>CAXKWD010000006.1:96558067-97003334 GCA_964059195.1 Ectobius pallidus
GGGTTTAAATTAGTCGGAAACCTGAAATAAATAATGCAAAGGGGAAAATATGACATGTCATAGAAATCCGCCCCCTACTTATTATGAAGATCACACGTAGTAAACTGTATGGTGATCTAACTTACAGGATAATTCAAGGAGCAGATATTCAAAAAAACTAAACACAATCACAGATCCAGATCATTATGAGGATTAATTTTGTTTTCGTAACTTAGGCCTACTACTTTTGTCTTTTAAATATGGAATGCAAGGTTCTTAATGTAATTTCTGTTTTTATCAACCTTCTTAATTTGGTTTAAGTTCTTCCGAACCGATCCTTGACCCAATCCTTTGTTCTGTTCCTTACACAAAATATATTTTATTCTCTGCTCCAAAGATTTAAAGTTTAAAGATACCATACTAATTAGATTTTAAAACCGCAGTTAAAATGCCAGGCGTATTAGTGAAAACCGATGGTTAGACTATGTTAATCTATGGACAAAATTTAAATTGGCTAGGAGAGATATTTTTTTCCAAGAATCTTCTAAATAAGGCAGTTCCTGTCACTGTTACGTATCAGCAAAAAGATGCTGTATCGAAATTTCAATAGAAAAACAAGTTCGTGGAACGTGACGTGGAATCCAAATGGCAGTGTGCGATAAAAAAAAAATCTGTCAACATAACAAACCGTGCAGGGTTGGCATCAGCCTCACCTCTTATTGACTCCACGGCTCAAGTTAATTACGTAATGACACTTGCTCATTTCGGTCTCGCACTTCCTTTTTTATGTGCCATTGTTGGATTCCTGGGCGTAACCGACAACAATGATACACATGACTCATCTGCAGTCGCCTGTGAAGGTTGTAACGCTCGGAAGAGCCGCTACTGTACTGTTGGTACACAATTCTACACGAGTCTCGGAGGATGAGGAATGGTCATGAAACTTTTATCTAGTGAAGTCTGCGAAACAGGTTTTGTTTTCAGGTGAATGCGATCTCTTTGCGATTCGTAGTGTCTTGTATTTTTTTCTCTTGTAAATGAAGCAAATAGATAATAACAGCATACATCATAATTTCATGTCAATTTTTTTAGCTCTAACATACAAAGAAAAATAAAATTAAAGAATAAGATTCACTCCATACAAAATATAAACAAATCAACCTAAAAATCATACACAGCAACTAAATTCAAATTTATCCAAGATAGATAGGGCAAACGTGCCTAATTTCGCAGTACTGTATCTTTTTTATTTTATTTACTGCAAAATCAGGAACAGTAATGGAAAAATAAAAAAATAAAAAACGTATAAAATAGAAGAGATGTCCTCTTTGATGAATAAGACGAAATATTTCCACTACTGTTCCCAATTTTGCAATAAATAAAATAAAAAGATACTACGAAATTAGGCATGTTTGCTATACGTCTTAATCTGTTAAGAGAAGTGTGAAGTCAGTTAAAGAAAGCTTACAGAACACGACTGGGAATAGGACGTTGTAGGCTATATTAAGAATAACAGGCACAGGTTGGTGGTTATAATATAAATTATGGTTATTTAACGACAACCTATCGCAACTTAGGCATGTTACCATCGCCACTGTGCCGGAATTTTTTCCCCGCATGAGTTCCTTTAGATGTTGTAAATTTACAGACATAGGATTGTCACATTTGCATACACATAAATGCCATCGACCTGGTCTGAGATCTAACTCGCAACCTTAGGCATAGACCACCAGTATTATAGATCCAGGGCCATCCAGGACGACCAAAGCTTTGGTGTTGTAGGTTCATTTTTGTGATAGCTTTGTTATTCAGTTGACTTACGCTATCAGGTAGCATATCAGGTTCCACACAAAATGAGCAGTTTTTATGCAATAAGATGTCATGAGAGGATTGTCACTAAACATTTTGTAAAACCAGGAATTTTTTTTTTTTTTTTTTTTTTTTTTTTTTTTTTTTTTTTTTTTTTTTTTTAAATATATAATGAACGCGCTAAAAATGTTCATTTAAACAGACGATACGATTATGCCGTAGACCTATACAAGATTTGTATACAAATTGAAAGTTAATAAATCATCAGTCAGAGCTGGGTCTGTAATCTGTCCGTTCTAAGAAAGAAACCTGAAGTAAACAAAATGTCTGTCGCACTCTTAGGTAATACGAGTAATGTGCTAGAGTGAGGCAGGTATACTGGTTTTGGTTTACTTCAGGTTTATTTCTTAGGATGGTCAGACTTTCAGTATTTAGCGCCCTAGGCGAATAAGAATTTCGGCGTCCCCCCAACCTAAATTGCCATCTCAATTAAATTATTATTATTATTTTTTACCATTTGATTAAACGTGGAATTTTAAGTTCTCTAGTCTGGTACATTGGTAAATGGTTAAATAAAATTGATTTGATTTGGCGTATTTTGAGAAAGGCTTGTATTTATGAATAAAATTATCTAGATTGTGTGAGGATTAATTTAAAAATACATTTAATTGAAAAGGTTACAACTTTCTACATTTACATTAAACATATGTAAATTATAAATAAGTAAATTTATTTTCTAAACATTGCCTAATTTTTTTTTTTTATTTTCCACCCTAGGCGGCTGCCTACTTCGCCTATATAAGCGAGCCGGCCTTGTCATCAGTTAAGATAGCCACGGGGAAAGAATCCTGATGCAACTCCGTCGGAAATCAGGCAATTCAGCCTTTCTTTTAAATTTACAACAACCTCAGAAAACGGATAGTGTGAAGGTTTTTGTACACGTCTTGTCCATGGGCATTCAAAATCAGGGCATTTTCTATTCTCTATTCTCTATCCCATTTAAGAACGATCCTGTTCAAAACAAAGAGGCGTTGGTGTCATAGCCCGCACGTGAGAACGCACGTGTTCACCGTGTTTCTGTTAGTTTGTTTATTCTCAGTACAACTCTCCCGCAGGGTCGTCGTGAACAATGAATCCTTTGTTTTGTTTGCTAATTGATATACTATAATGATGACGATGCCAGTGAGAGTTTGTTATTTTACTTGTAAATGTTGCATGAACTTACGAACACTCGTTAGCTACACCCTGCTAATTATGCTAATGACATTAACCAATCCCGTTTTGTCACATGATGCGAATTTTCCGCGAACTCTCTGTGAGTTCTCCTCCCCTTTGTTTTTACTATTATTGATCCCATTCTAGTTTGATCCTAGTAAAAACAAAGGGGAGGAGAACTCATAGAGAGTTCGCGGAAAATTCGCATCATGTGACAAAACGTGATTGGTTAATGTCATTAGCATGCGCCATTAGCAGGGTGTGGCTAACGAGTGCTCGTAAGTTCATGCAACAATAATATCAACATTTACACGTGAAATAACAAACTCTCACTGGCATCGTCATCATTATAGTATATCAATTAGCAAACAAAACAAAGGATTCATTGTTCACGACGACCCTGCGAGAGAGTTGTACTGAGAATAAACAAACTAACAGAAACACGGTGAACACGTGCGTTCTCACGTGCGGGCTATGACAGCCACGCCTCTTTGTTTTGAACAGGATCGTTCTTAAATGGGATAGAGAATAGGATCAAACTAGAATGGGATCAATAATAAACAGGACAATATTTTCAGCGATGAAGGCAGCCATTCAAGGAAATTCTTTCCCGAGCTAAACAGTTATTCATGGAAATCCTAATGTGACAACCCGGTGATTATAATCAACACATGACGTAGTTTACAAGACGAATGGATGTAGGTGCCACTCCAGTGCACACTCCATTGCAGAGAGAGTGCAGGGCGGGCGGGCGGGCAGCGCACAGGCGTGGCGCGAGTCCTCCGCGTGGCAGCTACTACCGTGGGAACGCGTCCTGTTACTGCTTCCCAAAACATTCCCTCGCTCCTCAGCTGTTTTCTGCGTGCGGGCGCGTGGCATCCGCCAACATCCCCCCTCCCCCTCTCCTCCCACCTCATCACCGAATAATTCATGTCCCGTCTTGTAATTGGTCCCAGCTCTGACCGCATAGTGGACACTGTTGATAGTTCTCATTCACTCTTTGTCCGCCTAATTGACTGTTTTCTTGCAGACTTAAAGATCTGTTTATTGGACTTGAATTTCTAAGGTATCTTGCCCTCCATAGGTATCCTTTTTTTGCATCGTAATATGCAACAATTATGTTTATCTCACCTTACATATAATTCTGAATTAAAAAATATATATTTAAACAAAATTGGGGTTTATTAAGCAAATGCAGTTATTGCCTTTTTCGATATAAAAATTAATATTTTTGATCTGGCAGAAAGCTTGAATTTGTGTAGTTCTTATTATGAATTTATGGAAATTAATTAAAATTTTGAAATTTTATTAGTAAAATGGCGAAATATGAGATGGTTATGATGAAACAAAAGGACTATTTTGTTTCAGCACTTATCATTCTCCATGCATTTTGGAATTGGGATATTACCATCATCTCAACAGCCTTTATTTTCGATGGTTTTGTGTCATCTTCAGGGCTTCTTGCTATGCAGATGTAGATGTCTTAAAAATTAAAACGTCATTTTCTTCTAATCCTGTCGTTAAGAAGTTTTATAAAAATATTAACACTGACACATCTCTCAGCTTCCTCCTTCTCCGTGTGTGAGTTTAGTAGTAGTAGTAAGTATTCTGCCTTCCGGCAGGTTTTCAAACTTGGTACGCGAATTTTGTTTTCCAAAACTGTCTATCCTCTGCTTCCTCCTTCAGCATCCAATATTTCCGCTTTTCCCTTAAATCGTCCAACAGCTGAATTCTTCTTCTTCCAAGTCTTCCAATCTTCCTTCTACGACATCATGTAATAAGCAGTTCCTTCTGAGAATGTTCCCAATCCAGTTTGCTTTCCTCTGACGAATTGTGTGTATGATTGACTTCTTCTCACCCACTCTACTCAGAACCTCTTCGTTTGTCACCATGTCCATCCACTTTATATTTTCTATCTGTCTCCAGCACCACATTTCAAAACTTTCTAAATATTTCTTCTCTAATTTCCTCAAAGTCCATGTCTCTGATCCATACAAAGCAATACTCCAAATATAACACTTCACCAGGTTTTTACGTAGCTCTAGGTTCAGACTACTAGTTAGCAGAGTTCTCTTCTTCATAAATGCTTTCTTGGCCATGGCAATTCTTGATCTTATCTCCTTGGTGCAATAGGCATCTTTCGTCAGTACACTTCCTAAGTATTTGAACTGGTTCACGTTCTCTAATTCTTGATTTCCCATGATAATTTGAAGCGGCTCTTCTCTCTTCGATATCCTCATCACCTTCGATTTACCTATGTTGATTTCCATTCCATACTTTCTTCCTGTTTCCACCAGCCTGTCAATCATTCCTTGCAATCAATTAACCATTTAATGTTATTTTATTGATCAAGCTAAATGGTACAATAATATATATTTTAACTCTTCAACTTACTTTAACTAAAATATACTTCCCGAAACGTTTATTTTCAGCTTCTCTAATATTAACTACAGTTTAATTCATTCCTATTTTAGTAAATGAACATAACTGTTTGTCAACTAAACATTCTTATGAGTGCTCTACGAATCAGAATATCTACACGTATGCCTACAAGAAGATGCAGTAGTCGAACGGGTTCAATGAAAAATTAATAAGTAAAAAATATTGCCAAATCCAAGAAACAGAAAGAGATAAAATTCACCACAACACTTTGATCTACTGTATTAAAGAGAAGACAAAATTCAAAAGCTTTACTTATCACCCAAGGGCTTCTTTAACATTTCAAAATATATTAAAAGAATTCGGGATCACTTTATCCACAAAAGACAACTTCAGTATAAAAAATTTAGTGAAAACCAATAATGTTGATAGCATACTGCAGTAAAAAAAAATCAGGAAAATACCAAATTAATTGTGAAATAAAATATAAGTATTGCGTTGATAAAAGAGTAAAAGAACATGCGAAGCATTTGTAGGCTACTTTCAAATTGTGGCACCGAATGTTTGAAAAAATGATCATACAATTTATAAAGGAGCAACATTATTAAAAATCAGTCAACATAAAGATCTGGAAATATGGAGAAAATATTAAATGAAGAATTTTTTGATCTGAAAGAAGACAGTCTGATCAAGTAGTTCATAAAACGTCCACCGGGTGCGCTTCAGGATCTTCCTGTGAGGGATTTGGCACTTGAAAATGGGGTTGAGGATCAAGTGAAGCAATGAAGTGTATAAGTCAACTCATATAATATATTAAAGTTATTCTTACAACTATTCTTTCCTCAGTCATCGACAAATTAAGATTTAAATATTTAGGCAGAGACCCAACTTTATTCTTTACACAGTTCATGTCAGGCCATAATAAAATTAGAACTTATTTAGACAGATTCAATATTAATGTCAGTGATTGTCAGTGCAGAATTGGAGAAGGAGAGGAAACAACACACCACCTCCCCGTTTTATGTCCCGAAGACTAGGCTATATGAAACAACGCAAATACAATAGTTTAACGAATCACTTGAAACCGTTAAAATCTATGATTTGATTAAGTTTATATCCCTTTCTACTGTACTCTTCCAGACTTTTTTTAAAGAATTGTGTATTATTATTATTATTATTTTGTTATTAATAATATTATTATTATTATCATTAATATTATTAGGCCTATTATTAATATTTTCTTTTATTATTTTCTTTTTCAAATTGCTTTTGCACTATTGGTGTTTGTGCATCTCCAATTTGTTCTTCTCTTGCCCAAGGTTCCTCCCAACAACAAATCAGTCATGGTTAGGCCTACAGTAGCCTATATAAAGTACACACTTCGACGAAAAAGATTTAAGTCCTATTGACCGTAAGATTTTATACCGATAATTTACTAACTAAAATGGTTTTTTGATACAAAGAAAACAAATTGCAGTCATAGTTCTAGCAGTTTTAAATCTCCCCTATTTCAAGGATTTCACCTTGGAGTGGCCGGGATCTCATCTCGGATCCCGCAGAGGCTGGCGGCACGCCACGAAGGTCATGTTAAAATATGACTTAGGGTCTATAAGCAAGTTCCTCTAACCAGACTGGAAGTCTGCCAACTTTTAATAAAATGGATTTATAATTTCGTAAAATATTCCATACGCATCGTGATGAGCTTATTGCTAAACACTTTGCATTCTTATGGCAGCTGTTCTCTGAATCTGGTATGCTAGGTAATTTGGGATCTGGAAGATATTGGCCGCAAAAGTTATGTTTTACTTAGAAAACTTTAGCATGCTATCGTTAAGAATAAAGTGAGAGCGCTTAATATTCATCGAAGTAATTTGGCGTGCAGTGATTACTTTAGGATCTGCTATAGTTCTTTCCAAAACATGAAAGTCTCGTCTCACTCCACCGCCCGAGACCCGGGCTGTCTTTGGGAATGGTTTCACAATGAGTCCCTTCCCAATGAGGGCCACTTACTGTTCGCTAAACCCAGACTCAGTATATTTAGAGAGTATAGGCTACATTCTTCTGATGTAACGCCGATGACCACTTTTACACCTGATTCGGAAAAAAAAGAACTTATTTAGCCTAACGGTAAGACAGCGGTTGCAACAGTTCAACCGAAAAAAGACAGTGGACTGAGCAGTCTGCAGAAAACAAAGAAAATCTGACTGTGATCTTTTAGGCCTTCAATGAGGGGTCACCTATATTTCTCTAATCCCTGCAGTTAGGCCTAAGTAACAGAGGAGAAATGTTATTTGAGTAGCTCCAAGAACTGAAACGTTCATGCTTTGGAAAGAACTATAACTACAAATGGTATCATAAAGTTAATGTTTAGGTCTTCGATCAGCACCCGACCATTCGGGCCTTTTTATATGCAAAGGCTAAGCTAATTCCAAGCCGGCATTTGCTTCTGCGAATGTGTTAAACCCGCCAAAAGGCACACAGTTTGAACGGCCACGAGATTTGAATCGCGATTTCACGAAATCGAATCCGAGGCGTTGCCTTTGAGCATTAGTTTGAGAATGGTTCGGTACTTCATTAACACGGCCTATACGTAATGACTATTAATTTTGACAAGTTGTTATATTGATTTCTTTCTCTCATAATTTTCAACATAGGTCTACAGCTTTCATTTTGGGTTAAAGATGGAATAATAATTTATTTGGCCAGAAATCCTGACGGAAGTATTAGCTTCTTTTATTAGATCTGGATTAGGCTAATTCATATGTTTGATGGGCTCCATTTTGCTTAAGCTTTGACTCATTTACCTTCAATAAATTGAACTATTTTCATTATTGCACCTCAAATTGCCATAAATAAAATAATATGATACTACGAAATTAGGGGTATTGCGAATTTAGTCATGTTTGATGTACGTTAATTATGATCAGATCCTTTCCGAGTCATATCCTTGAATTAGACTTGCCACTGTTTTGAATGGAGACATACTCTATTGTCTTATTTCCAAGTCATGTGTCACAGAGCTCTTTGAATTATAAGTCGTCAACTGGACTCATGGCCTCAAAAAATGGAAGGAGAATGAAGAGAGTTGAAATGATCGGACACGAATTTGACAGAAATGACTCAGCCTTGGTAACCCAGATCACGAGGGCTGTAATTTGCTCTCGACCCACTAACTTCATGACACTTGTAATACTCAAATGTCCAGATCCCGAGGCATCGTTTGCTATAAAAGTGACATGTAAAGTGCATTGCTTTCTACAATAATGCAGAAAGAACTTCCGTATAGGCTATAAGAAACCTTTAGAAATGTTTGGTGATTTCCGTTAGCCTAAAGGCGCGCATTAATGATTTTATTACTTTCTCTGTCCGTACCATAGGTCTATAGGTAGAAGAAGTATTGTTTTCGAGCCCCGAATTCGAATTTGAGTTTTTAATATAGGCCTAAATACACGTTTTTGAGGTCCCTGAATCCAAAAATACTATTTTCGGAAACATGTGAACAGCCTAGCTCCAGAACGAAAATTCGTAAGAAAACAAAATTGTGTATATGGGCTAGATACCTTCTGGGGATGTGACACGAAGATTACTCTTATTTTTAAGATTTCGTTTGTCGCGATTTTCTCGAGGACAGCTTTAACGATTTTGTTTAAATTTTACACATGGGGTGCTTATTCTAAAACTGTTATTTGAAACATTTTTTCGAAAAAAATATCTGTAGGGTAGTTATATGCCCCCACTCTGAATAGGTAGCCTACTCTTTGCAATATAACCTCTTGTTCTATAGGTCTATCAGAATGTGAAGTGAGAAAAATGTATTGGCCATGCTTAAAGTAAAGAAAGTTACTACAGTGTATTAATGAGATTATATTTGGGTTATGTAGGCTATTCTTCGGGGATGCGATGTGATGTAGTAACGACATTCAACTCATATATATATAATATAGGCTATTATACCAAGAGGCTAACTTATTTTTGGGCAGAGGAAGTTATGTGAATTTTACATCAGAATTGAACTTGGAGGGCTCTCTGGCGCACTGTAAGACAAATAGGCCTAGATCTTCATGCACTTCAATAGCGCTTTAAGGACTTTAGAAATTAATTGTGCTTGGGGTCTTGTTAATCTAAAAGCTTCCTCTGAAACAGTTTATTGTCTATCAGAATATATTGTCAAATAATAGTGAAATAAAAATAATTCTTCATAATGTTACAAGTACTATGTCTAAACTTATTTAAGTCTATGAATAAGCCGAGATGACAAACTAATTTATTCATTCATCCGTAACAATTTAGCTAGCACGTTCAATAATGAAAATGCAGCTTCTTTCCAAAACGGACCCAATTGGTTTCTTATGACTAGACATCGAATTGTAGGTAAAACCCTATTGTTCCTGAACTAATATTAATTACATGTTTCATAGTTGTTATATGTAATAGCGTTGATTTTATAGAGCCCGAAAATAATAATTTGACGTTACTACCCCCTTTAGTCTATTTTATCTCAAATACATATATTGCATATTATTGCTTCTTTATTTTCATTGTGAATAGAGGCTTACATATGATTATAAGAGATAAAAAGTGTGAATTGTCTGACCAAAAATTGGAAATATTATTGGTTGTGTATTGAGAAGAAAATTATGAAATGGTAAAATGAATTAATCTTCATTTAAAATTGGTGGCAGGCCTATCATAAGACACTTAATACTCAACCAATTAGATGAAATAATAGTTTCATTTAATAACTGCCGAAAAATTTCCTTCCCTGTCACTAGTTTCCAAGTTTTAAATGCCGGTACAGATATACATAGCCTATTACAATTATTACAATTTCCATAATTAGCTATTGATGCCAACAGTGGACGTAATAAATTACAAGGTACAACATAAATTTAATGATTTTGAGTAAGATGTGATGTGATGAAAGTTAATTTTAGCACTTTTTTTTTTTCATTTTTTGGACCTAAATCATGGTTTTATTGACAGGCCTTAAATTCGATATTTAGTGCCTAGTCTACATTCAGTGTGTCGAACTTGCTTTGTATTTAATAGAATGCAAATTTGCGGCAGTGTAAAGAAATGAATTTGCATTTCGCAGGGAGTGTAGCATGCGAAAGTACACATTGCTGACTAGAGATTACGTCAGAGTGGCAAAGTCACACGTTCAGTCGCCCATTCACAGCATAGCATTGCTAACAATTGAAGAATGATTCCATTCATTCATTCTGACGTCATCTCTGATGGAGCACCGCCAAGCCCATGTGAGTCCATCAAGGCTGGTTGCATAGGTTCCATATTGAATGCCGTTTCAATCAATGTGGAAGTTAACATCCTATTGACCCTCAACTTGATCAACTATACTGATATGAAAATGTTTTCTTTCTTTAATGCAATAAAGTTATTAACGGAGATGTGCATTGTGCTTCACAACACACGTGCCAGATATAAGCTACTTTAGACCAGTAGCCTAGGACACGCGTACCAAACGTGGCATATGGAAGATCGAATGGCAAGCTGAGCTAATTGAAATCAGTGTCACTTATCTCATTAAAATTAAGTTTTTTTCATTAAATACAAGCAAAAGAATTGTGTTATTTTGAATTGTAACCGTTGTTTAACATAACTATCTCCTTCTATGTACAGTAAAGTTTCCTTTTACCGGCTGAGCCAATTAAGATACATAATAAGGTGCCAGCACGTTATAGAGATTATATAGAATATCTCCAGGTGTCACTGTCGTTCTCGTCTCTTTTGTACAAATTAATAATAAAATTATCCATTTCCTTCATTTTAACTACTACAAGTACAGTAAGTACTAACTTATTATTCCTACTTCTATTATCATGTAGGTCTAGGCCTACCTGTTAATCATTGACTATACCCTTAGCAACCAGGGAAGGCGGTTGAGGCCAGGTAGGTTCCTTCACCCGCTAGCAGCCTCACATTTACAAGCAGAGGGAATTAGGACCAACCGTAATTTCCGCCCCATGAGTCACCTAGTCTACTTCAATCAGTCAATCTTAGATTTTTTAATATGTCATTTTATCTTAAAATGTTTGTTATATATCAATTCTACACATAATTACAAAAAAAATGACACCAAACAATGTATAATTTACTTTAATAGGAACATAGAACTTGAAAGCAGTTTTCTCGTAACTTTTATTTATGTATTTGTTATAAATGTTCCTATTAAAGTAAATTATACATTGTTTGGTGTCATTTTTCTTGTAATTATGTGTAGAATTGATATATAACTAACATTTTAAGATAAAATGACATTTTTTAAAAATATAAGATTGATTGATTGAAGTAGACTAGGTGACTCATGGGGAGAAAATTACGGTTAGTCCTAATTCCCTCTGCTTGTAAATGTGAGGGTGCTAGCGGGTGAAGGAACCTACCTGGCCTCAACCGCCTTCCCTGGTTGCTAAGGGTATACATTCAAAATAACATAAATAACTATTTCGGCAATACGAATATTTCTCATATCGTAGATAATATGACCCGTAGATATGATAGAGTTTTTCATACATACCCAGGCGGCTTTCTTTATGTTTATTTATGCTATGATCAAGTCGGTCTTGGTTTCCGCTTTCCGAAACACAAGCAACGTTGCAATATTCTCTCATTGTTATCACTGACCTCAGTTCTTCCCTCGGTTCAATCACTTCACACGTGTTATTCTTTACTGTAACCAGATCTTGCAACCCCGCGTTTCACTCCTCTCGGAGTAGACAAGTAGCTGTCACAGCCGACACAGGACAATCGTAGATTTTGATTGGCTGAGCTAACTAGCTGATTGATGCGGTAAAAATAAAGAGCATGGGTTGAGCTATCGGCAAACTTTTCCTCCTGACAAAACGAAGCCGCCTGGGTATGCAATGAAAAACTGGACTATACCGGCAGTTATGTTTCTGAAAAAGCTCAAAACATTACTTACGAAGTTTGTTTATCTCAATTCATTCAAAGTCTGCAACTCCTCATCATATCAATGGATTTTTAAATATCAGTTTATCATTTGCCTTTCGCTAGCAGTCGTTTTGTTAATTTCGTACTTGGCTATTAAGTTCTATATAACGGTCTTACATCTTGATAATCATTAAAGCTATCGCTGTTTTAGCCTAACTTATCTTAAACCGAAATTTGTTAGGCAACTTCGCATAGATCCTCCGCTTACATGCATGACAAACACTTAAAGGTTCACAAGCCTTTGTGAAGCACCTGCCATTAAACAATTAACCAAGAAGAAGCAATAACAAGATTTCAAGGTAATTTAATTACAATCGGCATATTTGATTTTAATCATGAGGGAAAGCTATTTTATGTTTCATTTATTTTTTCTTCAAACCATTTGACTTTCATTCTTAACAAAATGCAACAATATAATTCTAGGCTATAACAACTTAGGTAGCCTATAAGGTTTTTAGAATTTAAATTTTGTTATTTTACAATCTTAGTTTTAGTCTATTCATATTAAAATATCGAAGAATAGTATAAATAGCGGTATTGAAATACGAGATGAAATTTAATTTATTTCTATGGTTTATGTACTGTATGTAAAACTAACATACGTTGGGGTTGGCACACTGAGTGACTTTGCAAGATTACTTTGGTACAATAGCATAGGCCTATTTGTGAAAGGTTGCCCACCCCTGCTTTAGATTATTAGGCCTTGGCGTGCTTAGGCCTATATCATTAGAGGTGACTAGCGAGTAGCGGCTGCCGAGGGTCCCTCCAATTGGCTGTAGCCAACTTGAATCGGTTCCCAAATCTATAAATTGGTTCCTGGTTGGTCCCAGAGGTATAGACTTACTGGAATTTGTTCCAGATTGATTTTATATTATGTGAAATACAACTTCCTCTAACCTTAATATCTTTCTATGTAGATTACACGGCTGTATTGCAGTTGTGCGCATTCAATTGTCTCAACATCATTCAAAGTGGGATTATTCGCGAGGCAAGACTAAAATCGAAGTTTGTATAATTCCTTTTCAGATAATTTATTGTGAAAAGTGATTTGAATTGATCTTTTTGGCTGTTTGTTGACTGGTATATGGTTATGCAAGTTAGACCTGTGACCGTCGCCGGTGTGCCGGAATTTTGTCCCGCAGGACTTCTTTCACATGCCAGAAAATCTACTGACATGGGCCTGTCACATTTATGCACATATAAATGCCACCAACCTGGGCCAGCAACTTTGGGCACAGAAAGCCAGCGCGGTACTAACTGCGCCACCCAGGCTGACGGTTTGTCTATGACACTGTTGTACACTATCGTTATTTCTGAGGAAATCACGAAAAATGAAATTTTCTTCACTTAAAATGGCATTAAAGTAAGTGAAATCTTTGTATCACATCTCCAGTAAATATCTAACCCAAATGTGAAATTTTATTTTAATACAATTATTCGTTCTCGAGATAAGTTGATTACAGATACACACATAGACACATGCATACAGACAGACATACACACAGACAAGTTTCTGAAAGTAACATTAAAAACAAGTATTTATGTTGAAACCGAGACATCGAATTTCTTATAGTATCTGTTGCACGAGTACAGAAATAAAAACTTCTCTCTCTCTCTCTCTCTCTCTCTCTCTCTCTCTCTCTCTCTCTCTCTCTCTATATATATATATATATATATATATATATATATATATATATATATATTTGACTATCCTTTTTAACCTGATGCCCCTGCTTTAAAAGGGTACTTCCTTTCTTTTACTTACCTATTCCCTGTATCATAGGTTAGCTTTTTTACTGGCCAAATTATTCTCATCAAGTTTTCCAGATCCTATTTCTTAGTTTCAATTGGGAGAAAATTATGGGGCTGTGTACGAAATGCTAATACAACAAAACAAAAGCATCGGCATTGTCAAAATACCAAATATCTCATGTTATTGTGTCTGTCCAGTCTCCTAGTACAAGAAACTGAAATGTTTAATTTCTTTAATTATTATTATTATTATTATTAGAGTAGGTTCTAATAATTGTGACGCATTGCTTGGATATCGTGGCGCCAGTTTTTCTTCTTCTTCTTCTTTCAGTAGGAATTCCCATGCACAAAGCTAGGTAGATTTTCCTGGTAAAGTGAAGCGAACGGTTAATTCCAGCCATGAAAATGTCTTCAGAATAAAAAGTGCCTGATATTCCGTCATAGGGTCGCCCATTTGTATGGAATGGACAATCACACAATGTCGTGTGACGTCAGAACGTACAACAATCGGGCGGAAATGGCGCAATCAAAGTGTTACCAAGAGAATCAAGGCGATGTCAGAATGTTAGATGAGGCATAATTATTGTATTGACCTGTTCCAGCTTAGAGAAAGCTGCGATGATGATGATGATGATGGCGATAATGATGATAATGCTAATAATAATGATAATAACTATAAAAGTAACAATAACATTAATAATAATAATATAAATCACCAGTGAACTCGTCAGGACAGTCAGGTTAGCATTGATTTTAAAACCGTTTTTACCATCCGATTTCTTTTTAAATAACAGAGTAGGTTAATTTAATTTCACTAATGTTAATACATTTTCATAAACTTGTAGGCCTATTTTAACTTGCGTAAACATGTCTTTGACTCTTATCAACTGCGAAAGACCAGTAAAATGGAGTAAGATGTTCATGGTATAGAAATAGATGCAATGGGATCTAGTAGGAAGAATTGACATCCCTGTCCTTATGAATAGTTTTTCTCAGAGCTTCATAGTCAGGGAGGAAAATGATTTGGACCAGCCAGTACAAGAGCTACACTGAGAACACAATTCCATACAGCGAAGGCTACTTTATTATCAATTTATCATCCATTAAAATGATTGGGCTATGAAATTATTCTCAAAGTTTTGTAACCGTTTTCAGAAAATTTGGGTTTAAAGTGATTTTATTTAAAAAAAAAAAAAACCTGCCCTGAAGAAGTAATCGGCGATCTGGCAGTGCGCTGTTGCAATTCTGCTGGACCAATATTCTAAATATTTCTTAAACCATGGATTTAATTACAAAACGTCAAATAGGGTTTATGTTTATGTTAATGTTATCTACTGCCCCCTTCAATTTGCATGGTTATACATTTTCCACCCTGAATTCCATCAATTTGCGGATTGTATATGCATTATTTAATAAACATTTTCTTTGGGCAATTCTCAGTTAAATAATAAAATGTTTACTATTGTTGCGATTTAACTTTGTTCTACTTTATTCCTTATAATTGAAAACTAATAAGTAGTCTAACACAGAGTAATTGCTAAATCAATTAATGGAGATATTGGCTTACTGATGCGTGGAAGACATGCCAGATACTTTCGTGCGCCAGACCGCAAGTTGGTTCGCAAAATCTGAAGACAGTGGCAGTCAGCAGCCTAAGCAGAAACCGCGCTGCAACCGCAAACGAGAGCAATACCGCACGCCGACATGATGCGAGACGTTCGAACGTAATTATCCACACAGGGAATTACACTAAACTAGTCTGAATGGATAGTTCATAAAGTTTTCACTTAGTTTCAAAAGTAGATAAGAGAGTATCACAATGGCGAATGTTTTTAAGTTCTTGAGTTGGAGGTCTACCATTTAATACTTAGGCTGTTATGGCTTGCTTTAAAGATCCTATTCTAAGGCGAATAAAAATTTGAGATTTCGATACAAAGGTTGAGTTAATTTTGGTGTTACTTCGCATTAGGAAATATAATTTTTGCATTATTTCGCATTAAAACCAAAACCAAGAGGATTTTAAGGTACAATATTTTGTTTTGTAGATTGCTCACACTTCTTACAGTTGATTATTATTAACACTGTAGTGTAGTATCTAATTTTAATTTGTAAATCCATTGACCATTCAGGTTGTATGGCGGGTAAGTTAGAACAAAGAAAAATGTAAGATAATGTATTTTTATATTACTCAAGTCACCCATAGTACAAGAACAGGGAAGGTTAGGCTATATCCTAACAACTTGGCCATAGGCCTATCAGTGAATATATGAATTTACACACCTTATAATTAACTTAATTATAATTATTAAAACTTCCATTAGGCCTGTAGAAAACTACAATTAATTTAACTTTTTCTTTTAATTTCGTATGTAAGTTACCCATCATCGTCTCTCTTTGCATATTATAAGTTAATGCTAGCAGAAGAACTTCGACATCAGAGGTGGGCACAAAAGGACTCTTTTGTATGTGTGTGTGTGTGTGTGTGCCCATCCTTACCCCCGGAGTGCCAACCAATGAAGTCTGTTCTCCGGTCAAACCAAACTTTGGGAACCATTTGTGATGAGTGTACCTGTTAGTGCCCTTACTTACATCTTTGTGGGATGTGTGATTGTTGACATGTTTGGGCTGTTTTTTTTATGACAGTGTTGTTTGCCAGGGATTTGAGCTGTTTGCAATTGGGTATAATTATGTGCTTCTCGTTCGGTGTGTTTTGCTTGGTGCGTGTAGAGATGTTATCTAGTGATTGTTGCTGTGCTGGGTTTCTGTGCCCAAGGTATCGGGTTCGATCCCAGCCTTGGTCGATGCCATTTATGTGTGAATAAAATGGGACAGGCACATGTTTGTAGGTTTACTGGCATGCAAAAGAACTCCTGCGGGACAAAATCCAGCATACCGGCGGCTGTCACAGGCCTGAGTTGCAGTAAACCCGTCGTTATATACCCGTAAACCAACCAATCTTGCCGCGCGTTGTCTGACGTCTCCAGGTTCGATCTGTTCTTCTTTCTGTATAGCCAGCATAGTTCTGTTTTCAAAAGTTCAAAAGGCACTCTTTTGCGACGAGACAATCTGCAACTGTGTAAGTAAAAAAGAACTCCCCATATCCAAGCGGATAGTTAAAGAATACAGAGATTTTTTTTATTTATTTATTTTATTCTGCCAACTACAGGAATAAATCCCAATTACAGTTGGCGTAGTTTCGCCAATACATGTTTTACACTATAAAAAAATACAATACAATAAATAAACGAATGTGCGAGGATAAAGAAAAAAAAAATACATAAATGATTTACAATAACTACAATTAATTTAACAAGACCATCTTAAAATTAAGCCAAATCATATGGAACATATAACAGTTTATGAAGAAGTCCTATGTACTGATTCAATGACAAGTCAAAATCCAGAAGAGCATTTTGAAGTGATAGAGAATTATATCGTTTACACATTTGGATGAAAGATGAACATTCTAATATTTTTGATTTAATTACAGGAATATATAACAATTCCCTATTCCTTAAATTTAATTGCACTACATTAAATTTAATACGTTTTATAAAAACATTATGAGAGGGAGAGAGAGAGAGAGAGAGAGAGAGAGAGAGAGAGAGAGAGAGCAGTGATGATGATGATGATGATGATGATGATGACGACGATGAAACCATCAGTAGATTAGGATGTCCATTCGTCTCGTTATTCCCGGGACAGCCCCGTTTTTGACAAAATGTCCCTCTGTGCCGAAAGTTTTATTGGGGACACTCAATTGTCCTGCTTTTTTTGTGATTGTGATTGGCCAGTGTGTTTCACGCTGCATTAATAAAAGTTACAGCAGTGAAGGTTTTGCTGATTGTCAAAAGATCCTTAAAATGGAGTAATATGTGCTGACTTTTATGATAAATTATAGCCTAATAATAGACGCACATCTTGATCATAGGCGTAACCAGGCCGACCATATGGGGAGGTTATAACATCCGCGGGGTCTGGGGGTATGGAATACCCCCCAGGGAGAGGGGGGTCCAGAGGTCCTCCCCCGAAAAATTTTAAAAATTAAGATGCAAAATAACGAGTTTTAAGCTTCCGGGGCTCCCCCCCCCCCCGGAAAATTTTAAAAATTAAGAAGGCAAAATAACGAGTTTTAAGCTTCCGGGGGTCCTCCCCCGGAAAATTTTAAAAATTAAGACTCAAAATAACGAGTTTTAAGCTTCCCACGCTTTATACTTGTATTAAGTAATTTATGGGCAGACTTAAAAAAATTATACAATTTTCATTTTTTTAATCAATGGGGGGGGGGGTTCAAACCCCCCAAACCCCCCCCCCCCTCGGTACGCCTATGATCTTGATAGAATACATAAAAGTGAAATGTACACTGACAATGAGGCATTTATTTCTGTGGAATAAATTATCTACACGAGTCTGCACAAGAAATTGAAGATGTCATTTGGGGTAATTTGTGTGCATGAGATAAAGGTAAATTTTAAATATTCCCTAAATTTTGTGAATTAAATTTTATCCCCTTTTCCTTAACTGCCCCAGGTTAAAAAAATAAAATGTCCCGTTTTTCTATAAACATTATATGGACACCCTAAAGTAGATCCAGGATCAATATGAATTCCCTTTCATTGCCTGTAGAAATTAGACGTTAGAATTTTTTGTAGGATAATCACACTTTGGCAAACAGTTCACTAGCAGTGGGATTCATATGCAGTGATATGAGGGACAAGTTGCACCGGCAGATGACAGCAGTGTGCAAGTAGGTAGAATCACCTGAAGCTATGTGTTGTCAGTGTCAATAAACTTGGCGCAAGGACGTGGGATGCAAGGTCGCCGTGCCATCACCACAGACATTTGAGGAGTGGACTTAAACAAACAAACAAACAAACATTCACAAATCGGTGCGAATGCTCTGCCAATAAACTCAACAGTTTTCATATGCAGCTGCGTTTAACAGCCAGAGGTAAAATAGGCTATATTACACGATGTTGTAAGACCGAAGCTATTTGCTGTCATGATTACTGATTAGTTATGTGATTTCATTTACCGTATTTTACGCACCATAAGACGCACTTTTTTACTTTGAAAACAGAGCCTTGAAAGTTGGGTGCGTCTAATGGTCCGAATTACATTAAAAATAATTAAAATAATGGTAAATATTTCCGGAATACCATAGTTATAAACAAGGTGTTATAAACGATGATGGTTACACATTTTGGCACAGACTGTACATCAGGGCACTTGTCACAACCGTAAATTGAGGGTAGCTGGAAGTCAGGTATACAATCCGAAAAAGAATGGAGTATCGAGTTCTTTTATACAAAAGGAGTTGTCTCCACTGGGTGGTTTAAATGAAGGCAAGACCTTTAAACAGCCTTGTCCCATTACACGTATAGTGGAGGCAACTTCTACATATACAACTTTCTTCAAGGGAATGCCGACAGACCCTTATAATCCGCAGTAAATAACTTGAAATGAGGGTGTCTTGGACAATAGAGTTGTATATTCTGGATTTTCAGCGTGTTTTCTTGGGCGTTGAACTTGCCTGACAGCCAATAGAATTTCGTGTGCAACCAATCAGTGCTCATTTCTGAATTTTTGACATTTAAGCTATGACTCCACGTGGACACCAGACGAGTGCCGTTCAGTCAGTACCATACCACTCCTTAAGTGCCAGACAATGGCTTAGTCCTCAAAGCATCCCGACTGTCTACATAGGTCTAGCCTCCACTATACTGTATGCTGAATTGAGGATTAGAGGGTGTAAAGGTATTTTCAGTCTTTCATGAGAAATCAGTTCAGTTGTTAAAATTTACGCGATGCCACCTGTAGAGAAGAGATATTCGTACAACGTAGGTTTTATATTAGAAGTGATTTACACTGATTCCATTGCACAAGGTTATAATATTTGTTTATGCAGTGAAGTATATTATTCCCTTTAAAATTTTTAATTTAGAATCACATTCAATTTATTTTCCTTTAAATTTCCATCCTAAAAGCAAGTTTCGTCTTATGGTCGGGAGCGTCTTATAGTCCGAAAAATACGGTGCACGTTTCTTAGCTCTCAGCACCACTTCACCTGTATTTTAACGTGAGCAACTTGATATCAGTCAGCTCGTATTCTTTGTCCGGAACATTGGCGGAGAAAAGGCGTAACTAGAACTACTCAACTAGGGCGTGCAAACATAAGCAAAGTTTTTTTTTGGGGGGGGGGGAACACAACTTTATCTTTAGCGACTAAGGGAATGTATGGGAAATTGACCTATACACTTTATATTTCAAGTTCCCCCATAAATAATATTGAGAAATCACATCGCACATGAGAAATTAAGTCTATTTCGGAAGCTGAACTTATGCCCGTGAAAGAAAATTTCCTAAAATCGTGCCAGTATTGTGTGAATGCAAGAGGAGAACATTTTCATCATCTCTTGTGACGAGGTACGTGGTTATTTTCATTGTAATTCTGTAAATTTGAGAACCTGAATCATTACGCCGATCGCGGCTTTATTTGCGTAGGTATTTCACCCGATCGCTCAGGAGTTGGAGCTGTGCCCGCCGCGACGCAGAAAGCCGCGTCATTGGGCAACTCTTGCGTGGGACTCACTGTAGTTACACTGCTGACTTGGAAAAGGTCCAACGTAGGCTATGTAAGATATAGGGCCTAACCTTTTCACTGCTACTGACGTATAAATTAGTCACCATAAAAATTTGCATAAAGTAGTTTTATTACATTAATAGAGAAATGGGTTATGTTAAAATGTGAGGATTTTTGTTCACGTCGTGTAATGGTTATCATAAGTGCAAATCAGGCATTCCTATGAAATTTTGGTATTGATTTCGAACTTGTAATCTACAGTACTCATGATTTCACTTGATTCCTTATAGGTAGGCTTGCCAGATTTCAGAAATCTTCAACCGGGACACCGGAATGCCTCCTAGCGTCGCGGCTATTCAAGGGTATAGTCCAGTTATTCATTGGATGGGCAAGCGGCTTCAAAGAGATAAACCATTAAGTTGGTGTTTCTTTCTGTTAATTGATCTGACTATATCGGGCTTGGTTTCCGCTTTCCAAAACAAAAGCAACGTTGCAAAATTCTCTCATTATTATCACTGACCTCAGTTCTTCCCTCACTTTAATCAATTCACACGTGTTATAGTTTACTGTAACTAGATCTTGCAACCTCGCGTTCCACTCCACGTGGAGTTGACGAGTAGCTGTCATATCTGTCGCAGGACATTCTTAGATTTTGATTGGCTGGGGTAACTAGCTGATTGGTGCGGTAAAATTAAAGAACATGGGTTGAGCTGTCGGCAAACTTTTCCTCCTAACGAAAGGAAGCCGCCTGGCGATGCAATGAATAACCAGAGTATACACACCCTTGGCGGGTTTTTAGACTGATTTAGAAGGTAGTTTATTCTCAATGCTATGAATAAATGGTTACTGATTAGGAACCTAAACCAGGGGTAGTAATAAATGACATAAGCATATAAATTTAAACATTTTATTCCTAACATGTTAATATTTAAAAGTTACTTAGGTAAGAAGAAACTCTTTGAGTGAGGAATAGAATTTTGAACAATATTTAGGCCTACATGTACTTTTCTTTGGCTAGGACTTTTTTAAAGACTTTTTTGGTCATCTAGAAAATCAAATTTAATTTTTACCGGGACGTGAAGTAAACCTGCCGGGACACCGGGATTTTGTCTGAAGACCGGGCAAACCGGGACGTCTGGCAAGCCTACTTATAGGCCTATAAATAAGTAAAATTCAGCTATGAAAGGGATAACAAAAACAGTGCTAATATAAAGTTGTACTTTAATTAGCTACAGCCCAGTTTTCGCACCAGCTTTGTTGCTGATGACCTAGTAATTTGAGTATTTCTTAGCCATATGGTTTTTTGGACTCTGTTTCCAGCAGCCATGCACTAATTTCATCATTAATCTGCGCACTCAGCTCATCGTTACTGGACACAGTTAATGAGTAGGTGTAGCGCTCACAACAGGTGGCTGCAACGTGGGATTGATGAGGGGGGACAAGTGGAGATGGACTTATATGGCAGAGAGTTGGTGTGAGTTGCTTTCCCATGTGAACGAGCTCGGGCCCTCAGGCATCGAGGACACTGGCTCCACTCTGACTTCCGACCCCCAGGCTCACGATCTACCTGCAAACTTTCAAGTTTTTACTCTGTGCGAAAACCTGAAAGAAGAATCAATGTATTACATAACTGTACGATTTATTGTACTAAAATAAAGTGATTTATTAATGCATCGTAGACTTGCCAGGGGTGAACAGGAACTTCCTAATATGTCTTCTATAAAAGCTACCATTAAAAGTAATGAAAATATTAGGCATAACTAATCCAAGTTTAAAAGATTGCTTAGCCTGCATTCCAATGAGTGTACGGGAGCTGACGACGCTTTGGATCAACATTTGTCAGGACTTGGAAGGATTTCTGCTGAAGTAAATTCCAACAATCCAGCTTTCGCTGTTGAAAGGTAAAACTCCGAAAACACACACACTCAAATTGGAAGGCCACTGGATTTGAAACCGCGGCCTACTGAATGAGAGTCCGCGACGTTACTCTCTCGGTTGATATCTGTATAATAAGAGGAAATCTTTGTCTATCTGTTTGTCTTTCTGTCTGTCTGTGTGCGATGCTCAACCAAATCTAGAGCTCGCAGAGATCTGAAAATTTGAACATGGACTGAAGAGTACTATCTGAATGCACCTCGAAGCAGGATTTTAAATTTTCGCTTTCGTTCGCGAGATGTGTGCTAAAAATTGGCAGAAAACGTAATTTTTTGCGCAAAGAAGTACCAGATTAGCAAATATAGCCTATTTCAATATTGAAATTAATGCAGATGACCTTGCCCTGCTGCCATAACACCCAGGAAAAAGAAAAGAGTAGCGCTGAAATAGATTTTTTCAACATAACGCATCATTTTGTCGATCGTTTCGGTTTTGTTGCCCGCAGGAGCGTCGCCAGAAAGTTTATTAAGGGAGCAAACTCTACATAATTCCAAACACAACGATTCTTACTTATCAAGCTAAATGATACAGTAATCTATAATATTAAGAATTAATTTACTATAATGAACAATAATAGTGATATTACGACAGCAAATTAAACAGCTGTGCTGTGAGTCAGTTAAATTCTTAACGAGGGTAATCAAAATTAAAGTTATGAGGCAGGTCTCAGTATTTTATTATTACCAACTGAAAATCAATTTAAAATAACTCATTAGTCGTTACTTTAATGTTCACTAGTTTCCCGAACCTTAGTTTTGAGCGTCAGTTGAATTCGACGAGGCTGCAAAGCTTTTAAGTTAACAGATTGTGTTCTGAGCAACAACCTTGGTGAAAGATTATTATAAATAAAAAGTATGTATTCTTTATTAACACTTCATATAACTTGTCTCGCTGAACGTCTGTTAAATTGTATGCCGAATTTACTTTCTCCTGCATGTCTTCCATTTTGCAATTCTCTCAACAGTGATATCATTATTAATGTTTAACGCGTTCACAACAATATCCTACCGAGCGAGGTGGTAATGCCTTGGACTCGCATTCAGGAGGTCCCAAGTTGTAATCATGAGGCCGGCCAATTTGACATTGGGTTTTGCAGTCGTAAAGGCAAAGGCCAATTTGACATTGGGTTTTACAATCGTAAAGGCAAAGGCCAATTTGACATTGGGTTTTACAATCGTAAAGGCAAAGGCCAAATTGGAAATTTACATACCATGATCATCTTCGCCATTTCATCCTGTATCATATCCATTTAAATTAAAATAAGTTGAAATTTACTTCATAAAATACATTAACAATAGAAAATAATTGACAGTCAATAGTTCCATGGACTACCCTACTGTAAAGACACAGATCCCTAACACCTGGTATGGCCTCGTAACTAAAATGAGTATAAATACAGCTGAAAAACTATATCCTCATTATCCACCAAAATTACAGTTTTCCAAATTGCCATTAAAACTCACAATTCGTGGTTCTATATTCACAACTTCATTACTCTCGACGACTAAATGCTCTAGTACAGTGGTTCCCAACCTCTTTCAGCTGGCGACTCACCTTTCCTTATCGGAATACCTCCACGGTCCATCGGTCCATGGTGGAGTAAAAACCTTATTTGTATCGTATCCCTTCCTTTTGTATATATAATTTACCATCAAATATTGCAAATATATATAAGCTTATGTATATGCTTCTTTGAAGATACAGATTGATTATTGATAATCGATTTGTGTTCTGATTTGAAAATGGTTGACAAAATATAAGCACTTAATAGCAAAACAGTTATTTGTTTAACATTAGAAAGGCCTATATGTTTGCAATATATGCAACAAGTGGTTTCATACTCACTAACAAGGGTTCCTAGGTGAAGATAAAAACGACAATTATATCTTTTCTGATGGTTTATTCGATGGTTTCTGATAGTTTTAGGATCGAGTCGCGACCCACCTGTAACCCGCTGCTCCAGTATAAACGTTTCATAAGGGGATGCTACATTCTTCTTCATGATTCAAATTTTCAGACATAAGTGGAGGGTTAATAAATGGGATTTTAATTACTCCGTCTTCGGACTTTAGTGACAGATGGTTATTTTCGAAGCTGATTATACTAAAGTACTTACATGTGCATCTGTGTAAAATACATTCTGAGTAAGCGCGATCCGTTCAATATTCATATAGGCCTACTTCAGATAGCCTATTGGTTAAATAAAAAAGTGCGAATACATAGATGGACCATAAATGACAATAGGATATCTTATGCTGGAAAGCAAATTGAAAAGCAAGTTTGCAGAATTGATCTTTCGAACGTGGTGTTGGCTCCGGTACGAATCCTAGGTCGTACGCGAGCATCCACGTGGTTGGAAACAAACAAAAACGAATGGAAACGCTTCCTTCATGAGAACAAATCTCATGAGAAAATTCTTCTGCAGCTCAAAATAAAGTGGATTATACGCGTTTTTTCTAGCTCCTGTGTTTAAATGTAATTTCATCGCATTACTAAGTACAAGACTTGGCAATAGCATGTCTTGTTTCGCAACCAGGCTAGGTCAGTCAACCGCTCCACACCTACTATTACCCCCTTTTAACCACACTGCATGTCAAAAATATTGCATTCCTTATATCATTACTGGGCCCTGGATGTACAGGCACAAAAATATGCATTTTAGCGCCGAGAAAGGCACTTATAAAAACGAAGCAGACATTTACGCAAACAAAATCAGCACTGAAGAATCAAAATAAAAAAAAGTAACCAGTCATTATCAGCCTAAAAAATAATATATATGGCAGTGATGAGCTATCTTCTTTTTTCACAACTAGGCTGTTCAAATTTTTAAATAATTATTGATGAAAAGCGCACAATATGCATTTTAGTCAGCCTAGTCAGTGAGATTAGTCGATTGCTACAATTCAATGCATGATATAGGCTATTTCACACTTTAGTCCACAGAGTTCACGTATTATGTGTCCATTATTGGAATGTTGAATGCATTGTTATGATATTATGTCCCATGGCATATTCGATGGTGAAAAACGTGGACACTGAAACATATGATCTAAAAACATTATTCGTAGCTTAAGTTTGTCTGCTATAAATTCAGATAATTATTTATAAAAGAGTGGTATATAAATATATGTCCCTTATTACAATAACATTGACAATTAAATGGTTGAATTTATACACTGATAATAAGGCAATCATCAAATGAAATCATGAGAGGGCTCTAAGATTTAAATCGATGAGGGAAATTTCATTGGAACAGCTGATTTTTATGAATGAAAATATAAACTAAGAATGAAATACCAAATTTGTACAAAAATTGATAGTTACAATCAAGTTTGCATTTAGGCACTATTAAACTACACTCAAATGACACTTTTCTTATAAGCATTGAGTTTCTTTGGTTTTAGCTAAGGGAAAAAAGTTGACATCTGCCTGAACATTCTGGGTCTAATCATCAAATTCGGTGTCAAGTTTTCATGATGATTCTTGAATTATCAGCTCTCTTAAAGTCGCCTTGCAGGTATTGCACTCAAATATTTTCTTCGTACAGAATAGAGCAACTTTGAACCTCTGGTGAAAAATCATGTTGGTCATCGCACCAACCGAATGAGCTGACAGCCGGTAACAATCTCCGACTCACATTCGAGAAACTACCCTACTTGAACTGTATATTTTTGCATTTGAATCAGTTACCACAATGGCTATTATATTCAAATAAACAATAAAATAAGCAAAAGGAGAAAGTCATACTTCATTTACATACTGTGGATTCTTGTAGAAGTTCTGTTTCTTTAAATTTAAATTATTGTTTAAAAGCTATTTGTATTCTTTGTCTTAGAGGCAATACTAATATTTTAGCCACCCGAACCGAAATACTATAACCTATTACCAATATGCTTAAAATACGTTACAAAATTTCAGGACCGGAAGCCAACAATTAAGTTTATGAGCTATGGCCTTAAATTATT
Organism: Ectobius pallidus; assembly: GCA_964059195.1. Lineage (NCBI taxonomy): Eukaryota > Metazoa > Arthropoda > Insecta > Blattodea > Ectobiidae > Ectobius > Ectobius pallidus. Next base: position 96,584,654 of record CAXKWD010000006.1, read on the forward strand.
TCCTGTAAAGTAAGATTAGCTTTTATTTGACATATTTCTTAAAATAAGGGTTTATTATAATGTTTATCCAACAAAAATATTATGCCTAAATTTGACTTCCAGTAAAAAATGTTAACCTATCTCCGGTTAAGGACAAGAACAACACAAACCTGACAGAATATTAAAATTATGTAATTTTGTATCCTCATCTGCTTTTCTATTGTATTCTTAACTCTACGACCCCAGGTTATTTCAGTGTCCCGGTCTCCGGGGGAGACGGTTTCATCGAACGCACTAGATAAAATGTCTAAGTGAAGAAAGGGAACAATTTATAATCTTCCTATTCATTTTAAACTGATTCTATGATCTTTGGAACGTGTTGCTAATATGAAATCGGTTAACTACGTACATGTAGGTCTATTATTAACCATAGGACTACTGTTTTACCGTGTCACCAACTCCAAATGCAGGGATCATGTAACCCACTAGATGAACTGACTTTAAGCGAGGAAAGGAATCATTTTATTATTTTTCCAATTAATTTTAACTAGGGCTGTACCGATTAATCGATTAAACATTTAATCGTCGATAAATTACATTTTCCGATTAATCGGTTTAGTCGAATTCTGAAAAACTTTTTTCGAGAAATGGGTCAAATGACCAAACTCCTTTCTCTCGCTTCTCCGGCCTTGGCACATCATGTGTCATTTAGCCTATTGTGTCCAAACAATTCCCGTTATGCCGAAACCTGAAGGGTAGTTTAGTTTTGAAAGGTTTACCGTGATACTGAATATTCAGTATGCTAAAGGGAAGAAAATTATTTTACTGGAATCTAGCAGATTTTGCTGCACACCCAGGCTTATTTAGCGGTGAGTACAGTAAATTAAGGATTTCTTCTGATTATCTGCAGTGTAGTGGTTATTAAAAGTGTAAACAATATTAAATGTACACTTTGGTTTCGTTTAAAATACCGACCTGTTTGTCGATTAATAGGTCGATTAATCGATTAAAGTCGAGCGTTAACTCGACTATAAATTTTAATCGATTTTCAGCCCTAATTTTAACATGATTTGTAACAAACAAAAGTAGAATAAAAAACTGTGTGTTCAACAATCCCTCTTCCGTTCGGAGTCTTAGGTTTGAATAAGTAAAGAATAGGAGATTGTGAAACCGAAATCAATACTGATTTGTGCGGTATTTCATCACTAGAGCCCGGAAGTTCAGACATTTATTTTCAATACCGAGAATCGGCAGTAACATACTAAAATATTCATTATCAAAAATCAAAACAGGAGTCATCCCATTCTTTATTAATGAACATAGCCATCTAAGATGTTTAATAATTTAATTGTCACATATAGTACTTACTCTTACTTTTCTCTGGTATTCATTATGTCCGACATAACCTGCATTCCTTTAATAGGGTCTGCTATTTAAAGAGCTTAATTGAACCGTTTGAGGAAGTAAGTTTTCGACTGCTGGAAAACAAATGAATGCATTTATAGGAAACAAAATCTTCAATAAACAGGTTTGTGACATGGATGTGTCGTTTCATTATTTGTGAACATTTTTTGTTTCACTTTCGTACATTGAAATTGTTTATATGCTTTATAAAGTGTGTAAATAATCAAAGAAAAAAGTCATAACGATTCGAAACAGGCAAAGAGGATTTAAACCTTAAAATAGGCAACAGAAGCCAAAAAAAGGCAAAAGGACAACTTAAAAACCTACCTTATATGCACGGAAACATTTTTATCTCCATTTAACTTTTTAATACATTCACCCAAATAGAAAAAAAAACATTTTTCCTAACTTCCTAAACTTGCATTTTTCCTAACATCAAAAACTTGCATTAATAATATATTTAGGAAGAAAAAAGTAAGAAAATGGGATTTCCATAACTAAATGAACAGGATTCCTTAAACTTGCACATACAGTAGAGTCGCGATAATCCGAGATTCCTTGCAATCCGAGATGGAAAAAAAAATAAAAAATAAAAAAAAAAAACAGGAAATTAAAATAAATCCATATATAAAGGCTTATTAATGAGATTTAAAAAAAATTAAAGTACCTTTATCGTTGATAAAATATAAAGGAGGCTTGTATCTGTAACTTTAATATCTACACATTAAATTTAACTTCGTTTTATGTACATATGTTTGTAGTTGAAAACTCTGTTATTTTCCTTTTTTCCGTGTACAGTAATCCGAGTTTTTTTGTAATCCGAGATACCATCAGCCCCAATTAACTCGGATTATCTCGACTCTATTGTACTTGCTACCATGTATTTCGCCCTTGGTTACTCAGAATACTGACCGATGATGATAATAATAGGATGACAGGAGTAGAGGACGCTTGTGACATCAACGCTCGGGAGGAGCGATGTTAAGAGCTCACACGCAACGTCGTCACTTCCGCTGCAGAGTGTGGGAACGTCAGGCAGGTGCGCTCGCTCTTACTCATTTGTCACGTGGCCAATTTATTCAAATTACTTTACTGTCTCTATCATGCCTGCATGATTAAGGTCACCATATAAGTGTCTTCTTGCACTTGCATGTAGATGTCATTGTAAGCTATGTAAAGTATACTTCAGTGAACTCTTTCTAATGCTTTATAATGTAGGATATTTTGACCCCTACAGATAAAAATCTTGTTGGAAACATCTTGTTTTAGGCATCATGTATTTGACAAAGGCAATCAGTTCTTTTTCACCTACCTGTATTATTCATTGATTTATTTCTTTAATTACACATTATTACACAGTATTTTATTGTTACTTTTTAAACGCGACTAATTAATGTGTAACTAATAAAAAAATAAAAATGTAATTAGATCTAACATTTATTATAATTAAATGAAGTAGAATTTATAATTAATACAAACGAAACATAATTTAAGAAAGTTCAGTGCGGAAGTACAAATCAGAGATAAAGATGAAGATAATATTATGAAAACAATAACATTGAGACTAATAACAATTGCAATAATACATTAAAATAATAATTCATAAAGAAACATTCGAAAAGAATACAAAATCATTGCAGTCTCGAAAAATACAGAAATTACTTTCACAAGTTACAGGTATTAATAATGTAATTGAGAGATGATGAGATGGTGATAATGATAATAATAATACTAATACTATTAATAATAATAATAATAATAATAATAATAATAATAATAATAATAATATAATTCCAAGACCAAAGAGCATTGAATAGGACTTTGTCAGTAGGGTTGACAAAATATCAGTAACAATCGAAACAGTTAAAAATGAATTTTTACAGAGTTAACAAGATAAAAATTCTTCAATAGAATAAAACGACCTTTGAGCGAGCTAATGGTATAACTTTGCTTTCTGCGTTGAAATAGATACATCCCTGGCTGTCACCATCGTAAAAGCATGTATTCTTTGTTATATTTAACCCTTAACTATGCTGGTGTTTTCAAGTTGTACTAATGTGCAAAGTTAATAAAAATGTAAAATAAAATAAATGTTATTTACCATAATACTATGAGAAAATACAATGTAATTTCTTGTGAGACAAAATTGTTAACAAGTTTCTCATGAAAAATGGGCACATAGGCCACAAATGAAAACAATTACAAATTACAATTACAATTACAATTACAATTTATTACTCCAAAGTACACGAAAAATATATACAAAAGTTGATACACCCCCCGAAGAAGCAGAGCTTGTATTCGGGGGTGGTTCAGTTATATATTAGAAATACTTATACTAAACAATTACTTTAAAAAATGCATAATTTGGAGAAGTATGACAAAATGTTATGTATGAAAGGTTAGAACATGTTCTATTTACAATACAAAGGTACGAAGCAATACAACAACAATACATAACAATTTATTTGTTCAAATTTTAGTAAAAAACAAAGAAATTAAGTTCTATCCAAATTTTAAAGTTTAATATGAAAAATGTTATAACTGTAATAGTCGATAACAGAAGTAATAATTATATAAATTTTCTAATTTTAGACCTAAATTGTTTGTTGTTTAAGCTATTTAGATCAGGATGGTTGGTAATAAATGAATTGAATAGTCTTGGGCCAAAACTTGAACAGTGCTTAGCTCCAGCAGTTGTAACATTTTTTGGTTCAAGTAATAAATTAAATTGATTCCTTCGCGTGTTATATACGTGAGATTCTGACTTGTAATTGTCACGATGTTTATGAAAATAATCCAGTATGACGTACTTGTAAATTTGGTCTATGGTGAAAACATTAAATTCAGAAAATAATAATTTGGAAGAATAGTCAGGAGGCTTAAATAAACAAATCTTTATGATGCGTTTTTGAAGACAAAGCAAAGGGCTGAGGATCGTTTTTGCAACTTCTCCCCACCCAATTATGCCATATTGAAGAATAGGATGAATTAGGGCCAAATAAATCGTACGTAAAACATGAGCTGGTAAACATGAACGGAGAATAACGAATTTATAAATGACTTTACGTAGCCTATTGCATAAATATTCAATGTACTTGTCCCATCTTAAATGTCGATCAATTATGATGCCTAGATATTTCACTTGATTTGATTCACTTAAGGAGGGACAAGTGCAGCTATTAATACAGCAACCAGAATTATGTATTTTTAAGCTTAAATTTTTACTTACTTTTAATTGTTGCATACCGGTAGCTGTTAAAGCGAAAGGAACTAGCGTAGTTTTCTTAACATTTAAGGAAAGTAAATTAAAATCCAGCCATGATTTAACAAGATTTATACCTTTGTTGGCATTTTCGTAAGTTTCAATCCTTGAAGAACCACTAAATATTAAAACAGAAACAGAAACTAAATATTAAAACAGAAACACATCTTTCGCACCTATGGTTAGTTTTTTGTCTGCCTGTTGACAAATGCTACAAATATTATTTATAAAGCGTATTCTTATGGAAAATACAGTGTAGACACTGGTGAGACAAGGTTATTAACAATTTTCACATACAAAATGAGCGTGTTGACCACAAAAATACCACACTTTTTGTAGCAATTTTAGTTTTGCTGTCTTCCTGTCTTGGGCATACTCCACATGTCGATTTTTTGTGTTTTATTTATTTTTTCTTTGTTATTTATTTATTTATTTTTGTTATTCGTTGAGATTGCCTTGAAGAGTAGGTGTACTTACGAATATGCGTATGATGGGTTGCAGGTTTAAAGGAAAATGTGAAAAATTCCGGCGTTCCATAGCCTATGCGGGCGAATAAGAACTTTTCCAAGCTGCTTTAGTGCTTCTCAATGGATTATCTCCTTGGAATTTCCAATAAACGTTAACGCATTTACACTGATTACGCCAGCAATGTTCAATATTGCAAAAAAATATTACCATTGACTATTTCCTGGTCATCTAGATACTGAGTAGTTAGTATAAAGTTGGTTCACTTTACCATGGTTATAGTCGTTTATCATATCCTGTTTTCCACACACAGAGGTCGCGAGTTTTGCTGCTACCCTGTAAGTCCTTCTGAGTATGCTTCAGACTCGGATTCATGCTTACTGGCAATAAAGTCATTTACTTCAGCATCACTTTCATAATCTGAATCGAAAAAGTGTTGATAAATGACAGTGTTCGCTATTTTAGCTTCTGTTAGGAGCCTACTAGGTGATTTTTCGGGAAACAGTGGGAAAACCTCCAGTTAGGCAATGCAATAAGAATAGCATATCAGTTAGGATTTTAATATAAACTAATTTTCAAACTAAAGTTACTTCTTATTAAAATTTATTCATATGGCAACAGAAAAATGCTTACACTTACATGCTTTAGGGTCCAAACGGTTACAAAATGTCATATTTCACCTCTATGTGGCAATTCACGCCACTTCCTGCAACGGTGAAATCGCACTGTACACTGAGATTTCAGAAAGTCTCAATGAGATCTGGCGTTTAACTCTTGAAATATTACAAAACGAAAGAGGCGTGGGATTTCACTAAGCACAGAAAGGGTTAATCTACATTTTTCGAGATATAGCTTGAGGTTAGCCTATATGTAAGTGTTCATGAATCACAGATTATTGTCTCTGTTAGACATTACATGAGAATATTACAGGAGAAAAATTCCTTAGACACTGGGACTTGAACCCAGGACCTTTGGCTATTCGCTTCAATGCTCTACCAACTGAGCTAAGCCAGAGTTCAATTCACAGCGCCAGATGGAACCTTCCTCCTATGATTGAATGCCCTTAATTGTCTACCTCACTGACAGACAAGTTGTGTCAAATGCAGTTCTAAAAGAACTAGTACAATATTTGTGACACGTTGATGCAAATATACTTTATCCGGTTTCTATTAAAGTAAATTAGTAGCATTCAATATTATAGATTTCTTTCTTTTATAAAATCATAGATTCAAAAAAATCAGCTCTCTAATACTGAACATAACGCACTTTGATAGTGACGCCGTTATTAAGGACCTGGATTGATAGTAGGCCTAGACCTATAAATATTATGAGCTATTATAGGATGTATGCGATTTAGTTTTTAATTGCGAGATTATTTAAGATTATTACCATATAAATACTACATTACATTTTTAGGTTAGCTCCTGCATGTTAGCAAAACACAAGGAAAGAGAGCAGTTGAATCTAAGTGCAGGAATGGAGTACGAAAAGTTCATTTTTAACTACCGTTGAATAAACCATTTATCATAATGCAGTCATTCATTTACTGATACACACAAATACACACATAGCCTATTATGTAACCTCTAATGTATATGCCTAAATAAATTAGTAGAAGGATACTTACCCCATTACTACATGAAATTTAGTTTGCATGTACATGGGCCTAATACAAATTTAAGAGTTCTTCTATAATATTATTGATATTCTCTGTTTCATTATTAAGCGGGTTTAAAAATGTTAAGTTAATGAACTTTTTAAACATTCGAAGGTAATAGAAGTAGGCCTATTTTTAACGGTAGATTGTGTTAATTAAAAGTTTAAAATCATGCAACTGCGTGATATAAAATTATAACAACCTAGGGTTACCAATAGGCCTACTATGGTTTCAGTCATAAGGAAAATGCTCTTTTAATTTAAAATATTTGCATATGATTATTAAATAGACTCGGTTTGATAAAAATTGAGAATTTTATAATTCATTACGCCTTTTTAGATGTTAAATTTCACATAGTAGTGGAAAAAATAGTAATTTCGTAGCTGAAAAGGTTGTCCACTCCATCCTATACGTTGGCAATCATGCATCAGAAAATGAATAGTCTCTTGTCTGTGCAAGTGCATACTAGATGGCAGGACAGCTGGAAAGCTTCCAAAATGGCTGCACGGTACGCAGCAAAATTATTTCACAAATATTAGCGGCTGCCAAAAAAGTGTATTCTCATAGGATTTATACAATCACCCTTACAGGCTCGTTTCGCAAATATACCTCCTAGCAAAATAAAATATAGTTTTTACTACTTGTTTCTTAAATAACTATTATACAAGGCACCGTGAATTAAGATGGATATTTACAATTAAGTTGTAGCAACTCCTTATCCGGTAAAACCAGCATAAATAGCCTACATAGCCCATTTGTTTTATGAGGCAGCTTTTATAAGCAAAATATTGTATTCTAACATAATTTTATTGCAAACGTTATATTTCATTTTTGTAAGGAAAACATTGTGTGTGTAAAATAATGAAGCTAAATTCCAGAAGCAGGGGGTGACCAATGAGCGTCTGACAGGCTAGCCACATCAATCAAGAAGTGTGCATAGCGCTAACAAGAAGCTAATAAAAGATGCCGTGTCATTGCATCATTACTCTTCAGCAGGCAACAAGGAGTCAGTAATTTGTAACCACAGTGCAATGTTTGCACAGTACACTCTATTCAAATTCATCTTCAACAACCTCACGTTGATTTTCTGCTTTCTGCAGAATCGGTTTACTTTAAATTAAGAAAGAAAATCTCTGGTTTGCCTTTCCCAGAACCGGTTAATATTTTAAAGGGTACAGGCTAATACAAAATAATACAGTGAGTCCCACACAAGAGTTGGCCAACGACGCGGGTTCCTGCGGCGCGGCGGGCACAGCTCCAACTCCCGAGCGATCGGGTGAAATATCTACGCTAATAAAGCCGCGATCGGTGTAATGATTCAGGTTCTCACATTTACAGTTAAAATTACAATGAAAATAAACACGTACCTCATCCCAAGAGATGTTGGAAATGTTCTCCTCTTGCATCCACACAATACTGGCACCTTTTAAGGAAATTTTCTTTCACGCGCATAAGTTCAGCTTCCGAGATAAAGTTAATTTCTCTTGTGATATTGTCTTTAAGTTCTTCTAGTGTGTGGGAAATTGGCCTATACACCCTAAGGGGTGGTGGGGGGCAAAAGTGTGCTATTAAACTCTTTATATAACAAATTTGCATTCACGAACACCAGGCTACCGACTAATTCCAGTGAAATTAATAATAAAAGTGGAATATATATTAATTATTTTTCAGTTTTGAAGGTATAACTTCAGTCCCGCGTTTACTGAAATCAGACAAGGTTGACTATTCCCACGTTCATTGCAAGCTGATGAAAAGTTAACTGAGATTTAATTAACCGATAAATGCTCGCTCAAATTCTCACACTATATAGGTCTATATAAACCATGCCGGGCTTCATACAAAACAGTTAACATATTTATTAAACTAACATTTTATTTTTCTTGTACCTTATTCTCTAATTTTAAATTAAATTTAAATTTTTGATTTCCATTATTTTATTATGAATTTTAGACAAAGTACTCTAGCTCATAGGATACATTATGAATTTTCGATAGACTAAGCAATGAAAGTGAAAAATCATAAACTAGGCCTATAAACAATTAAATGCGCTTTAGAAGATTATTAAAGGGCTGCAGTAAAATACAATCAAAAAAGGGGGAAGGAAAGGGGGTTTATGAGCACGATTAAGAAAAAAGATATAAAGGCCCTAAAAGGGGAATAAGGCGCTATAAAATATATTCCATTCTCAACTAGAGACAACGTTTGACATCGCTGTTTCTTTCACAGGAGCTCTAAATTGCCTTACGAATAAAGGTACGCAAGTAAAAATCCTGACCCTGCCTTTTGAGCCAATTGGATTTATTGTGCTTTGGATACGTAGTTTAATATGTTTAGAAGAAGCATTATTAGATTAAGGCGTTATGGCCCTTCCTCTGGTAAAATAGTGACGTTAATAAGTTCAAAGTTGATCATTTCATGCCTTAGTTGTCAGTAAAAACAGGTTTATCTGCTTATTCAACAGCGGCAAACCTCATATTAAGTCAGTAAAGACCATTATTAGATATTTTTTTATGATTTTAAGATAATTTATCCTTCAGTTTTCGGCCCCCAAGAAAGTATTTGCGAGGGAGGGGCAAAGTGCAGCCACTTACTATGACATTATTGTTAAAGCATCGCCGTCTAGCAAATAGCGAAGTGATTTAATTACCATAATAAATAGGCCTAGATATAGTAACTTGAAAAATTACGTTGAAAAAATGTAATAAATATTAACTATAACTTAGTATAGCATATTATTTTTTATTTGGTTAGGCCTATAGGCTAACAGTTATTCATATCTTACTCTCTGCAATGTCGCATATTAATGTGTATAAATTTGGACACAAATAGCCTAGATATTGGAAATATCAATTTCCTTTTACTAACCAAATTTTCTCCGAGAAAGACTTTATTAAAAAATGTTTCCGCCCGGGATCAAACCGGGGACCTTCCGCGTGTTAGGCGGATGTGATAACCACTACACCACGGAAACTTGGAAGTATGGTGTGCTGTTACTGGTTAGGCCAACTAGAACATATTTAGATATGTTATTCAACATTGCGAACAAGTAGTGAAAGTAGGACAAATAGCAGCACGCGCAGAACTACTCAGATTGCATGGATTCTTTTTAAAGAGATTATATCCTTACGGAGAGAGATTGTTTTCGCTGATAATATTAATATCGATAGTCCATAGGCGGACGTAAGATATTTCTTTGTAAACTTTGAACATGATCAGGCAGTTCATTCTATTCAACTCACTCAGGCTAAATGTGTCTATTTCATTCCCCGTTTAAAATAGACAGAGAAAAGCGTAAGAGACGGAGAGGTGGATAAAGAAAGAGAAAGCGACATACAGATGAAAAAAAAAAAATATATATATATATATAAACAAAGTTATAGCCTATATGCAGTAGGCTAAATAGTCCTATCAAATGTTAAAATAGATGGCAGACAATATAATATTAAAAACGCAATTAGGATCGGATTTTCGGTTACGTCCCAAAATATCAGACCCAAAATATCCGGGCAAGAAATTGACAGTAAACAGTCCCAAAATATCCGCAAGAGATATGTACCCTTAACGAGTAAGCTAATATGTCTCATATTATCAGAAAGCCCGGCCTACTGATTTTTGTACCCTGTTTAAATATTTAACAGATTAACTACTAAAATAGGCCTAAATTTCTTATAGAGGCCGTAGAGAAGAAGCTAAACGACAGAGGAGAATAAGAAGCAAAATAAGAAAATTAAGGCTTAAGTTCAGCTCAACTGTAATGACAGAGTTTTATTTAAACATATATATAACATAAAACTTCATATAAAAATAATTACAATTTTAATTTGACCACGGTGCTGCTTTAAATCCAATTAATTATAAAAGATTCTCCAACATAGTTCATCCCTGAGCGAACGAATTGATAAAAATATAAAAAAAGATTGGTTGTATTACCGTCTTCCATTAGGCCTACTCCTTAAACTTAAAGAAAATCGTTAGAGCCGTTTTCGAGAAAATCATGTAAAACGAAATTTTCTTCATATAAAGTCCCTTAAAAATAAGAGAAAGTCGTCGCCAATCTTCGTACCACATCCTCAGAAAGCATTTAACCCAAATACAAAATGTTGTTTTCATTCGACTTTCCGTCCTGGAACTAGACTGTTCACAGACACACATACACACACACGATAGACTGACATAGAATTTGTGGATTCAGGGGACTCGCGAATTGGATATTTACATAACCATGAATCATCCTCGCTATTTCATCCTACATCATATCCATTTAAATTAATGTCAGTCGAAATTTACTCCATAAATACACCCATGCATTATAATTGACAGTCAATAGTTTCATGGCCTGCTGTAAAGACATAGACCCGAACTCCTAGTATGGCATCGAAGCTGAAAAAGAAAGAAAAAAAAAAAAAGCTGAATTTTAAAATAAACGTAAAGTGGGTGAAAGAGATTACGGTTATTAAATCTACATTTTAAATTGAATGTATGGAGGAAATAACAATATGATTTAAAACAATATAACATGATAAAAAAATTCTAAAGCTTTGGCCTATGCCAGATCTAATTTCTGCTTGGGATTCTGTATTGTGCCCTAAATTTACTACACAGGTTTAAAGTCCTTCCTGGAGTTCTTCGGCCCAGGATAAACTATCAGCAAGTAGAGGCCTAAAATGATTCCCTCCATTTGTGCATATGATAGACAGGCTCATGGTGCAGGAGCATCAGACTATACGTGACACGAGCTCAAGGGCAGGTTGAATTAATCAGTAACCATTACGACTAAGTGCCGCCCCCCGTGATCTCAGTCCCGATTACGGCGGGTCGAATCCCGCCACAGGCAGCATTTGACTTCTAATTTCTTTGCCACCGCCTTCTCCATTTTTATACATTCAGAACTGCTTGCTCCACTAGCTCATTAACTTGGCGTTGAACAAACTCTCAGGATCAAGGCTGGTCATGCAGGAGTTGATTTCTTACTGTTATCGGTTAACAACACTTTCAGATAACAAACCATACGCCTATTACAAGTAGGATACCCAACTATTTCTAAACAAAACAAAATAATATCCGTTTTCTTATTTTCCTTCACAATATAATATTATTAACTTCTACTCCAGCTGAGCCAAAACCTGCTGTTCATTCCCAGAAATATGTGACGGTAAAGAAGATAATTTACAGTGAATTGAGCAAGTGGGCAGGATTTGTTCGTTATGATTAATCTTCATTCACTGGTGATGAAAGAAGAAAGAAAATACAGTAGAGTCCCGCTATTCCGAACTAATTGGGACCGAACTCCGTTCGGTTTAGCGGGAATTTGGAATAGGCGGATTTCATGAATAGTATCAACGTATTGACACGTTAAGGCGGAAATTATGTGCGGGGAATTGTATAAATGGAGCCGACATATGCTGTAACTAACCAGCTTTCATTCCAATTTGGTTTCAGGCGTTTTCATCAAGCTTAGGCTCTAAGTATGTCTCTATTTAACTTCTTTGTATAACAATAAATGTACTTTTTTACCGAACGTCTTTTTAATTCCTCCTGTTTTTATGTAAGTTTAAAAATTCGGTATGTTTTCCTGAACTCTCTTCGGAATAGGCGGATTTTCGGAGAAGCGGGGTTCGGAATAGCAGGACTCTACTGTAAATGGATCGAGCCCTTTCGGTCCCGTGCACGTAGGCCACATAGTCGGGCCCATTGTGCTTATTGTGCCCCTCTTACAGGAGAATTTATCCAAGTCCCGTTGCCTCCAGGAAGGACAGGATTAATCTCGGATTAATTTTTCTTATATCATCTGGTCTTAGTTTATCCGAACGTCTGATAATGGCTAAAACTTCGCAGTCACATGGTATGTGGAGAGACGTCTCATTTTCTCTTCCACACTTCCTACATGTAAGATTAGCGCTAAGCTTCATCAATAGTAGGTGTTTCTTTAAGGTGCTGTATCCAGTTAACAGGTCTACTACACCTCTAAACAGATACAAATCCGACCACGCAGACAAGGCTTCCCTAAAATATGATGAACACAGCCCCAAATGTTACATTCATATAATACCAGAAATTGTGGTACTCTACAGTCTAAGCAAACCCGCACATCTAAGGCATTCAATAGTTGGGAAGCAATCGGAATAAAAATGTTTAACAAGTTGCCCCATAATGCAAAAACTGTTTCGGTGAAAAGATTTAAATATGCTGTGTCTAACTGGTTAAAAACAAAGCTTTTTATTCAGTACAGGAGTTCTTGGAAAATAAATTATGGGATATGTGTTTTTAACTTTTTAAAATATTTTATTCTTGTGACATTGCCTATTGTTTGTAGTTATTTTATTATTGTGACATTGCCAATTTTTTGTAGTAACTTAACGGCAGAATAAATTATTATTATTATTATTATTATTATTATTATTATTATTATTATTATTATTATTATTATTATTATTATTATTAATGGTACACATTTCAGCCAGGAATTCTGTGGTATATTTTGCCGAGGAGTATGATAGCCTCCTCTTAGGCCCATAAATGCCAGCCCCGATGACCGGACTAACCTCTTGACACTATCAGGAGCGCGTAGGCCACGATTCCATTCCTCTCTGGACACAGGCGATGAATATTGTGTGTGTGTTTACAACTCACAAATTACTTTGAAATTGGGGAACAATTATTGTTGAAACTCTTTTAATTTACATTTCAAAACAGCCTCGGTTTGTTTTCATCCAAGTTGTTTATGGAATTCCTCCGGAAGTTCATATTTTATTTGAAGTAAAAATACTCTAAACTAAACCCCGTGGCGCGACATCCCCGAAGGGACAAGGCCTGCCACCCTACCGCTGCGTCATTTACCTATAGGCAGATGGCAGGATTGGGTGGTCAGCATGCCGACACACACGGCCGTTATTGGTGGTTTCCATGACCGGTGCCGCTACTTCTCTATCAAGTAGCTCCTCAATTTGAATCACGAGGCTGAGTGCACCCCTACCAGACCTCTCTACTCAGAAAAATCCGAGGAGGTACCGGGTATCGAACTCGGGCCGACCGATCTGTAGTCAGCGACGCTAGCCACAAGACCACGCCGGCGGTCTTGAAGTAAAAATAGGCTAGAAAAATTACGGTGCGTAGAGCTTCCGTATAAATAACTTCAACCAATATCTAGGGCTAGCCGATGAGCAAGGTGCAGATAAAAGAGTTCACCTAAGGAAAGAAATGTAATAAAAAAGCATCTTAGTGAATATTGGATCGCAGAACAGCTACGATTTATAAAATCGTGAATTATAGAATTGTGATTATTAATCACACTATAGTTTACATATTAATAGGCCAATTGTAGGCCTTTGCTATAAGAAAATAGAATTAGACTAATTTGTTATATTATAATGACCTCGTCGGGGAACGAAACCGCGAACTTCTACTTTGTAGCGCGGGATCTCAGCCAACTGCACTGCACTACGGTGTTCCACCACCTACTAACTTTAAAATTTTATCTCCACCACAACACAAGTAATTAATGGCCCTATTGCTGTTTGCAATGTCCTTTCCCCTGGGCTCTTTCACCCTTAAGGTTTGTTCTTATTACCTACTCTCTGCAAGTAAAAGTACAGTATTAATAAATTAAAGCACCTTTGAAATACGGGTTCGTGTTATAAGTTTAACCTAACGTCTTCATTAAAAAAAATACAATCAGATGTGAAACATAACTTCTTCTACCCAATTAAACGATTTGGCTCTTAGTGCAATACTTAATTAATTAGGCCTACATATTAACTTATACCGTGTAATATAATATAGTGTGCGTATTATGGAATTCATACAGGAAATTAAACAAAAGTGCGTATTCAGTTGTTCGTTGTTTCAACTTGATGCAAAGCATTATTGTTCACCAGGCATGACTGAGTTTCTGAAAACACTATGTAGCTTATAACTACCTTCAGAGAATTTTCAAGTAAAAATGTTTCAAATAAAAGTTTTAGCTCTTAGTATAAACACCTCATGTACAAATATAAACATGGGCCGTTTTCGAGAAAATTGCAAAAAAATAAATTTTCTTTTGTGAAGTGTCACTAAAGTAAGATAAGTCGTCGCCAATCTTCGTGTCACATCCCAGAAGTTACCTAACCTAAATGTAAAATTTTGGTTTTTTATGTGACTTTTCTTTCTGCAGACACACAGGGATGTTACTGAAATAACACTTTTGGATTCAGGAGACCTCAAAACGTGAATTTATGTTAAAATCTCAACTTTGAATTTCGGGGTCGAACTCTATACTTCCTCTCCTACAGTACCCATGGTGCTGGCAGAGGAAGTAATAAACCTGTTCTAGAAATAACTTTTCATTGTTATCAACATATCACCTTCTAAAACTCAGATATGTTACCCATACCCAAAAGCAATAACGATTCAGTATAGCAGATAATCAAAAATATTATCTTGGCAGGAGATCATTAATGCAGAAATATTTAATTTAGGGACAAGCTGTTTAGGGAATGTGATGGAATAAAATTCTAGACATATTATATGTATACGACGAACCTAACAAAATTGTATAAGGGGATAAGATATATAGGCCTATCATCAGATGAATTAACAATTTTTTTTAAGGCTGACCGAATTATATATGTAACACTGTTTTCTAAGTCTGTAAATAATGTGTTTTTAAAAGATCTATTAATAACATAGGTTTTTTTAAAAGTTTTATAACTCAGTTATAGATAAAACATGATTAACATAGGCCTATTATCAAATAAGAACATATGCTGAAAACTATAAGTTATCTTTATAAAATAAAATACATATTGGTAGCTATTATATTTTTTATTCTTTAAGAATACCAAAGAAAGAAAAACACAATACATTGACAGCCTTACTAATAAAAGCTGCTTATATCTGCGTTGCACGGTTGTTTGGTTGTTCTGCGCACAAGTTCTACATAAGCCGTATTACCAATAAACGCAGTGTAACTGCCGAGGTTTACACCGGGTTTGTACGTGCACGTCATCAAACACGTCACTCTAGTCGTGACGTTGCTAGCCTGGCTATGAAGGGACTGCTGAACGCCATCTGTCGGAGCAGCGGGCAAACAACTATGCATCGTCTGCAGACAGTAATTCTTGTTTCAGTATTTCATTATATTGTTTTCAGAAAGCTGTAATCATGGGTACAGGTATGGAAATATGCTCCGCAAACAAGGAACAATGTTTATAATTCCGCAAAAGCAGCTCAGAATATGCATAGCCTCAAAATTCAATATCAGACATCTACGAAACGACCGGTTGTTACGGATATCGGCCATCTTGATTATTTACGTCAAGTTTATACAAGGAGGCCAGGCTGTGTAAAGCGTTGCACACATTCAGCCTTATGCAAGGATTATTAGTACACTTTTTCTCCTCAGCTGCGTATATTCCTGGTATAAATGTTACAACTGGATTATTAGTAAGACTGTGAGGGTCTAAGGAGGTCTTTTAATAGTAAAATACATTAAGGGAGGTGCAGTGCAAACGACAGTCGATCTATCGGACACCTCCAGTGGAGAGATGGTGATTTTATGTTAGATAGTTGCAAACCGTGAACACTGATAGTTTACTCTTGCAAGATGGTGACGTAGAAGGTATTAGGCCTATCATCTGGTTATGATGAGCAAATGATGCACTTACTGAGCAAGCTACCGACTAACCATGAGCAAGGTCACTTTTTTGCTGCCATGAAATAAATTGCAGTACAACCTCTCGAATGAAGACTACAAACTACATTATTTTGTCTTAAAGTGCTTTCGTGGTCAGGGAAAGCCGAGACAATAGGAGTAATTCTGGGTGGTAATAATAAATATAGCGATGCACAGTAGTTCTTCATTAATGAGACCTACATCCGCGAGACCTCCTAGTGTCTGGGATAGGCCATGTGCCCTGAAATTTACCGTGTAGCCATTAAGATAATGTACTATTAAGTCGCAGTTGAAGTAGTCATCAACCTTATGTAAGTTCGGCAGGAAAGCCTTGGAAAATATATGGTATTGAGTTTTAGAAGGGAATTTTACATTTAATATCAAACACATCTCAGGAAAAAGGAAGTCCATATTTGAATCGATACAACTTATCTCCAGATACCCAGATTTTTGTTACCTAGGACACATTCTGAATCAACAAATAGACATATACATTCACTTATAGACCATAACATTTATGTGAGGCCTCGGACGTGAAAATAAGTTTTGCGAACGTAGACTGCTGGTTCGGAAGAGGGAAAGAAATAATACCAACTGCAGTTTTACTGCTGTGAAATTGTGTTGTGCCTGACATGGTACAGCTGAGCCTAGGAAGGAAAAAAAAATCTTAAAAAATCAGTCTCTTATATTAATTCTGGTTGATATAATTTACAAAATAATTATCACCTTTTATATTGAAATACGCAGGTTCATATCATAAACAAATGAAACCCTCGTGATTGTTTTTAGGATGTTTAATGATAATTAGGGCTTCGAAGATGACCTAAAATGCTTGAAAATTTACCTATAAAATGCCCTTAAATTTATGAAAATATGCCAAGAAAAATTGAATAAACGACCTAATATTTCTAAATAAATAAAAAGAATGGAATATAGTCTAAATAATAAACAAAGGACAAAATTTAAGTATTTTATATTACTACTTTTATTATTACTTTTTTTTTATTTCTTTCTGTTATTATTATTATTATATTTTATATTAATATGTTTACTATAGCTCATAGCTTATGAATTATGAGATCGCTTTTTCTGTAAAGTCCATTCTGAAGACAAAATAGGGAAAAATGCAACGAAGTAATGAACATTTCCTTAAAAAAATTACCTATAAGTTAGAGATTTCCACATCTTTAGTCCACTAAAAAAAACTTCTTGGCGGGCAGAAGTTTATGTCTAATGACGACATCCAATCGGCGGTGCATGAGTCCCTACATTGTCAACCAGAATAATTTTTTTCATGCGGTATCGAAGCACTTCCTATCCGATGGTATAAGTTCATTGAACTGGGAGGGAACTATGTAGAAAAATATTGTACAAGCAAACATTCTTCCTGCAGAAAAATAGTGGGGAAAAAAATTTGGTTTTCATTTGATTCTCCATCATAGTTTGAAATACTCCCATTTACTGTCTTAATGAAGATGAAGAGGTTCATCAGCATTGCAAATTGCGTTAAGTTTCTCATATGCTTATTATATTGCCATATAAGGTGCCAGTAAATACCTCGTGCAGCGTTTTGCACCAGCATAATTACGTGGTTGCAAATTACTTACCATTATATGCTGTGTCTAAGGGCAATAGCTCCAGGTATTTGAGGAAAATGTTGGGACTGCATTCTGCAAATGTAAAGGCGACGTAGGAATCATTTCAAACTGTCTTCGTTTTTCCCTCAATCTTATCATCAAGAAGTGATCTATGATAAATTTATTGATCGAATAAACATGAATGTAAGGAGCAGAACAAGTCGAGGAAGAGTTATTGAGCAAGTTTTTATGATAGCGACATCTAGTACAACGAATAGTTCTCACTCTCAGACCTTACCTTTTCTGTGGGAGTGAGAAACATGTATTATATGTGAGAATCGAACCTGGGGATTCAGGACAACATTCCAAATGTCAAAATTTATAAATGACTTAATGAAATTAATCCCTCAATCCATGGTAGCAAAACAAATAACACAACTAATATTTTCACCATTTATGTTCTTTTCTGACTAGAATTCTAGAATGTGGTAGTGATACTTAACTTTTATAGGGTGATTCACAAGTTCTGTACTGTAAGTTACATTAGGAAATAACTGACATTTCCACGTAAAAACTGTCATCTGGGGAGGCTCTCCATGTCCTTTTCTGTTGAAAAAATATATGTTATCCAAAGGTAACCCCTCTCCCGACAGGTCCTGGTCCTCTAAGCTCGGGCGGCGAAATTTGCATAAACGTCCCTACCGTGAGAGGGGCTAAATGAAGAGAAATAAGAAGAACATTAAATATTATTAAACGTATTTTAAATAGCATCCAAGTTATGCTCCGATTTTAGACCGCACTTTTCTTGCACTAACCGTTACACTGTTATCGACGTATTAATAATTCGTCACAAAAAAAAACATAAAGGCAGAATAATTAGATTAATAGAGTAGTGATTTGTATTAAAATACTGTATGAGAATTTTTATTTTCGTGTTAAGGTTGCCATTCACGGAAAACAGCTACTCCACTGAAATCCTTCGTATTTATTTCAAACTTATAATCCAGTGATGTTTTCACTTGAATGCAGGCCCCCATTTCAGGCACCTTGCGCCCTGGACAATGCTTTGTACAATCGCCCTCTGTTACTTTCTTACTTTTATCCCCCACCCACCCATCCACCCACACCCACGAGTTATTTAGTTTTTGTTTTACCCAAGAATCAATCAATAATAAAATGCAAGATTGCTATTGTAATTTAGTTTACGAAAAATCGAAATTTTAAAAATATATTTAATATGCTTGGTAATTTAAAAACATATACTAAATTATATTTACTTAAGTTTGTAAAAAATATGGATTACAGTTATATTAAGACCAATAATTCTAGAACAAAAAGATGTCGTTGCCTTATTTCTACTTTACAATGAAAATCTAAAACTCAATATAATAGGCCTATTTGTGTATTGTTTCAAGATTCTTTCTTTCTTTCTTTCTTTCTTTCTTTCTTTCTTTCTTTCTTTGCCTTAGTTCTACCTCTCCCTTTTAGGGACATTTAAGCGACCCACTCTGACTGCTTCAAGTTTAATTCTTTTAAATTCAGTTAACAAATAGTTCATTTCACAATTTTTTCCCTGGATTTTCTCTTTGCAAACTCATCTACAATTTCTGAGAGGTTAGTTTTCAGGGTTACATTTTTCAATACAAAATAAAGCTAATGAGTTCAATTTATTATTTAGAAGGTATGTTCTCTTAGCATCGTTGTACAACCACAACGTCTTAAGTCCTGATATTCAATATTTTATTTCCCCATAAAAAAAATCGTCCGCCCTTTCTAGGTTTGCCGTCCTGGGCAATTGCCCAGTCTGCCCATTTTACAATTCAGAGCCTGCTTGAATGCTCATGTGAATAGGTAAATTCAGCTCTGATAGGTTTAAAGAACGCATCGTTTTTGTAACGATAGCCTATGCCAGGTGAAATCAGAATTGCCGCTTATTTTTATGAGAACAGTTGTTAGTGTAACGGAGGGGATGACCATTATAATTATTACTGGAGTCGCAGTCCACTTTTTGTGTATAGTAATTACTAATTAGGGTAATCGCATATCGCCAGCTCGTGTGACCTGGTGGCCAAGTGGAGCAAGCATGCGCCATGAGTGTGGGAACTTAGCCCGGCTTGACCTGCGGCTCGCTCCAGCTTCCGCTCACACAGGATGTCGGCAACAGACTACATCATCAGTGGCGGCCTCCCACTATGCCAGCCAGGTCTGCAGACGGGTGAAAGGCACATGGAGGGAATCAGGGGAAATTATGATTACAGATTACCATACTGATCTTAAAGGAACTTCGAATAATAACAATAAGCAAAATCCTCCTTCCAGGTGTAACTTTGGTAATGTAAATCAGTGGCGGACGCAAGGGGGGTAGGGGGATATATCCCCCCGAAATTTGAAAAAAGGCTAAAAATGCACTCTAAGTAGCCAGTTTTATAAACTAATTATGTATGTAAGTTAATTAATTTTTTTTAGTATTCCTTCTACCTATTCAAATCCCCCCCGAAAAAATTCTGCGTCCGCCACTGATGTAAATGATCTACAATTATCATAATTCGATCCACTATTTAAAACTACAATTATTTTATATTAGTGCGTGTTATTTTAACTGATATATTCTAGGAGTAGATATTATGTTAATTTATAATCCATTAAATGTTTTGGCTTCCTTAACTTCAAACTTAAGTCAAGCAACTTGCAACATAAATCCTTTAAGCTATAATAAGATTTAAGTGAAATCCAGTTTTTAATATTTGTCCTATGCCATATTTCAACTGACTATTGACCGTTATATTGTCATTATAAGTAAATAAGCTACAATTTTTCAATAATGTCACGTCAGAATTGCCACTTATTTTTATGAGAACAATTGTGGAATAATACGATCGAATAGCATTACTCTGAAAACAACTGGGACTTTTAAAACATAATTTTAAATATTTACCGAGAAAATATGTCATATAACAGTACCCCTAGAATTTCGAATTATAGAGGCCCTTAAAAGTCACTTTATGGACGTTTAAATGCACCTAATCTAAAATTCTGAATTATTTTATTAGACAAGAATTGATGTTAATTAATATAAAAAATAAACGATATTTTATGAATTTTTTTGGTAAATTAGGCTAAGATTTCGCACCGGAATAATCGCAGAACAAGCCCGGGCGGCGTGGGTACCTTAAAAGTCCCTAAAAGGGATAGGTAAAACTAAGGTAAAGATAGAGATAGATAATCGCAGAACAAGCACGTGGGAAACAATCTTTTCCCAAGCAGCCCTCGGGGTTTTTTCTTCTAGCTCCTAATCTGAAATCTTATGCACTTAAATAACACTTAACTTTCAACAGATAATAAAATGAAGCAAGCAATTCCATTCTTTTTATGTTTTATGTTTTGCCATATTTTTTTGCGCTCAGTTATTTAAACAAGTTGATTGATTAAGTACTTGTAGAATTGATTATCAAATTAAGTTATTTATTCTGTAAGAGTGTTTATAGTACACTGATCATTTTCACCTTTTCTCTTTTGTTTGTCTAGTCATAGCTGAGGACAGGGATATTATGTAGGCTAGGAGCGAACATCACCCGAGGACATGAAATTGAACATGACACTTCAGCACGCTGCGTGATGACATGAACATGAGCACGTGGCTACAGGCAATTCTTTCGTGTTAGGACGAGTATTATCATGCATAATTACACTTCCTTAAATTAGCAATTAAATATTATTTTTGTAATATTCCATTTAGTTAAAGGGCTGCTGTTTATCACCGACCCTGTTTAAAATATACATTCAAGAAGCACTTAAGGAATGGAGGAAGAAAATTTCAAGAATGGGGATTCAGATGGAGGACTCTTGTTTGACGACGCTGTTATATGCGGATGACCAAGTGGTTATAGCAAGTGAAGAGTATATGATATTGATTATATGATGAGGAAACTGGGAGAGGAGTGTAAGAAATGGGGTCTCAATATGAACATGGTGAAAACAGAGTATATGAGAGTTGGAGAAGAACAAGAGGATGTAGAGCTAGATATTCGGAATATCAGAGAGAGCAATCGGTTTAAGTATTTGGGGAGTATTATCTCAACAGAGGGAACAACCAGAAAAGATATTCAAAATAGAGTACAACTAGGAAAGAGGGCCATTTATCTTTTAAACAGCATATTATGGTCAAATAGAATGAAAATTGAGACAAAAATGAGAATATACAGGGCAGTGGTGGAACCGATACTATCCTATGGATCTGAATGTTGGCAATTATCGAGGAAAGATAGAAGGGCAATTGATACAGTGGAAATTGAATTCCTAAGGAGATCATGCAGGATCTCGAAGCTGCAACATGTACCAAATGCAGAAATTAGAAGGCGAACTGGAAGGATTTTTACAAGTGCAGAAAGGATAGAAACGAGACAGTTACTATGGTACGGCCATGTAAAAAGAATGGCAGAAGGAAGATGGCCAAAAAGAGCTCTGAATTATAACCCAGAGAAGAGGAGAAGAGGAAGACAGACAACACAATGGAGAGAAGGAATTAGAACTGCTATGATCGACAGGGCTATAGGAGAAGATGAATGGAGGGACAAAGAGGCGTGAAGATCGAAATGCGGGATGCGGCGCCATAATATATATATATATATATATATATATATATATATATATATATATATATATATATATTCCATTTAGTAAGTTTAAAATAAAAACGCAACCTTTCAACACATTGAAAATTTTACTTACTTAGTTCATATAACCCCGATACCGAGATCGAATCTCGGTGGAACCATATGGGATTTTTGGTGTAAAAACCCCTTGGTTGCAATTTTATATAACCGCGATATTCCGCTCAGTAGCTGCTGTTGATGTTTTTTCTATTGTCACAGCTTCACATTCGACAGCAACATTTACAGAACCTTGATTCAGGAGTAGGGCTAATAGTAGTATCGGATCTTACATTTTTTTTACTAATATTTAAGACAAAGATAACTGTTTGAAAGATTTTTTAAGTATAATCAAGGCATGTAATACACGTCAGAGACCCAAATGAATCACCACAAACCGTGCGTATGTTTTTAAATCACTGCAAGGCTAACATAATTGTATGATTCTGTAAAATATGATAGAAAGTATTAACATAAATACTACAATTCTGTAGCAGAGTAAAAAGATTTTCATACGTAATTGCAGCCAGGCCCTATTGTCTGTGAAACTATAATAGGCATATTGACTTAATTATTACGTGACAATTTTTGTAAAACAGCAGTGAGAAAACAATAATGCTTAATAAGCAAGCAAAGCTACTAGTTTTTCAACCTGTAACTGTATTCAATACTGTATAGGACTGAACCTCGAGAATGCAAATTAAGAGCCATTTTCTCCAAATGAGTTAAAGTCGAAGTTTGAGGTTAAGTTCAACCTGGTACAAAGTTAAAGCTTCTGTGTTGAGGGCTTTAACTGGTGTTTTGTGGTTTAAACTGATGTTGTGTTGGAACTTCCTTCACCATATCTCATTTATGTCTATCCTTGTATTAGTTTTTACTTAATTTTAGATTTAATACAAATTATTGTACATTACAAGTGGCATTAAAGAATGGAAGGGTTTGTTGAAACCCTTGATGAGACAGAAGATAATGATTTCGTGATTATGACGTGGAACTGTACGACGATCAGAAATTTATGGCGAAAATGGAAGTAGATTACGATTAAATTAAATACCCATGTTAAACTGGTTTAATTTATTAAAAAGTATAATTGTATTTGGAAAAATTAGGATTGGCCTATCCCAAAAGATAGGCTACAATTGAATAAGAAAAGAAAATCGAATGATTACGGTATACTCTGTCATGAAGATAGATTAACCTACATACATATTTTGTATAAAATACTAAAACTGTAATAATAATAATAATAATAATAATAATAATAGTAATACCAACAATAATAATAATACCGGTTTTCTAATATAGTAGTGTCAAAAATACTGCTGATGCTAATAAATTTAGTAAATAATATAAAGTTAAAAGATAGTTTCATTTTTATCCTTCCTCTCCCTGCTCCCATGTGATTCATGCTACTGACGGTGTATCTACTGCTGTTTTGCTGCATTATGTTTTTATATGTTCTATTGATAGTGCTGTGTTTGAAGTTACCGTTCCTATAGACATGTTCTTCTTCTTTCAGAATGTTGTCAAAGCAGGATCCCCACTGATTAATCCAGTTTTCGATATAGGTGAGTGCAGCATAATAATTATTTAACTATGTAAATTCATATCTTTACATTTAAAGATATCTGTCATATCTCAGTTTGTTTTTCTCTTTATAATTGGAAGAAGTATAAGCCTATTAATATTTTGAATATTTTAACAATATTGCTTGATAAAACTTACACATTTCAACAGTAAACTCTGAAAAAATTAAAAATGACGCGCATATTCTTATAACAGACGATCATCTTAAGTAAGTTTTACATCTAACCATAAACACATTCTTCCCAATATAACTTATATAAACTTGTCGTTAGTAAATAATTCAGATGCAAATGATTGTGAGTGCCTTATTGTTATAAATTATGCAATGCTCCAATGTTGTACATACTATAGTGCTTTCACATTCGCCAGAGGTTTCAAGGCCACAACTTCTCACGTCTAATATGCCCCCACTGAACAGCAGTGAACAGTATTCCCCTTTCCGCAGAGGAGCTGCGCTGTCGCACACACTCATACGACACTAAGGGGAAACCCCCTACTGGCTTGTCATGTGACTGGAATTGGAGGGGTATGATGTCATATGAGCGCGGTAAGTGGGGGTATCATAGGCATGCTACGTTTGGCCTTGAAACCTCTGGCGAATGTGAAAGGACTATAGTTTGATTTTCCATATTTATTCATGGTTCAAGCTTATATTTTTACATGTTTTAGATAAGCTCGCATATCTTTACACAATTAAACGTTTTATTTTAATATTGTTCCATAATTTATGGTTTCAAAGTTATTCTTGTCAGATAATCGTTTAAATTTTATTTCACCAATATCTGTATTCCAATGCGGATTCTTGGATTTCTATGAAATGTTGAAAACCAGATCTAGAACTAGATCTTGATTTAGCTCCTGAAGATGTTGAAAGGTTTAGGTGGTCGCTGTTACTTCTTGTGATGATGAGCGGAGTTTTATTGAGTCAGAGTCAATAGACGTAGTTTCAGTTTTGAAAATTTAACCCACGGCTTTAAATTAGGCAATTCTCATTAAAATATTAAGACGTGACTCCCCCCTCCACAAATTGTAGCAAGTAAAGTGTTCCCTAATACAGGCCATGGAGGCCCGGAGGTTCCAGGAGGTTGAGACTCCCAGATTTTAGACATTCGGCATGCGAAGGATGTAAGGTTGTCAGTCTTACGCACCGGCCGACTTAACTCCCAGGATTTCTCCTGGTAACTTACTCATTTCTGTTAGAGACTGAGTCGACCCCAGGGCCATAGTGCCACCAGAAGGATTAGGCCAATTGAAAAGCTCCAACTACCTCATCGGGGATCAGATCCACGACCTTCCTGTTTGTAGCGCAGCGCCTCAATTTCTACGCTATGGCGTACCCCTCAAATAAGCTACAGCTAAAGAATCCTAATTTTATATGTAAGAAGGTTAAACTTGTATTTTGTGACTCCTTTAAATTTTGATGTAGCAAGTAGCCTATATATTATTTCTGTGGCTTTCATGCAGTAAGTCGTATTCATTTTATAACTATAATACAATATAGATATTGATGATATACAGATGTTCTCGTGGTTAGCGTGGCTGGCTACGGATCCGTAGGCCCGGGTTCGATCCCCGGTACCTCTCGGATTTTTCTGAGGTAGAAAGGAGTGGAACGGGGTGCTACGGCCGTTGGTGCCGGCATGCTGACCACATGCCCCCAATACTGCCATCTGCCTTTTGTAGATGACTCTGAGGTCGGGTGGTAGCCCTTGTCCCTTCAGGGATGTAGCGCCACGGAGTTTAGTTATTTATATTATTTTCACAATTTAAAACACAATTATATCAATTATATTGGTATATGAAGTATACCTGTATACGTTATTGGAGGCAATACGGAATTCACTCCTGTTGTTGATTGCTAAATGCATTATTATTTTTAGTATAATGGCATCCAAACATTATTTTTGTACATCCCCTAGACGCTGCTCTCTTGATGCAAACAACAACAACTGTTACGCCCAAAATAAGTGGAAAGAGTAAGTTACGTCACATTTCCTCCTCTCACGTTTGCCCATGCCTGCGATCTACGTCAGTTCAGTAATGACCTGGGATTCGAAACTAGGTCTTTCGGGAAACCTTAAGGTCCGAGAATGCTTATTATAAGTTAAGTGATTTAAAACAGATGAGTAGAACAGAGGTAGAAAAATAATTGATTTAAAGAGAGGGGGTAAATTGTTTTTGAATAAGAAACTCCTCCGTACAATCTCCTGCTCGCCAGAGGCGACAGGCCACAGGTCGTGACTAGCTATTGCTTGGCTTAATCACTTAATCCTTGGGAGTGAGCGAGTGCTTTGATAATTTAAGGCTCCCTCTTTCCACTCTAATACATCTCCCGGCATGATTTATGAGCATGTAGGCCTCCCGAGTAGTTTTGCTCTCATGTAGACTTGTTCTACCGATTTGCTACTCTAGACCAGGCATGTCAAACACGCGACCCTTTGCAAACGCACTTGCGGCCTAAATTCCGTATAATTTTTTAACTGGTGATTCTGGGGAAACCTATTTTCTTTTCATACCTTCTGAAAAATATAAAAACCTAAGAAAGTTCATCACAGAGGTTGTGGTAATGTTTTATTCTACCTATGTGTGTGAACTAGGGCTGAAAATCGATTAAAATTTTTAACCGAGTTAACGCTTGACTTTAATCGATTAATCGACTGATTAATCGACAAACAGGTCGGCATATTAAACGAAACCAAAGTGTACATTTAATATTGTTTTACACGTTTAATAACTACTATACTAGGCTATAGATAATCAGAAGAAATCCTGAATTAATGAATACCATTATTAGTTAACTAATGAAAAAATATATATAAAATTACATTTCCGGTTACTTTTTCAGCCAAGACTTGAGACACACGAGTTTGTTGACATTTTAATGTTCAAGACACGATCGTAGCTTGTTTACAATAATACCGGCTGCACTAAAAACTCTCTCACTCGGCACTGAAAAAGGAGTTCAGTCATTTGACCCATTTCTCGAATTTTTTTTCAGAATTCGACTAAACCGATTAATCGGAAAATGCAATTGATCAACGATTAAATATTTAATCGATTAATCGGGCCGATTAATCGATTAATCGGTACAGCCCTAGTGTGAACAGTTATTTTCCTTCATGAAATCAAGAAAAACTTATCAGATATCAAGGCTGACTGATCCAGTTGTCATCTCTGATCAAAGTCGGAACTGCACGAACATTTCAGCCAGCCATAGCAAAAATTATTATTAAAAATAAGTCAAGCCTCAGGACAAAACACAAATAAAGGAAGCATGCATATTACATATAAATTTTACGTTTAAATATGATGATTAATTGTACCATAGACTACATTACAACAAAAGATGTTCAAAATAGTGATTGCCATTTGCAATGCAGGTACGGTAGTGCAGCTTCTAAGGAAACATTGGCGCAACCTCTCAAAATAGCCCAGGCATGTCTCGTAGAATCCTAGCCAATAACCATTCTGGGCCGTATACTGGCGTTTCATAAACGAGGCTCTTGATACAAGACAATTATGTTCAGACGAATGTATGTTGATTTTTCAGCCTATCTAGTTGTATAGTGGGAAGTTGAAATCTCTCATTTCTGCTTCTGCATTTTGTCTGTTCCGGTACTGTATTATAGTGTACACAAACACCCCGGTTCGATTCCAGGTCGGGATAAGTTTCCTGGGTAGAGTTTTATCTGCGGTTTTCCCTCGCCTATAAGGCGAATGTGATGAAACTTTAGGTCCATTGGTCCCCGGATATTATCTGTCCATTATTTCTTTCATCAGTTCATCACGTCCGTTTTGTTCAGGACTGGTGTGTCATGTCCTCTGTGATCATTTTGTCTTGGAGGTGGCTGCGACATCGTCCTGTTCTCTTTCTGGGAAGGCACTCCATGTCCTTGTTCGTCCTGTTCTCTTTCTGGGAATGCACTCCATGTCCTTGTCTGATAAAAAAAATTAGGCCTATCTATGTGATTCACTGGCTAAAATCCTCTCCCGGTCCTTTAAAGCACAGGCGACATGGTTGGCATAAACTTTTTCTACAGCCAAAGAGGAAAAACTGATAAAAAGAAGTAGGCTAACTTACACAAACACTTATGTTTCATAGGAACATAATTAACATTAAATAGTATTAGTGTGATTGATTTTATTATAATTATTAGAGAAATTCCATTTCATTAATTCAGAGAAATTCCATTTCATTAATTCATACTGTGATTATTTCTATACGTTTTGTAAAGCCCTGTGACCTGTGACATCAATTTTAGAATTACTTACAACTCCCGGAACCCATAAAAATTGCCTGAAAATATCCATATGATATCTCGCTCTTCGATAAGCTCAATTTGAGAGAGCATGGGAATCGCTTGTATAATAGGCTATATTGATTTGAGAAAAAATAAAAAAGCTACTTTAACGAATGCATTAACAATTAACCTACCTTATTAATGGCATCTACTTTTAATTGGTTTAACTCTCATCATTGTTGGACACTTTATCACCATATCTTCCTGGCTATGTTCCAAGCAAAGTTGTATAAAACTCAGCGGCAGGAATTTCATTTAGCATATCGCCATGTTTCCCAGCTTCGTGTATCACATAATAATGAAACAAGTCTGGTAGTTCTGGAAATATCACTCTCGTAACAAATCGGCTATGTTTATAATTAACACCATGTTCACTGAACCATTGAAAAAGAAATATATACACGAAATTAATACTCTCAGGGACTTAGCTACCATATGGCGTGTGAACTCTTTCTCATTCTCTCCGGGGGGACTTGACAACCTTATTATCACGTGAAATAGAGAAAATATAGACTACCACAATTCCAAAAATGTTGCATTACGAATAATCTAAGGCAGTAATATAATAAATAATAATTGTATGTTTTAAAATTTCTTACTTGACTCGCATTACCGTGTCTTCACTTTTACATCATGCTGTATGATTGCATCTTCAAAACGGAGCATGCACCTCTTAATTTCTTTCACTATTTAGCTAATGAATCAGAGACCCAATCCGGTATAAGAATAAGTTGAATTTAAACCAGTCGCAATTGTCTATCGTCATAATTTTTTCGCTTTACTTTTCTTTCATTTTATCGCACCTGCGTGAAATTATTATTTCTATGTAAATTTACAAGGACAGAACACTGAAAAGTCTTCATACCTGTAGCGTCTCTGATAAAGAACAGTTGGTCATTGAACTCGGCGATTGATTTATATAGGCCTATAAGCTGCATATGAACAAAAAAGAGATATGAAAATAATATACTATATAATTTGATGTGAGGTGAAGCATTTTAAAACTCGTATAAAAATAAAAACACTATTAACAACACGATATTATTAGTAGCTTAATAGCAAGGAATTAATCTAAAAAATAAAACAGCTTATACTATACTAGCCTATAATATAGGCTATCGATTATCTCGCCATAGGCTATCTCGTTACAATGGCACAAATAGCCATGTTTTTAAATTGATTTTCTTGGTTTTTAATGTACAATACATACTTAATTCTATGCTTATGAGCTATATAGTCACAATAAAATATAACTTAAGGTCCGGATTTTCTCAAAATAAATTAGAATTTATCCATAAAATCAGGTTATTATATTACATTTGCTTATTCACAGGTTATTTAATTTGCGGCTCTGATGTACAGTATTTTTCTGATCTGGATTCTTAATGATCAAACATCCTAAATAAGGCCACTTGTTGGACCAACGGCACTGAAATCAGGAAACGTCGACCGTGGGAACCGCAATCAACGGGCTCAGACGTCGATCCCTGAGTTCTTCCTCCTGATTTCCATTGCCACTAGAATTTGACGTGCACACAACAGATGGTGAAATCTGTACAAAGCTCCACTTCCTTTCGTTATTACGTCACTAGATTTTCCGCAGGCTATTCTCACACCGTCATGATAATGAAACAGCTGAGTGGGTCGAATTCAAATTAAGCGTAGCAATTCAAAGAGCTTAATGCTAAATGAAATTTAACCCTATCGCCTTAGACATCCTGATGCTTAGTAAATTCATTCTTCATTCAGAAAATGAAATCTAATGCCTGTTTTGCTCAACTTCCTTTATGTGTGTACTCATTTTAATGTCCATAACTTCTTCTTGAGAGAAACTTTTAGTCGTTGAAGATTTAATTTTAAAGACATATGAAATCTTCTAAAATTTCTGTAATGTAATCCACGACTAAAAATCCTAAATTCTGCACGTTTCAAAAAACTTAATTAACATTTGTCACAGGTTTGTCGTTTAGAGTTATAACAGGAATTCAAATTTTGTTATTTGGACTGTAACAGTTGCAAATTTTAATCATTCACAAACAGACTTCATCTTCCGATGATTTTTTTAAATCGAAGACTTAAATAAACACTTTTGTTTCTCAAACACGGTCCTTTACGATTTATATTATTTTCGTTTTACAACTACAAATTACCCTGAAAAAATGTAATATATAATTTTATTAAGTGCCAGAATTGTACTTTCTAAGGATATTTGGTGAACGGGAGAAATATCTGTCCGTCCGTTAGGGTTGTCCGTCCGTTTTGAACCGGACATCAGGTATTTCAGGAAATTGTTTCGTGTCCGGTTGTATGTTAAAACCTGACGCTTAATGCCAGGGGGTTTTCGCATACTCATTAACTTTAAGATAAAGTAAATTTTTGTTTACAAACATACTGAAACTAGTTCAAGTTACGTTGTCAGCCTTTCCAAATCGAATTCAGTTTGATGGATGCTTCGTGGACAATAGCTAGGAGTCATGTGGACATACAAGTATAGTAAGAGCTAAGGTTAACTATGCAATTTCTTGTGCTGAATTCATAGAAACAAGATCAAGAAAAACTGAGGAACTTTGTCTAAAAACCTGAGGCCTGACGCCTGAGGATCTAAACTCAAATCTGTAGCCTATGAATGCAATAGGGATATTCATGAACTGCAAGCGGTTGACATATTTTATAGGGCAGTACTTAAATACTTGCCCTCGCGCGTGTGCAGTACAGCATCAGTAACAGAGGTCAATAAAATTAAACACATCGCGCGCAACAGCTGAGTTCCCAGCACTACCAGTTCTTATCCGTCAACTCCAACCTTGCTCTCGACGTACAATTCGAATTTTTTTCAGCCATGCATCAGCTGACTAGAGGGGAAAGAAGGCAATGCTCAAACGATCTTCGCTACCATATGGGGTTGAAAGAATTCGTTTAAAGGAGGGGTCAGTTTCTAACCCTTCCTATATGTACCCCAGCATCCTGTTATATGTATTGACCTCAAGGTGTGAAATATTCAAATCTGAATTCTTTTTTTGGACAAAGGGGTTACTTTGGTATAAAGCAATAATTCATGAACTGTAATTATTTATGAATCTAGTGACAGGGCTTGTAAAAAAATTAAGAATAAGCTAACCTAGCGTGTGTTTTTCTACACATTTTGACGAATTAAAACAAGTTCTAGTTATTTAACTTCCTTATCAATCCTTATCGTTTTCTTAGCTATAGGTTATCCAAGTACCTTTTTTTCAGGCTACATGAAAAGTTCCAATACAAAATTTTATGTTTAAAACTAAACCTGTACACTGGAGGTAAAGGCCACTACGTTCTTTTTTTGTTGATTAATGATTAACTTTACCTTGTTTATTTTATTTTCACGCTCTTACTTTGGGTGCAAAGCACCATCTTCTATGAATAATAATAATAAGTTAGTTAACATGTGGGAAAGGGCAGTAGCATATGTGCCGTCTTGGTGAAGAGCATTAAAACCAATTTCCTAAACAGAGAAAGATCCAAATTTGGGAAATGGAAATTAAAAAGCTGTAAAACGTATTTATTATGTAAAGTAAGTTTACTAAAAATTTTATTTAAAAAAAAGATGAAACGAACATAAAAATAATTCTTCTAGTTTTCTTGTTTCTGTGCTAGCCTAAAATACTTATTAACTTCGCTGTACAGAAATGTTCTTAATCTTAATCTTGAACTTAAAATGAAGATCATAAAACTGCAGAAGTTGTCATGAGTATAAGTAATTATTTCACAAACGAAATACAGTCATAGTAGGCTAGTTTTGTGAAGTATCGAAAGAATGGATTTCACTCAGGATAATAACATAAATAATTTAATGATTAAAACATTTGAATTAAAATGTCAGGTAGACAATAGCGTGGACACAGCCACAGAATATGTGAAACGTGTGCTGCCTTAAATGTTGTTACGATTCTTTTTTTTATAGTTTCTATAACAGTAACTTATATAATACTCGTTTCTCATAGGCCTACTATTAAGGTAATGTTTTAAAATTACCGTAATACAGCTATAATTTCACTCACCTATTTTCTGTTAAATTGGTAGTGGCAAATTTATATGCTACTAGTTTCTCGTATACTACTAAAGCCTACACTTTAGTCAATATTTTAAAATTAATATAGCTATAGTTTAACACACATTCTTTGTTAAATGTACAGTATATCTGAAGAAGTCCTAAATTTATAGGCATCTGACTGCATAACAGTAGTCTGACTCCCCCATAAGACCAGTTTTAAAAGCGTTTATTTGTTTATTGATTTGATTTATTTATTTTATCAAGAACGAACATTAGGCCTACAGGTTTACACCCAATTACAATATAAATGACTATGCATACAATACATTAATATGGTTAAAATAACACAATAACAAAAATTATAGTGCATTAAAAGACAATGTCAGACCATAAATATTACTTGGCACTTTGGAATGGCTTAACAACTAGCCAACGATGAGCAATTTATCTTAATTTGTATGTGCTTACAGTATGGCTTTCTCTTAGAAGTCTGTCAAACATGTATATTGCAATGTTATTAAACCAAAGTTTACTTTTACCCAGTCTAACATTAGGTGTGCCGGTTCCGGTGTGCCCAGCCCGGCATATGATTGTGTTTGCTTAAGACTAATATGTGTATTGATAATATCTGTGAACTTAATTTGAATCATTAAACATTTGCTATAACAATGTCACCTAGAGCCAACTGATAATTTAATTATCTCAGCATAAAACATTCGAATTATAAACATTTCGCCTTATGAATTACGTTGCCTTATGTTTATAATAACATGATATTGTTTAAATTAGCGTCTTAGAATAATTTGCCTCTTCGCCTTGCCAGAACTACCCATAGGGCCTATAACCAAATAATTTTTCTATAAAAGTTAGGAATAAATGAGAATATTATAAGAGAAAAATTCCTCTGACACTGGGATGTCCAACAGAGACAATAATCTGTGGTTCATGAAGGCATATATATCTATTTAGGAATAAATGTTTCCAGCAGTCACTCACATCGTTCATTTATTTAAAAAAAAAACTTATTAGACAAATAATATTATCGATTCTGTGTTATTATACATGCATATTATATAGGCCTATGTATTATTATAATTGTATCACGGTATCTGCGAATCCGTACATGAACGCCTAGAATGGGCTATATGATACTGGGAAACATAAACATGATTAGGCCTACTATTTGGAGTCCAGTGTTTTCTTCGATTTCTAGTAGGCCTAACGGATTCTTTGCTGATGTAATCTATAGCCCTATAGGTGTCTCAGGATAATATTCTAAATGTTTTCTTATTCAACAACATAAACAAATATCGAAAGATAAGTTTTGGAATACGCTAATTGTGTTTTAAAAGACGTGTTGATTCATTTAGGCCTAAAAATGAACGATAATCGATGCCATTTAAGATTCTATTAACACTAAATACTGACTTAATTTGCAACATAATATTCAATATTCAATGTTAATAGACTATTGTGTATCCACTTATTTATGTCTATTCGCTTTAAGTAATAATTTCAGAAAATTACATCGACTTCAGTCAATAATATTACCATCGGTAAACAGTGCAGAAAGTACAACATACACAAAATTTTTACGAAATTATAAGAGTCATCGTGACTTTTGCAGTTAAAATATGGTCCAGTTCTAGTTTGGACCATTATTTAGAATAGACTACACGTTCAGTTTTATATTGTACGAGGGTAGGCCAATGAAATTTATGTGTATAAAAAGTACAATTTATGCTAAATTATAGATTAGCCTACCAGAGAAAGGTCAGTTGAAGCTAGAGATGCTTTGGTACTCTCGACTGTCGTTTATCAATCTGTGGTTTATACAAGGCCTGAAAACTAACCTTTTACTAATAAAATCAATTCCTTTTCTCCACACGATACCGCTTGAGTGCCTAACAGCAACAACGATAGTAAGAATAATAATGATAATAATAATGTAATAACAAAACATATAAACAATACTTAAAGTATAATTCAGTTCGCCTAATATTTATAGGCTTTTAAGCATAGGCCTAGCATTAAATGAGCTTTGTTCCAAGTGGATGTAGAAATATTCGAAGCCTGAAATTGACGGATTTTTAAAACTTTTGATGATAAAAGACGTACGCCTATTTTTTCGGGCGTATGCTGGTTTGCAAACTGCTTACAAACTATGGATAGGCCAATTAGGCCTACGTAGCTAGGGAGCAATGGGTTTATGGAAACATATTTAGGCTGCATTGTTATGCACAAGTGTGTAGTAGCCAAACAATATGTCCCAAAACAATCAATTATAAACAATAGCCTAAATTAAATTTATTTCTTAAAAACCAGATAGAATAATCTTCCTTATTATTCTTCTTTTAGGACTATATCATGAATGAAATAAAAAATCTTTAGCCATAACACATAGTCTAAATTTTATTGTAGTTTACGTAATTCTTATAACAGGTTATAAGTTTATAACTTAGTTATTTACGATGTAAGACCGTTATAGAGAAATTAACAGGCAAGCACGAAGTTAACAAAATGAGCTCTAGCGTGTGAGTGTTGTATGGCGTTTTAGGTTGTTTAGAATAGTAAATTTTAAAAGGAAAATAATTTCAGTTAGCTTGTGCCTAGAACAGTAATAGAAAAACTCTTTGGTAATTCCGTACGTAGCGAAATTCAGGCAACTTGTTTGGAAATACATGACATATGAAAACAAATAAATATAGCTTCTACATTTGCTAAAAAATACTAAATCGTGATCTATTCATAAAGAAATGTATATCTCTCTTGTAGTTATAGAATAGGCAAATAACGAAGACTAAGTACATTTTTTTCATTTGCAGTATGCACATTGATCGTTTTTTCATGCCAGGGAGTGTACTTGTAATGTTCTATCTTTTGTAAATATTGTTGTAAAGAATAGTTGTATCCCAAAATTGTTTTACAGTATCACTCTTAAGTTTTATAATGTCATCAGTATTAATTTGTATGAATATACGTTTTTGTTCCAATTGGTTTTGAATATTCTATATCAAATAACTTTTTTCGAAGAAAATGTGACTTTGATCGTTATTCCCCTGGACCCTTCAAGGAATCTGGACAAATCCTTCGTTATGATACGGAATTGCAGACTTTGAATGAATAGGGAGGAATTAATATCGTAAGTAAAGTTTTGGGCGAAACTACGAGTATATATTGTGTTGGTTTACGATTATGCTTTGTAAAAAACCATCTAGTTCATGCTCAACATTTTTATTGCAGAAATAGTTATTTATGTTATTTTGAATTGTAAATTATTAATAATAGCCACGATAATAGTAGTACTAGGAATAATAGTATTTGCTATTTGTGGTGGTTAAAATGAATGAAATGGATAATTATTAATTTGTACGAAAGGGATGAGAACGACAGTGACAATGTTTACGATTTAAAGTAACATAAAATCAATTAAAAGAATTCATACAAGAATTATGTGTATATTAACAAAATACATTATTAAAAAATGATCCTTGAGTATACGTTGAAAAAGTTAAGTAAAGTCGAAAAGAAAGAGGCTGGAAATTCAGAACTGAATCAGTGCCTTCTGTAAATTAAATATGAGGAAAAAACACATTCTCCTTACATCGTTTTGGTTTCTTTTCCCCACATGGATTGTAAATAGCCAATCCATTATGGAAGCAGTTCTACTTTTGTACGTGAGCACCGGCAACTCTTCAATTCATCCCTTAATTTTACGTTGCACATTCTTTGTTCCTTATCCTCTTCGGATATTTGAAATCGGCAGCTGTTACACTTGGGATGCAATTTTGTATTAAGTGGCCAGCCTCCTGCACAGGTCGAAAGAACTGTCAGGTAAATGGTTTATAATACATACGCGTTCTCCAGTTTGTCTCGTTATTTCTAAGGGGTAGCCTGTTTGTCTTTTAGAAGTCCACTGCAGTGACGTAATGGATAGCAAAGCTGCCTTGCTCCCCTGTCACAATCGCATAATGAGGGATCTTGTTTGGATTCCTGATCTGGACAAACCGCCTTATGAATCGATCATCAATGCCCCGTCTTGGGAAAATAGCTTGTGATTTTGAAGCTGTAAGAATCAGTAATAATCTGATCAGTATGGCTTTAATCCCAAAAATGAATCTATCCCTCGCAAGCAACTATTTAGAAATTAGTTTCTGGGTTCGGAGTGCTAAACTGGTTGGCCATAAATTACAATCTTCCCTTCCTGAGTGGCACATAACACATTGATTTATTTTCCAACTAATGTTTTAAAAATCTCATATTTGGGGGCCTTGACCCCCAGGACAACCCTTAAATACAGCCTTGATCCCTCGGGTAAGATGATCATTTCTTAAATGGCAGGGACCCATTTCTGTACACTGGAGCTAAAGGGCACGTTTTCGAAGTAAGAGAGACTCTACACGTCAGCTAAAATAAAAATATGTTTAATGTTTGTTTCACTAGAACGTATTTAATAAAAAATCTAATGTGAAACTCATATAACTTCCTCTGCCCAAATGGAAGTTTGCCTCTTAGTAAGTTATAATATATTATGGGTGCACCCCTGGTTGGAACATTAATTGAAGTAAATACATCAATTGGCTCCAGGGTTACAATAGAAGACAGCCCAGTTGACTCCTGACAGAAACTAGCAGGGCTGTCCATGAAGATTTCAATTTTATGACTGGCAACGTGATACAGATTTTAATTTTATGATGGGCACTGTGATTGTCAACTGTTCATCATCCATGTGTTCAAATTTTATTTTCAAAGGACACTATGGTGGGCTTCTTGCAAAATACTTCGTAAAGCTTGTGTTAAAATTAATGAAGAGTGTGTTACAGTATAGAACAGTCTTAAAATGGGAAGGAAAATTCGGATACCTCCTACAAAGACTTGGCACGCAACTCAGATAGCTCTCAAATTTTATTGTCAACCAATTTGGGAATTTTATCCCTTTCTGCATGCAATTCGCAAACGCTGGTCTTTATTCAGTGTTGGGTTATTTATTAGACTCAACAGCAATGATACTCAAAATGTATTTAGGCCTAGTGGTTACGAATTTCGGTGGGGTTCGTGGTATGGTAGAGTCGGGGTATCCTAATTCGTACATTAAATCACATGAGACATAGCACCTACCTTAATCCATTACTTTATATATGATCGTAATGGATCTATAATTGTGTTTTCTAAATTTAAGCTATGACAGGAAGAGATCTAAACTAACCATATTGCTGCTAAAAATGTAAACATTCTATGAGTTTAATACAAACAACAACACAGAGTACAGCCGGGTAAATTATTAGTTCGGCCTTAACTAGCAACCTTTAAATTTAATACTGAGTTCGCTAATGTCGAAGTACTGAAAGTGATTAAGATTTATTAGAATTAGAATTAGAATTGGTTTATTTTACCTGGTGGAATTAAGGCCATTAGGCCTTCTCTTCCATTCAACCAGGATTAATACAAATGAATTTTACAATATTACAATAGAACAAGTGTGTAACAAGTACAATACAAAGTTACAGATATACAAAAACATGATTACACTATTACTAAAATATTAACTATTACTAAGAAATATAATGTGAAAGCCAAATTAAAAGTTAAAAATGAAAAGTTGTGGATAATTGGAAACACAGTATTTAGATATGTGATGATTTATTGATTTATTTATTTATAATTAAAATAAACATCGAAGTACTGAAAGTGATGAAAATTTATAATTAAAATAGCCTACATAAGTGACGACAATTATTTTATTAGACTATTAATGATTACATGATAAGTTATGGATTTTTAAATTTTGTTTTCTGCTCATTGTGTATTTTTCATATCTTATAGGCCTACACAGATTTTGTCGCAAAAAATAAATAAATAGCGAAGTAGCCTGTGTAATTTAAGTAAGTTAAGATCTTTTTTGGTGCACTTCCCGTCATTTCAAAGGGTTACTAAGGGGATGGGATGGCACGGGTGGCGTGGCACGTTTCACTATGCACAAAAAGATTCAAAATCTCGAGAAATGGGCTTCTCTTTACCACTTCTTGAATAAGTTCATGTGGTGTTGGTTCCCGTTGTTCCCCGTTTTCCTTTCTTTTCAGAAGACGTATGTCGGCACCGTGACCCTCTTCCTGCAAGAAATGCGGGGTCGGGGTGCAGTGTGCACCCTAACACATGCCACAAAGAGGTTACTATTGTAAACAGCCCCCCTCGCCCTACTTCATCCCTACAAGGCAAACTGGAAATCGTTTTCAAATGTGGTGGCATGAGCCCACCCTGCTCTGGAATGCCAACTGCAAAAACTACTACAAGTAAATTTTGATGTTCCCCATTACACATTGAAAATAAGCAAGTTCTATCACTATAGATGTTACTGCATTCCATTATCAATAATATATTCCTTTAAATGCAAACGTGTTTACGAAGATCAGTAATATTTCAGTTCATACAGCTATCAGACTATACAAATGAATATTTTTCTTAGGCTAAAGACGCGAATGAAGATTACATTTTGGTACCCATACCTAAAATAGAGTTCGTTCTACCAAATTGTAATTATCTATCTAGCTCCTTCAACTACATTTATATCTTCTCTTAACTGTTGTCCATACCACATCATAGAGCGCATTTTCTTTTCTTCATTGTCAAATATTCTTAGCTCGATCCTGGAATGCCTTTTCTCCAAATAGGCTACCATTGATGGTCGGACCATAAGTTGCTTTAAGTATAAAACATTATTGCAAAATTATACTGGTAAGCGGAACTAGTATTTAGCTTTAGCAAGTAACATTTCTAAAACGTATGTATTACTTTCTGTATGTATGTCACATGATTTGTTGTTCCGTCTTCCTGTTGGTTTGTTTTAATTTAATTTACATATTATTTTCAGGTATGATGTACTTTCTTTTATTATTCTATCTTTCCTTGCATCTGCATATTTATGTAATTATTTTTATTGCGTTCCTTTTTTTTTTCTTTTTGTTTAATTGACGTTCTAAATTGAAAGTTTCAAATTAAATGACATTCATTTACTAATGTTTTAATATATTGTTTAGACTATTCTGTTTAATTGTAGGTTTATATTTTCCTGTACAACATAATTCTATTATTTTTTAAAGTAATTTATTAATCATTGATTAATAATCCCCTCAGTGAATTTTTCATTCTGTTCTGAATTGTACTTATGTCAATAGGCTATAGGGCCTACCATGACTTGAAACTACTTCAATGAAAGGAAAAGCCCTATGGCATTGACTCTTCCAGTAAAAATAAGGTTATTTTGATGATTATTATTATCTTATTATTATCTTATTATTAGTAACTTCATCCTAAGCAAATATTAAGCATTTCGCGTCTTCTGACAAATGCCAAGGGTAGCTGGAAATTGTATATAAGTCACATACGAAGAACCTAAATGCTAATACACCTACGTAAGTTATTCAAGAAGTTTATAAAATCTCTTTACCTCCTACAAGTTATTACTTATTATGTAAAGATCCCTTAAACTATGCGAAAACTGAATCAATATGTATGAATTAAGTAGGGCCTATCATTCAAATCGTATTCGATTGGACATATTGATGAACTATAACCTCAGCATTAATGTGGACATAGCATCTTAAGGAATTTATTGAAAAGTAGAATCTAATGATTATCTAATTGTAATGAACCATTAGGAATAATCTTATCACCATCCATCTTTCGGATGTAAATTGGCATTATCCAACAGCAATAAGGTTAGTTAGCCTACATATGACACAATTTGGAGGGATATTTAGTGCACTTACAGTTTTCTTTTTTAAACATTGACGGTTAGGTTTTAAGTCTCCACACTTCAGAGCTATTTCGTAGGTTAAACATAATTTAATTAGATGTTATGGATGTATTTCACACAGACCCTGCTCTAATTTTTATCCAATCAAAGGTTCTTATATTCACATGATCTATAGTTGTCATAATAATGACTACGTTGAATTTATTGATCAATGTTTCGATAGAATATGAATTACATTATAGCCTAAAGTCTTTTCCTGCATGATTTGAAGATTTTATTACATTGCGCGCAATTGCTTGGAAATGCTTTAAAATCCTGTTATTAATAAACCATAAACTTATTGGGAAATTAAATAATTATGATGTAATTTTAAAAAAATCTCTTATAATAAGGCTCGAGCTATAATTAATTACATAATCTGAGTACAGTCGAGGCAAGAGATTTAGCAAGAGTCCGCGCGCATCGAATATGTCAGGCTGCAGGAACTTTCGCAACACTCAGCTATTCCAAACACGTGGATGCGCCCGAAGTTGTGCTGTTGTTTACCGCGTGCGCACGTGAGAAGTCTTTTGTTTCCGAATCACGAATGTTTTGACGTCGCTTTTTAATGTCTTTTAGTATCATCGTGCTTTCTGTTCAAATGTCCAACTATTCATGCTCAGATGTTTTCACATCCGATTCGTGTACACTGTACATAGACCTTAGTACACTTTCCTGTTGCTTACACAATATTATATACAGCTTTTAAATTGATTACTAAACATTTAATAAACAGTTTAAAATCGGCATATTTTGATTTTAGGTTAGGTTAGAAAACGGCCGTCCAGAAGTTTACTAAGGTAAAATAAAGTGCGTTAAGAAAGTGTTTTTATTCAAATATATTTTCTAATTGTGTTTTCATTTAATCCATTTCTGAACTGCCCCAAACCAAGTGCATGTGCTGATTCGAGTGGCGTCTTATTAAAAATAAAAATAATTTTGAAAAAATGTAAATTGTAATTTAATAAATATCTAATTCTAATTGTAGCGGCCTCGCAGTACCGCTGTTCGTTTTCTATATTTTCCTATTTATCTTTAAAATTAATAAATTCAGAATGACTAGAGATGTCGCAGTAGATTATAATAAAATATCCCTAATTAAAATACTTATACATATACAAATGATTTGTTTCCCTATATAGTATAATTATTTCGTGGTCTTAGTTCATACTTTCATATACGTTTATAAATATTTTATTTTCAATTGCATGCCCCAGTAGTAAGCATGCCATGGAAGTCATAATTTTCTTGTTACTATTTCAAATACCTACAACAGCTCTTTGATATGATTTATTTGACAGCAAAGTGTATTACTTTATTTTTCGCCTTGCAAACGTATTAAAGGAATCCAATTTCCTTAACCTGACCTCTGCACGAAAAAAACAGGGCTGTAATTTATGTCAGTTTGTAGACGAATCAGTATTTCAAAGAATCCGATTTCATTCCCATGAACTGCATTGGTATGGCGTGTGTGTGTGTGTGTATTTACTAAAAAGTTATTTTGGTTTAGCGGCGTGAAGTAATGTTTAATGGAGTGACGGTATGCCTCCCCCACATGCATATGACACAACAGATTCGGAAAGGGTTCCTTCAAATTTAGAAGGATTTTAATTTTCGCGAGAGAAAATTTTAAAAATGAATGATAGCTAAACATTAATTTTTTTTTAAATGTTTTAGTTGGCAGTACTCATATGGGGAGGTGAGAGTATGAGTGTTATGAAATTTGGAGAGTGAAGGAATTATTAGTAAGGGGGGAACGCGAAAATTAAGTATGTGTGATGGAGCGTGTGCCTCCCTCCCGAGCGAGACTACAGTAGTCTGATAGTAGCGAGCCGGGTTGCGGGGAGAGGGGTGGGGAGTAGCACAGGTGGTGAAGAGTGCGTGTGTGGGAACGCGGCTCGGACCAACTTTCCCACGATATGAGCCTTCACTGCGACACGGGCCCTCTGTACACCTGGTATCCCCTCTTCACTTCCCCTATTATATATAAACACTTATACCCCAAGGCAAGCCCTAAACCTTGTCCATAACCATTCTGTCTACCGTGCAGTGTACATCAGTGTTTTATAGTGTCTGTGTGCAGTGTGTGTTTATCATTATCGCCATGCGTCCAGACGGCAGCGCCTATTTAATGCCTACTTCAGAGTACGAGGAGCAGCCTATCTCAAGAACCTATCAATACAGAAAGGTAAGAAATTTTACCATATAATAGTTAATAAGTGCAATTTCATTTACTTTAATCAGTTACCACGTTGGATGATTAGCATATATCAAATAGTTTAAAAAAAACATCAAAGCACATATTATCCGCCACACCCACCCCTAGGTGCTAGGCCATTACAAAGTCGTTAAGTCAGAATCAAGTTAGTTTAATGTTTTTAATCTAGTGGTTACGCCCACTTTTGGTCTTAAGTAGAATTATGCTTGGGGCTGTTAATGTAAATCAACAAAAACGCAGTGGCTTTTTCTTCGTTTTCATCCTTTTTTGTTTTTACTTTTAAATGGTATGTTTTCTTAAATTACATATTACTTCATTTAAAATTAGGTTAGGGGAATGCATCATTTTATATAATCTAATACCTTAATGCTGCTTATTTTAAATTCAGAAACAAGCGTGCTATGGGAGGGATTGTGTTATTTCCCCTCTGAAATTATCTTGTTTAAAACTGTAATGAGAACGAAATAAATTACATGAAATAACCCTACGAAGGCTTCGGAAAGGAGATGCCTTTGGTTACAAATGAATGCTCATTGAGTGTAATTATAAAGTGTTATCTGCACTTGGTATTATTTTTAACCAGAAGAGTTAGGTTGGTAGTTATAAATTTGAACAGTGTAACAACATCCAAATTCTTATTTTCTCCTTGTCCAAAGTGCACGGAATTTTGTACTAATTTACATTGTGAAATTAACAGAAGATGTAGCTTTACGCAATAATATGCCGAAATTAAATAATAATAATAATAATAATAATAATAATAATAATAATAATAATGACATGCTAATAATAATAATGATAATGATGACATGCTAATAATAATAATGATAATTATGACATGCTGATAATAATAATAATGATATTATAACATGCTGATGATAATAATAATGATAATAATATAATTCAATTGTGTTATAATCACATTACAATAGTTATTTCGTACTTGTGAATTTAATACACTAATAATGATAATGATTATAATGATAATGATAATAATAAAGTAAATATATTGTACTATAGCCACATTACAATAGCTAAATGATATAAATACACTAATAATAATAATAATAATAATAATAATAATAATAATAATAATAATAATTTCAATTATTTATTTAATAGATGCTACAAATAATAACAATAGTATAATTAATTATATTTTATTATAGGCATAAGTGATTACAGTAAATTCGTACTTACACTTAAATGACTATGAAATAATAGCAGTAGTAACAATAATAATAATAAGCAATAATATAATTATTATATTAACATAGACAATTTATACTTATAATTAAATGCTGTTATACTCATCTAGTCTAAGATTAATTAATTATAACCCCTAATAAGCAGTGTCAATAATGTATTATTTTTATTGTTTGTGCAGGTTATGAAACCTATGCTGGAGCGAAAACGTCGAGCCAGGATCAACAAATGCCTGGACGAGTTGAAAGATTTGATTGTGTCGTCCCTCCAAGCTGAAGGCGAGAATGTCAGCAAGCTGGAGAAGGCAGACATTCTGGAGTTGACAGTACGACATCTGCATAAGCTTCGACGCCAACATTCCCTGAGTTTGACGCCTGAAGCTGCGTATGCCGACAGATTCCGTGCTGGATTCACCCACTGCGCCGCCGAAGTGTCGCAGTACCTGGCCGCAGCGGCTTCGACCCCAAACTCACCCATCACGGTGGACCCCTCAGCTCGAACCAAGCTCCTGCAGCATCTAGGATCATGCATCCGTCAGATCGACAATTCCCTACAGCAAGATAGCACTTTGCAGTGCTTTGGCAGCGTCTATACACCTCCGGCATCACCTCATCTCCAAGGGGGTGTGTCCCCAAGCGCCACCCTTGTCTTGGCATCAGAAAAGTCCAAAACGACGTCGACACCAGTATGGAGACCTTGGTGATTGTCTTCGGTACAGTTCGACAGTTGTCATGACCATCGGAAAAAATCCAATAAGCTATCCCTCCTGAACTAAAATTCCCATAGATGT
Source organism: Ectobius pallidus (assembly GCA_964059195.1). Taxonomy (NCBI): domain Eukaryota; kingdom Metazoa; phylum Arthropoda; class Insecta; order Blattodea; family Ectobiidae; genus Ectobius; species Ectobius pallidus. The sequence continues at coordinate 96,629,223 of CAXKWD010000006.1, forward strand.
TCTTTCTAAATTTCCTAATACCTTGTTTAACAAATCCACAGTATTTACCTTTTATCGTTTCCGAGTTTTTTTTGCCCTCCTTTATAATATTCATAAACATGCTATCTAAGCATCATGACTTCAAACTCATGCAGACAGTAGTCTAGAGCTGTCAAATCGTCGCTTTTCAAGGGATCACAATGTTGAATTTTCTCTAGAAGTCGTGGCATCTTCGTTGTTGGACTTTGTTGTTGTTATTTATTTCGTTAATTGTACATAATTGAGAAGTGAAAAGTGTTTTGTGATGTAAAAAATTTAAAGACACATGTACAAATATTGAACTTGCACAAACACCACCTAGGGCTTTCATTATTATCATTCTAGGATGCTAATAAAATATAAATCAAATATTGCTTTAAAGTAAATGTTAATTTTATTTAAATATGATTTTGAAAGTTGTTTGAAAAATTAAAAAGAATATGTTTTGGAACAGTTCAAATAATTTAAAATTAACTTTCATCCTAAACAAAAATTTCTATTAGATAATATTAATGCTTTAATTGTTATAATATTTACTAAATTAATTTGTTTTACATTAATTACTGTTGCTGTTCAAATTTAAGATTAGTTATTCAATTATTTTGATTCTGGCCGAATTTAAAATTTAAAAAGAATACGTTAATTTAATAATGCCTGTGATATAAAAATACGTACCTGAAATAAGTAAATTATATGTGTATTTGTACATACATAAAACTATTTGTAATATGTGATCAAACAATAAGAATATTAATTAAAAGAAAACGCATAGACAAATTTTATCTTCTTATTTATGCAAAATGTAGCCTGCTCATGTTTTCTCCTAAACACATTTTCCTGATATCTTCCCAAGTGTTCATCATATTATAATGTTGTTGATAGGGCAACATCTTAGTGGCATTTCTATTGACATTTGATTAATTGCTTTAAATATGAAAAGTAAAATTAAAAAAATATATATGATAATAGGCTATGGCTTAAATCTAATTGAAACTGGTTAACAGTTTATAAAAAGTATTTTATATGTAGTATTTTCTTCCTGAAATGAAATTTAGATATGCCACTTAGGAAGTTGGTCTGTTATCAACAAAGAAGAGTAGTAGGTCTCCTGATGTTGAAGAAAAACTGAATAAAGAATGGACCAGTGGATCCTGGATCGTCTGACTTGGTAAGAGTTGCAAATAATTATATTCTTGTCGAACTAAACAAATCAGAATCACATATAATTAAAATTTCTTCTATAGTATTGGAAACTTAAAATTACTGCATTTAGACATATCTATCAATAAAGTAATTAGTGATCTTCATTTTGAAGTTTGGTAGAAATTCCACTAGTACAATTTGTAATAAAACTTAATATAAATTTTTCAGGCTGAAAAATTTATATTAAGTTTTATTATCAATAAAGTCTTCTCTCATTTCAAATTAAATCCCAATTAATCCTAATTTGTCTAAAATCTACCAGGAATATCCCATATCAAAAGAAAATATTGACCTTTTTAAATTCAGATCTACCTATGCGAAAGTGCAATATTTTGTAATGTGAAATTAAAAAAAAACAAAGGATCAGACTTGCTTAAGGAAAAAATTGTCTGTTGTGCTTACTGAGGTTGAGAAAGGGTACAGTGGTATGACAAAAGATATATTTTGTGGAAAAAAGCTTTTCCTTTATCTACCATAGGCCTACTACTTTAAAATAGGTTATAATATCTATACCAACGAAACAGCAATTATACTAGTCTTTCTTGGGTGCTATTTCTACGTGTTTGCCAGGTGGCTAAGTTAATACCGATTAAAATTAAATATTTTGGTGCAGCCCTCCAGACGACTTGGAAAATGAATTTGACCCTCAGTTTCTCTGTATCTCGGGAGGCTGTCCTGATCTAGAATCTAGAATAGACGTTGAAAAATTCGAATTATAATGATCATATTCTTATCAGTCTAGACTTCCATAACACGGCCTAGATGCTGCGAGGGAGCGTTTTATTTTTTTGGGTGTCTAATCACCCTCGCGCCATGCAAAACATTAATGAAATTAAGTAACAAGGAAGCTAAATTTGATAAAGAACATCAAGGGAACATGCGAGATGCAATTTTCTGAATGGAACTCATTGATATGCAAGCTTGACACCATGAAGGACAAGTCCGAAGATGGAAGTCTTGTTCAATTTTAGTATTCCCCCTGAAAAAAAAAATACCACGAGATCTATAGCAAAACTATTAATATTTCCCAAAATAAAATGTAAAAAAAACATAGTTAAAAATGTAACAGGCCCGAAAAATATGACTGTACAAGCCGTCAAAAATTCTTATATAAGATTCTGGAAATTATTCACTTAACATAACCATATAACTTAAGTGTTTTTATATTCAATTTTATCCTTTTTTCCTACCGATTTGACTGTTAGGCCTATTTTATTAGAAATCAAGTTTCTTACATCTCACTAAAGATTTCAACTAAGATTTACCACTAAAGATTTTGCATAAGCTTATAGCTTAGACTAATTTATTGCATAATTTCATTTCATTATGTTTTATTTTATCTGAATTATATCCTTAGTGCTATACATAGAGAAAGTATTGGGCTAGATCGTGAAATTCAATGTTCGGTATTAGGCTAATACATTTTTGAGGTCCTCTCAATGCAATATAAAAATTTCGGAAACATGTGTTTATCTGGGAACAACATAGCTCAAATAACGAAAAATCACATAAAAACAGAATAGGCCTGTTAGCCTGTATTTGCGTAAGAAGTTGAACTATGGCAAACCCTAATATATCCGTCTTGTTGTAATGTAGGCCTATTGTATGCAGTGCTCTAGGCTTATTATAAATACTTATCAAAGAAGCATAAAATTTCATAGCAAGTACATTTTAGGAATCCATTTCTACAGTAATTCCGAAGGTCTGTTATGCATATGTTGACCACATTCGGTTATTTTAGTGATGCTAAGCCCGGGTTCGATTCCAGTGATTCCGTGGATTTTGTCTGGGGTAGAGAAGTCTGAAGTGAGTTTCACTCAGCGTCATCAGGACAGTTGAGGCCTACGATCGTTTCTGGTGTGCCGGTAACATAAAATAAATAAATAAAAGAAATCTTCATATGATCCACCATGGACATTCGTGGCTTCTCACAGTCTAATGGTAAAGAGTAAAATATATAATTACATAGAAATTCCAGCTGTACTTATAAGTTACTCGAAACCAGTTCCCTGATCACCATAAGGTCCCCGGAGGGCTATGTATTTTAAGGTAGGCCTGCTATCATAAAATTCAGTTTCCGGGAGGCGATTAAAAGCAAGACGAAAAAATACTATGTCAGAATCCTGCGAGTAGGCCTAGTTACATGTTGGGAATGGTTTCTTTGGGAAACAGCCCTCCACCCTCTCTTATACCGGAAGTTGGGATGAGAAGTTATCACAGTACCTCCATGATAACGAGAAGTTCCTGTTAAACCCTTCCTCTGCATGGTAATGATTAGGCCTATAATAATAACAACGGTTCTTATTATCATGGTTAATAGTATAAATTGACATTTTAAATGATATGTCTGGTATTTTATATACGGGTAAGTCTAGGTCAGTGGTTCCCAAATTTATCACACTGAGGACTCCTTTTTTCAGAGTTTCACGGCTTGTCAGATAGTAAGGACTTGTGAATCTAGTAAAATAAATCTAGTAAAATAAATTATTGTATCAGGATTTTCAACAGAAAGCGTGCCAGTAAAGCAATCACAAGCATCTTATGTTTCATCAATTGACACCGAAATATTATTGCTCCATAAATTAATTTTAGTTCATTCCAGTGCACTTTGATTAGACTAAAAGAAGTTTTAAAAAAATCCTCAATGGCGATGGCTCTGGAACCTATTATGTTGTGTTTGATGATTTTTTTATTAACAATTTTTACTGTATAGAGAGGATTTTTAGACGATAACATCATCTCACAGAGGTGTTACGAAAAATCGGACGATTTGGAAGGTTGCTCAGTTTTAGCTGTTAACTATAAAAGCTGGGCCGCATTCCATTGGCAGCGAGACCAAAATATCAGTAACTCTTTCTGTGAATTAAAATTTGGAATATGGGCTGGAGTAAAATATCAACCATTTAATTCTTCCAAATGTAAGACCACATCCACACATGTAACCGAAATATGACCTTAAATCGCAAAAACTTGCACAATGTTACCAAAACTGCAAAAACTATCTAAGTGTGCAAATATATGATATGATATATGAAATAATCAGGAACGTTCAATTCTTGATTAAATCAATGAAAAGTCGGGAAATAGATATGACATTTCATAAACATCCGGGCCCTAGGTATGACGGGCAAACAAATGTGTCATCTAGAACTAGGTAGGCCTATCGTTGATGGAAATGGGTATAGAATAATATCACTGAAATTATATTGCCTATCACGGTAGTGACTTTTTTAAAACTACTTTATTAATGGCGATACCAATATATTCAATAATTAAAGAGACAAATTGGTCTGGGGAAAAGACGGTTGGTAGTACAAGTTTGATACTTTGGGATTTTAAGTTGGCATCACTGGGATGAGTTCTAATCAGCTGATGGATCAACATTGCTCTGTTTATAACCTCAAAATTTAGTTTAACGATGTCGGGTCTTCTTGAAAAGTCCACATTGGTTGTACAACGTTCTGTGGTTCGTTTTTTGATTGATGATGTTGAAAAACCAGCTAATAGCCTATATACTCTAGAATGACTAAAGTGTATGGTGAAAGTTGTATGAACCGTGGAAATATTTACAAGTGGGTGGAACAGTTCAAAAGGGGTCGAGAATCAGTGACTGACGGACACCGTTCTGGCCGGCCTGTTGAAGTTACAACTTTGTCACTTGAAACTCAAATTGTTTTTTCCACCGAAGGAGGCATTACATGGGAAGAAGTTCCTGGAAAACGAGAATGTCAAGACATTTTTGGGAAATTGGCTCCGACACCAAGACAAAGCGTTCTTTGGAGCCGGTATAAAAAAAGCTAGTAACCCGTTGGGACAAGTGCATAAATGTTGATGGGGATTATGTTGAAAAGTAGGAAAAGTCTTGTTTTGTAAAAATAAACGGTTTTTTTTCTCCAGTTCAGTTGTTCTCTTTAATTATTGAATGGCCCTCGTAATATAGGCATTCAGCCAAAAAATGTGGAGAAAGTGTCAATGTCATTGATCGATAAGAGCACAGAAGGCAAACTTATGTTTTTCGTTTCCGCTGACACCGTTAATGACCGAGATTAAGATGTTTCCCACGGATATTGACAGGTGAAAATAAACTACAACTGTATTAAGAACAAGTATTTACAGCAGCTCATTATTACGGTAGCCTATATCCATATTTAGCCACACAAGTTGTACAGGTCACTTGCCTTATGCCAAAAAGATTTTATCTGCATTCACTGTCATCAGTCTCTACACTATTTCCAACATATCCAAATAAGTGCTTCTATAAATAGGATTATCTTACTACAAAATCTCCTCCTAATCCAAGAAGTTCATTCAACCTTCTGGGCTGATTATTAAATAATGCACTAATTTACACCCTCAATCTGGAGTGGAATTGTCCAGTCGTCTTTATATCCGATTGATAACCTGTTATGTTATGATATTTGTTGTTTCTGACACTTTCACGAACTTTCACACTTCATAATCTCTCGAATTACTCGTGTTATCCTAAATTTCAAATTAAACGAATTAATTACTCGAGTAGACAGTGCAACCTTTAGTGAGAAATTGGCTGTCCTTTAGACTGTTTACCCATCCAATTCCCAAATATGAAATCTTGTTCTTATACGATCATTCGTTCATGCCACAGACACACAGACATGTTTCTGAAAATAGCTTTTTTGGATTCAGGACACCTCAAACATTATTTACGTTAAAATCTCATTTAATGTCGGTTATTAAGATAAACTGACATAATTGCACGTAATTTGCTTTAAATATGGGCCTAATGATTAAGACTCGGAAGTTAATGCTCTCAGAAGAAGAAATGTGCATGCAAATACCGTGTGCTCCAAAACTTGTAAAATATAGCCGGTGCCAATGAAGTAGGCTATGGCTAATTACTCTATCATTTCAAGCAATTTTATTATTTCGTGTTCACTTGTTATCTGAATTAATTTACATTATAAATTACAGAAAATAGTCTTAGTTGTATAAATTAGGTTATATTAAAAACCTTTAAAAATGTACGATCATTACAACAAATTATGGTTATTTGAAAATTAATAAAATAAAATTCCTCTAATAGGCCTATTATATAACCAGTTCCGAAAACATTAGGCCATGTGCCGTCAACTATTGCACACTCGGTTCTCAAAACGTTCTCATAGTTAGACATGCTGCAAAGTTTGAATTAATAGAGGTAAGTACAATATTTAAAATATGTTAGAAATATACCGTTAAAATGTGAAAAATTAATAAAAATAGACAAATATTTTAATATCAAGCAACAATCATTCAGTGTCGCAAAACTAATAAAATATGCAACAATATGAAAATAAAAACATCAATTTCCTGTTATTTCTTTCATGTCTTACACGCATTCTAACACTAGCATGTTATAGAATGCATTATTAAAAATATGACAGATGATGAAACTCCAATAAATGTCGAGATTTTTAAATACCGATACCATTACATTTTTTTACTCTATAACTTCAAAAGTATTAATTCTACGACAAAAACTAATAAATGTTTTTGTAGGAAATTTTATCTTGCTTTAATTTTGTATATACAATTATTTTAGTCAGGATTGATAATTAAGGACAAATTTGCATAAACCGTACAAAACCCACCTTTAAACAGCTCCCACACATCCCGCTCATTCCCCATCCTCCAGGATTTTTATTATAATGTACTGTAACCATGCCAACTTTCAAAACTCCGGGATTTATTTTTCAATTTTTTGTTTAATTTGACTGGGCTAATGTTTTACCTGTAACGAGTTGCTTTTATGATAGACAGGGATATCTCTGATAAAGCTTTTGTTTTTCAATTATAGAACCATCGTCAATTCTGCTTGCTCCTACTGCCATAATGAGTTAAAGTTTTACGGTTGAGCAGGGAGTTCTGATTGGCTGTTTCCTTACGTTTCGCATAAACGTAACGTAAAACCTTGGAGCTTGCAAGGTTGTAAGTTAACATTTAATTTCGAGTTATGTTTAAAGTTTAGACAAGGCATTGTAAATGGTCCCATTGAAAAAAAAAATTGTTCAATTTGTACGTTTATATTGCATTTACGGTTAATTTCAATATGAATGGGTCATAGTCCACCGCTGTGGCTCAGGGGATGCGTTCAATCCTCACACGCAGCGGGTCCGGGTTCGATTCCTGGTCGGGACAAGTTACCTAGGCGAGGTTATTTCCGGGGTTTTCCCTCACCTGTGAGACAAATGTCAGGTAACTTTAGTCCCTTGTGGTCCCCGGTTATCATCTTGCCGCCATTGTCATCTTCATCCCCATCCTCGCCTTGTTTGGAGTGAGTGTGTGTGTGAATGGTGTGAATCGTCCTATGTGTTCGTGTTGTCTCGGAGGTGGCCCCGCGTTGGGCTGATCACAAATTTTAGGCCTACTCTTTAATTTTAGAGTGTAGAAAACCATAAATGTCCATAGTGCACTACATGATTGTTTTGATGAAGCTTCATTTTAGATATTTTCACACTTTTATAGGCATTTTAAATATGCTTGTTATATTACATTTTTCACATCTATTGTTATTTTAAACTGATTCCTTGAAATTTTAGAAATTTTTTTCAGGGCTCTAAATAATTTTAATGAAACTAAAGAGAGAGAGAGAGAGAGAGAGAGAGAGAGAGAGAGAGAGAGAGAGAGAGAGAGAGAGAGAGAGAGATAGAGAGATTCAGATATGTACATGAAAAGATACTTGCATTGTCAAATAAGTTGTCTATTGTCACTTGCCTCAATAGGTAGATTAACGTGACTGACAATTCTTTAAGAGGATGCCCACAGCAAGTAAAGCAACCACCAAAGATTCCGATTAAGTGTAGTAGGCCTAAGTCTTTGAAAACAAAACACGAAAATCTTCTCGTAAAACACCGCACAACGGCGTCTTAAATTCAAGGCAGATTTTACAGAATGTAATCAAAGCTATGTTGTTTGCCTTATAAATTAATATTTAGTCTTGGTTGAAAGGTGATCGAGGCATAATCAGTACCTTCATTCTTTTCACCCCTATTTGTACAATGGCTGATAGTGGTTTAATGCTACTAACATCTGTGGATTGGAGTTTCCGGAAATGCTATTTTTATCCAAATAATGAATGCCGTATGCTGTTCTTTTATGTATCTTTTGAAATTCCAACACTGGCCTCGATATTCAATATTTCTTATTATGCGTCAGATTCTAAAAGCAGACATTATAGATCCTTCCAAGGGGATTTCGTCAGAAAAATTTTTCCCCTTTACATCGTGTGACGTTCAAAGATCATTTTTCGCCTATAAGAACATTCTTTCAGACAAAACAACGAAAAGTATTTAATTGTTCACTCTGCAGAAAAATCTAATGCATGATTTTTTTTTTGGTTTTGTTAATCGTGTTAACAAATAAAAAATAAATGGCATTCAATATGTGATATTACATATTACGATGAATTTAAATATTTGTCAACATATTCCATTATTTTTCACTACATATTTATGTACAGGTAGGGGGAAAAAAAGCGGACCGACTAAAATATCTAAGTTCGATATATGAACCACTGCGCATGCCTAGCGGCATTCACAGGATAGCAGGGAATGTATTGAAATTTGTTCTGGACAATACAGACAATCAACTGAGAAATATTTTCACGTAATTTGCATTGCTTGTGAAAACAAACGTTTCCGTTACATCTCTTACATTTATTTACGTATCACAAGGCTCTGAAATCAGCTACAAGAGTCGGTCAACTTCCCCCCACCTACCTGTACATATTCTCCGAATGATACTAAATAAAAATCATAGCTCCAGTCATAAGAATCCTATTGCGTTGTTTCGAAAATGTCAGGTGGCAAACAAATATAATAATAACAGTGAGCATGAACAAATAAAATAATATACTGGTAGGACTGGAAAGATAGCATAGTCTGTAGCCTAAAGATGTTATAAACAATGGAAACTGATTTAATTAGGAGATAAGTGAAAATAAAGTGGAACATAAGCAAGCTCGAGTAACCTTTTGTGTCAGCCAATCCTTCTAGCCTTGAGGGAAGCTGTATTTTCCCTGTGGGTGCGCCTAAGGCGTACATTATCTCAGAGAGTTTCTCTGGAACACTTGGATTGTAAATATGACAGCAGAATAGTGATTAAGATTTTCTCTTCACAGGTGTTACACTTTGCTAAGCAATGATCTGTGCAGACATGTTAATTATCTGAATGCGGCGCGGAGCGGCGCGAGTCAAAGCAAACAGGGGTCATGCCGAGACCTCGACCCGGCCTTGTGCAACCAATTAGCGCCGACTTCATGCACCCACCATAGTTTTTAAGCCCCCGTTTCCTAGTAATACATCGTCACAACATCACATACGTGCTTAGTTTTATCAGTACAAGCCACGCTAATTAAATTGTCTTTAGTTATGAAGACTTAATTTTCTTACTAAGTCCTTGTTTATTTCATATTACCCATATCTCTTTACTATATTCGTATAAGTTAATATTTTTTAAAATCTATTTTCCTTCTCTTTATTTTCTCTGAACAGTTAATAAAAACTATAAGTTATGCAAAATAACCGGTTATTACCTATGTATAGTTTAATAACCTTTGAATTTTCTAAATTAAATGGAATATACTTCTGAATTTGTCATGTAGGCCTTTACCGGTTATCTCTTCTCTATAGGCCTATATATAAAAGGCTTTGTCCTGACTGACTGACTGACTGACAGGAATCAACGTAGAGCCTAAACTATAACAGGTAGAGACTTGGAATTTTGACAGTACCTTCGTTTCATAATGTAGGTGCTCACTAAGAAAGGATTTTGAAAAATTCTGATTCTAAATGCCAAAAATTAAATGTTTTTGAGAATACTTAATCCATTTTTACATAGAATTATCGAAACAAAATCACAGAACATATTGTTGCCAGTTTTATCAGATGGGTTTGGATTAAATGAAATGGAAGTTTGACAAATTAGAGAAGGTATCAATACACGGCCTCCTTTATTGTATGCCTCCTTTAGGAGGCCGTGATCAATATAATTCATGTTATCAATATTAATAAAATTAACTGTCTGTCCGCGATGCCCAGCGAAATCTACTTAACGCAGAGATCTGAAATTTTAAACATAGGTGGGCTGAAGGGTCGGAAAATGCACCTCGAAGCCGGAATTTTAATTTTAGCTTTCGTTCGTGAGCTATGAGTGAAAAACGGGCAAAAAACGTGCATTTTTTGCGTTTTCGAAACATCAGTTTTCAGTTATACATTTCAATGACAAATCAATTACAGTTGGCTTTGGCTATTTTTGTCATACCCAGAAAATAAAACTTTCGCGATCGCTTGAATGTTTTAAGCCGTAAATATGGTCAAACATTGTTCGATTTGGACGAAACTCACTATACAGGGGTATTCTGGGCCAAGGAACTCGAATCTGAGGTCGCTTTTACCAGTCGATGCTATCTAATCGTGGTATGTAGTCCACGCGATTGAGGTGTTAATAAATATAATGATTTAACTATTATGCTCTTAATTTTTAATTCTTGAAATAACTACCGCGGACGAAGCCGCGGGCACATGCTAATACATAATATATTATACTAAGAGGCTAACTTGTATTTGGGCAGAGAAAGTTACGTGATTTCCACATAAGACTTTTTAGTAATAGCCGCGACATGGTCTACTGGCCCACATAAATGTCAGGGCCAATGTGTTCTGCTATTAACGGTTTTCAAAGAAAAAGCAAAAAATGTACATGAATTCACTCCAAATAATATATTTTAAGAGAAAGCAATAAAAAATGTCCATATTATTAACGAATAAATGAGCAAATATATATTTTATGGTTATAACCCGTGGATCAAGTGCCACGTATGTTTTCTTATGACAGCATGAGTCGTTTAATCAGAGTAGTATATACTGATGATATCATAGTAACAGATTATTTTTGTAATCGATCTCTGAGTTCCACTCCAGATCGTTTCTATAAGGGGAAGTGGTACACTGACTAGGGTCAAAATCATCAAATTTTGCTTCTATGCTGGTTAAGGAGTTAAATATGTACTTGACTACATATCATAAGTTAGTTTCATCAAAACGGCCTCTAAAGCTGGTTGAATGACACCTAACAGCTGTACTACAAAATGAAAATAGAAGCTTAGGCTATATTCCTCTACAAGACTTCCACCGATGAAAATCCACAAACATAGGCTAATGTCCCAGAGAAGTATCTTGGTTTAAGTACAATATATTAGGCCTACATGAAATCATATGTCATGCAAAGCCACCTGAGTAGTCTGAAAAAATGTCATGGGGACTGTGTACCTGCAGTGGGAATTCCTTTTGGTGAATTCAGAAATTACATAATTTACAACCCCGTTTGGGCCCTTAAAAGCCTCAGATTTTGAAGAAGTTTCTTAGTGCGCCTCTAGAGCCTATGAACAATGTGTGTAGTCTACCAAGTTTCACGTTCCTAGGCTTATGGTCAATATATCAATCAGTCAGTCAGTGGGTTTTGGCTTATATATATAGGCCTACACACACACACAGTATATAGAGAGAGAGAGAGATTAGACTGAATTTATGAAATGCAAATCAGTTTTCATGACATCATATTGTTTTACAGTGTTTATATACGGCTTTGGAAGTTGCAATACTGTTAGCTTTGACAAATAACATTACCCACATTGTCGGGGAAAGCTATAGGTTTTACTAGCATTTTTCTACGCGTCTAGTCATTTATATAATCACTTGATTGTGGCAACAGAAACCAATTGTCTTCTTCTTTTACTGTAGGGTAAGGCCTTTTTTAGGTATAAACATATGAAGAGTACAAGGGAAGAAAGATTAGAGTCCATTCTTGGAGAAAAAGGACATAACAGTATATTCCAGTTGGGTTATTTAGGCTATATAGAATTCATAAGTGTATATAAAAGTGACAAAGGTGAGAGTACCGTTTTATGACCATAATTCAGAGAGTTGTACAGGGGAAGAAAGATGAGAGTGCCGGTGAAGAAGTTGATTTTTCTTAGTATCATGTTTCGTGGACATTCATATTTTTTCTCCTGTACTCTTCATGTATTACGTTGTTGAAATACTTTTGCATATTTCTGTTGTATATTTTGTAATGTTTAAGTACACTTTTACAATATTCCTAGTGCTCTACATTCAATTTAAGAATAAATATTCGATAACTTGCTCTTAGTTTTGTCAATATATTTTTCTATAAATGAGCTGGTAGGACTACTATAATTTCACATTTTCACTAAACCACTTATTAAAGAAGTCGAATCATTGTGGAAATTTGTGATTTCTATAAATGAGCTGGTAGGACTACTATAATTTCACATTTTCACTAAACCACTTATTAAAGAAGTCGAATTATTGTGGAAATTTGTGATTTGAGGCTTTTCCGGTGTTAAGAATGCATAATGGTCTCTGGGGCTTACAACAGCGTATGTAATGGCAGCGGAGGTAGCTGCCGAATGCTGGGAATCAATCATCCTAATCCATTATAAGATAACTACTTAATCATTTTGTAAAGTTCGTAACATCACCGATTAAGTGATCAGTTAAAGTAGACCTATATTTATCAAACTGACCTATGTAAACGGTGATTATGATTTAAATAACTTATTTATTTCCAAGTTTCTAAATTAAAAAAATCAGGTTTCTTTGTGGAAAGTAGTTTATTTGGAATAATAAGACGTGAGATAAATTTTAAAAAAATTGTAATAATTCTCAGAAAGTGAGGGTTTGTTAACTATCCAATGGCCGTAAATGGGTTAATATTAATGGGTTAATTCAGCCAGTAGGCTATATAACTAAATGCATCTACGCGTATGTAAGTAAATTATTTTTTCCCTTAAATTAAGAGACTCTATTTCTACACAATAACTTAGGCCCTTGTCGGACTTCAAAGAAAATAGTTAACAGTATTATTAGGCCCATAACTTATTTATTGTAATTTTTATTGTGTAATTTTGCAATGAATTTAAAACTTTCTTCCAATGTCTTTTCCATCTTTTTATTACAGATTTAACTGTAAGAAGATTGCAAAGCTTACGTTACAAATATAAAAATGATTTATACTTTTAAAATAGCCTAGTAAATGCATAATTGTTTAATATCTTTTTATTTATTTCAGGTGTGATTCTGATGGTGATAGGGGTGATGAATAGGACTAGGATTTTTGTAGCCTATATGTAAGTACATAATAGCCTATATATTGATGTTTTATTACTTCAGTTACAACCAACATTCAAAAATATTTTGAATAATTATTTTTTTCAGGATTTCCGACCTATAGGTCTAACTTTTTTTGACAATAGACCTAATTGTGTTTTAAGAAAAACTTATTACCTTTAAACTCTTCTGTTTTTATTGTAGGCCTACAAAATTGTTGTTCCTACGTGCAGCTGTGTAATGCTCAGTTGCTTTGCGTTGATGTAGGCTGTTATGCAGTTGAAGTCTGTTTTATTCTTTTACCACGTGCAGTAAATTGTTGTAGTTTAACTTATTCTAGCTAAGTAGCCTAAGTTTAACCTAATCTAATTATTTATTTTAAATCCTGGAGTAAGTCGAACCAAATTAAATATAACATTCTTATAGGTCTATAGAATAGAATATGCTCAATAATTGAACGAGCGAAACGAAGTTCTGTGGCCGTTTCAATAGTTTGTTTCATATAATGTTCAGCTTCTTTCGTTTCTAGCCAAACGGTTCATGCTATACAAATTTTAAGACTGCTTCCACTCTCGAGTGTAGCATTTTCTACCACTTTATTTTAGTGCAATTCTGATGTAACTATAATGGTGTAGCGGTAAACTAATGGTAATGATTTTTTTTATAGCGAGGTCTATTATTCACAGAACCACTAGTTTAAATAGTGCTGGTGTTATTGCAAGCATAGGCGTACCGAGGGGGGGGGGGTTTGGGGGTTTGAACCCCCCCCCCCCCATTGATTAAAAAAAGGAAAATTGTATAATTTTTTAAGTCTGCCCATAAATTACTTAATACAAGTATAAAGCGTGGGAAGCTTAAAACTCGTTATTTTGCGTCTTAATTTTTAAAATTTTCCGGGGGATGACCCCCGGAAGCTTAAAACTCGTTATTTTTGTCTTAATTTTTTAAATTTTCCGGGGGAGGACCCCGGAAGCTTAAAACTCGTTATTTTGCGTCTTAATTCTTAAAATTTACCGGGGGAGGACCCCCGGACCCCCCTCTTCCTGGGGGGTATTCCATACCCCCCGGACCCCGCGGATGTTATAACCCCCCCATATGGTCGGCCTGGTTACGCCTATGATTGCAAGTCATATTCAGTAGGTTTTGAAATAATTTTGAATGGGCTGTAGCTTGAAAATATAACTCATTACAGAATGTATTATACCTATTGTTTTGTTTCGGTTAGCTTTATAAGAAAACGAGCCCATATTTTCTGTAAATTTTGCCTTCATATTTTAACTATTTTCTCAGTACATTCAAACTCTATGAGCCTACTGATGATGGTGGTGATGATAATAGTGAAACGCCTAATGGTGTTACTCTACAAATATTATGGTAGATCATAAGCAATATAGTTTACAAATTATAGGCCTATTTGTGCATATGAAGGAATGGCAAAATAAGTTCTAAATAGCGTTTATTAAAAAAAAAAGCCCATGGGACATACCGTAAAAGGACTAATAATCAAGACGACCGGACAGTAATTATAAAAATGGACAGATGGTCACACACGGACCGCTTTGCAAACGTGTGTGAAAAGTGACGTTAATTGTCTCGCAGATACAGTTTTTCAGGTTCCTGTCTAAAGTTTTCGGGACCCCGGGGCAGAGCTACTGTGGGAAAGTGACCGCGTTAGGAGCAAGGAAGTTCATCCACACGATACTAACTCAAACAATTTTTCTTGTAGAAGTTGAGATCTGGGCGTCGCCTGGAATTTGATTAAAAGGGGGGGGGGGTCAAAATCAACATAATTCCGAACACAACGATTCTTACTTATTAAGCTATAATTTACTAATGTGAACAATAATAGTGAAATTACGGCAGTAAATTAAACAACTGTAGACTACTGTGAGTTAAATTCTCAATGAGGTTAATCCAAGTTCAAATGATAAGATATGACACAGGTATCAGTATTTTATTATTAATTGAAAATCAACTTCAAATAATTATAATACATTAATATTCACATAGCTTCTCGAATCCTTGTTTTGAACGCCAGCTGGATTCGATGAGGCTGCAAAGTTTTAAAATTAACAGATTATGTTCTTATGAGCAACAGCCTTGGTGAAAGATTATTATTGCAGCATAAATATAATGATGCTGTTATAATTGTAAAGTCTACTTGCTAAACTCAGCATAAAAATATTTATTCTCCCTGCAGCAACTGCAATTCTACAATAGAGTAGACCTACCAAAAAATTAATGAGGTCATAAGGCATTCCAGAGGGGACATTTGCCCCCATGCCCTCCTTGCCCCCCTTGCCGACGCCAATGTATGAGATACACCACCTGATCTGTTGCATTATATTCGAGAGCCTAGATTAAAAATAGCCTATGTTTATTAGGAAGTGTAATATGAATTTAGAGAAATCAAACTCTTACTGAACCTCTCTTCATAGGGACATTATATTGCAATTCACTTATAAAATTGTGGATACCTATAATTGATTTAAAGCTCTTTGATTTTAACTGTATTTCTAATTATAACCATAACTATAACTAACTACGATCTAAACAGTGGTGTTCGACCTTTTTTCTACTCCTTACCCCTAAAAACTCTTAACTTATCAACTAAATTGCACACCCCCAAAATTTGTTGAATATATTTTCAATTGTGCACATTTATGACTTCTATTTCTGCTGCATTTCTCCATTGTGGGTCTTACAATTCAACCGACGAAGGGTAGAGAACAAATCTATGGATAACTTATGACATGGCGAGTGATCAGCACGACGTAGCACCTCTTCCTGAGACACAGAAACATGTATAGCAAACATGCCTAATGTCGCAGTACCCCTAATTTCGCAGTATCATTTTATTTTATTTATTGCAAAATTGGGAACAGTAGTGTAAATATTTCATCTTATTCATCAAAGAGGGCATCTTCTCTTCTGCTTCATACATTTTTTTTTCTATTACTGTTCCTGATTTTGCAGTAAATGGAATAAAAATATACTGCGAAATTAGGCACGTTTGCCCTACTATGACAGGAACTATGACAGGATTGCAATCCGGAATTTGCCTTTTGGGGTGGGAGAAACTACCGAAATACCCACATTCAGATTGATAGGCCACGGGATTTGAACGCTGGATCTCCGAGAGTAACTTTTTAAACCATGATTATCACTTTTTCAATATTTTCTTCTCGTGGAATATACCAAGCAGAAATTACACCAAATTACACCCAATGCCAGATGTAGAGACGTATGTGCAGAATTGGTGAACAATATTAAAGTCAATATTTTGCGTCTAACTCTAACGTGAATATAGGCCTATGTACAATAAACACGTAGACCTATTGTGTGAGAAACTCAAAACATTTCAGTTTATTTGTGTTTCATAATTTTATTCCAACTGGGTTTATAATTATTAGTAACTTAGTAACATACTATACTAATAATAGAGCCCTAGGCCTAATTGAAAAACCTATTGTCAGTTTTCCACTCTGCAGTATTGCCCATATTTAGATATAAGTGCTAATAATTATAATGAACGATTAGGGCCTATACAAATTCACTAAGCAAGTCTTGAGGTCAATTCTTTTTAATCAGAATACATTTGGATTGTTTCTAAACGATGTTTTCAGATTAGCTGCTGGGGGGGGGGGTGCTATTTTTATTTGACTGAAATTAAGATTTATTTCATGTTTTTAAACGTGTATAATTTGATAACTAAATGCTTTATAGTGAAATCAGGTACTACTTAGCAGCAGAAATAACTTAACGCTCACAAGACTCAATTTCCGAGACATAAATCTATGATCTTAAAGCATAGACCGGACCGATATTCTAAGTTATACCCCCAGATATCTTATAAGCACGTCTGGCAGCAAAAAAACATTACTTAATTTTTATTAAAGATTATGGACTGAAATAAATTCTTAAACAATGTTCATTAATTTATCATATGTGATTGGTATACCCGTTCACCATCATGGGTAAGACGATAGCAGGCCTGCCTTTCACTCTGGCGGTCCGGGTTCGATTCCCGGCCGGGTTTTTTCAATAGTAAAAGTCCTTTCAAGTTCAGGACTGGGTGTTTAGATTAGGCAGGGGACTGGCGCACCCAGGAAACAAATCCGTCGTGAACATCTCCTTAAGGCAGCGATTCTCAACCTGTGGGGCGCGACCCCTAGGGGGGGGCGCGAGCGGACTAGAGAAAATATTATTAACTGACAGAAAACATACACTTAGAAAACAAAATACATTTCGACATATTAAAAAAAAAAAAGAAAAACAACTTGCTAAATATAAACTCACGTTATCAAAACATACTAAATTAAAAACAAATTAAATAATTATTAGTGACTTCCTTGGGCCTGTCTTGCAGAGGAAAGTTTTTCCAAGGAAGGCTCAATATTAGAAATAGCCACTCTCAGTTCTGTTTCTATATTTAGCCGAGATCTATATTTTGTCTTTAACGAAGCCAAAGCAGAAAATCCAGTTTCGCAAAGGAAGGATGTTGAAAATGTCAATAGAATGCGAAATGCTGTGATTTTTAGTGCAGAAAAATCACAATCTACTGCTGCCCAAAATTCAAATAGTGATTTATCACTAAATTGTTTTTTGGTTTCGCCACTTGTCGTGAAGTCTATGAATTTTTCTTCTTCATCAATTGAAAGTCCTTCGGGAGTCTTATGAAATGGATCCCTAACCCACTCGCAACTTTCTATCAAGTTATCGTCTACAAGAAAATACTTTTTAAAATTATTTTCTAGCGTGGCTAAATGATTTTCAGTGGTTACAAAAACAACTTTTACATGTTCTTCTTCAGCCTTGTAAGTTTTAATACAATCATCCACATTTGCAAACATTGTTAGGGTTTTTAGCTTTAAATTTCTGCTCCACAAATCCAATTTTCTGCAAAAAGCATTAACTTTATCAGTCGTATCCAACATATGTGTATTTGCTCCTTGGAGTTGAAGTTTCAAGATATTTAATTTCTCGAATATGTCGACCAAGTAGCTTAATTTCATCACAAATATACCATCGCGAAAATTCTCGGCTTCCGGTATGTTTTCTTCTTCTAGAAAAATGGCGATTTCTTATCTTAATTCATAAACACGTTGTAAAAATTTCCCACGTGATAACCATCTTGCCTAGCAATAAAATAACAACTGTGGATGCACCGAACTCATCTCTTTACAAAGTGCGGAAAAGATTCTCGATTTCAGGGGCCTCCAAAATACTCAGAATGCATTATTGTTGTATACATTTTATTGTAAGTGGGGGGGGGGGCGCAATGAAAATTATGATTGAAAAGTTGGCCGCGAATACTGAAAGGTTGAGAAACACTGCGGCTTAAGGGGTCTCCAGGGTCGTTCGCGACTCGGCAGGACTAACTTTGTAAACTTGAAACCAAAAAGAAGAATTTTTTGGTTTAATTTATGGTTTGCATAGCGCAAAGTTTTCGGGTAACAAATTTTATGACGTCTTTTCTTCATTTTCAAACCTAAACTAAATAAAATTCCATGACAAACCCAAGAGGAGCAAAGCTGGCAGTCCAACTGCTGCATCTTTCATCCTCGTTGGTAGATGGGGAAATGGTAGGGTCTAATCATGCCGACAAACGTGTCCATTAACGAGTTCAACCCATTCCATTCCTATCCAGAACACCAGGATCGATCGAAGGACTCCAGATGCATGATTAATAACGCTAACCAACTTGACCATGGAA
Organism: Ectobius pallidus; assembly: GCA_964059195.1. Classification (NCBI taxonomy): domain Eukaryota; kingdom Metazoa; phylum Arthropoda; class Insecta; order Blattodea; family Ectobiidae; genus Ectobius; species Ectobius pallidus. The sequence goes on from CAXKWD010000006.1 coordinate 96,648,306, forward strand.
GCGGTCCATTTTCAAGGCAAGGTAAAATGAAAACACAGATGATATGGAGTAGGAGTTGCACAGACCAATGATAGTTTTCAGTTCCTACGGGTAAGACCTTGACTCATGAATTGTAGTTCTCCAGGAACACACCTACATCCTGTTAATGCGATTAAACAATGCTACGGAGCTCTCTGTGAGATTGTAATTGAACCGATCGAGATCCATTTGTAGGCTACAGTCATGAAACGAACCTAATTCATTCTTCTTGGAAGGCTCATAGTACACCTTTCTTGTTCAGTTAAGCGCGCACAACAAAATACATCGTTAGGGAACTCAGATTATACGAGTGAGAATCAAATTAAAACTGCTATTAATTTTTTCCCACTATTTTACTGCAGGAAGAATGTTTGCTTGCACATTATTTTCCATATAGTCCCCTCCCAGTTCAATGTACCGTACTTGCGTATTCGGATAGGAAGAGCTTTGATACCGCGTGAGAAAAATTATTTTGGTTGACGCTGTAGCCACTTGTGCACCGCCTATTGGACGTCTTCATCAGACTTGAACTTCTGCCCTCCAAGGTGCTCCTTTATTGGACCAAAGATATGGAAATCTGATGGTGACAAATCTGGTGAGTATGGCGGATGTGGGAGGCACTTGAAGCGAATGTCATCGATGGTTTCCATGGTTGCACGAGCAGCATGAGGACGGGCGTTATCATGTTGAGGCAAAACACCTGCACTCAGCAATCCCCTTCGCTTTGACATCCTCAGACTTCCACATCTTTGGTCCATTAAAGGAGCACCTTGGAGGGCAAAAGTTCAATTCTCATTAAGACTTCCAATCAGATGTGCACAAGTGGCTATAGCGTCAACCAAAATAATTTTTCTCACGCGGTATTAAAGCACTTCCTATCCGATGGCGTAAATGCATTGAACTGGGAGGGGACTATGTGGGAAAAAAATGTACAATCAAACATTCTTCCTGCAGTAAAATAGTGGAAAAATATTAATTGCAGTTTTAATTTGATTCTCCCTCGTATAAATTATTTTTCCCACTGGACTGTCTGCTGTACATTGCTTACATATTGTGGTGTTCCCTGCTGGCTTGGATCATCCTTATTTGGTTCAAGGGTGCTTGGCTAGGATGTACTAACACCGTAGGACTTCACTTCATCTCATACCGAAACAGGGCCATGAAATACTACGGGTCGGTGCGACTTCACCCACCAATTCAAATTGTGCTACCTACGAACATGAGTAATGGTCCTAATTGAGTTTGTTTTGTTTAAATTGGTTAAACATTCATTGCTAATGTCAGCATATTTCGGCAAAGTTTTTTTAAAACTGCAGGTAAACTACTATTTACCCTCAATAAACAATAATATAATATAATCCGGCAGACCACAAAAGGAAATGCCGAAGTTTGACTCGCCAGTTCCTCAGTGCCAGTAGGCTATAAATTTCCGTAAGAAAAGAACATTCACAACATTAAAGTTATTTACAGTTTTTACAATTATGTACAAAGTAGTCTATAACTTTGTGTGTACAATAATAATTTGTTATGAATAAAATGTCAGGTTTTAGGTCATTTTTTCTAATTATTAAGTCATTTTCTTTAAAATTTAGGGTCATTTTATAGGTCATTTTTCAAACAATTTTAGGCCATCAGAATCCGGGCCCTGTTCATAATGTATTTCCCAGATTGCAATAATAAGTGCTTAATGCTTTTGATTTATGAGTATGCAATTCAATTCAATTCAATTAATTTTATTGTCATTAGACAGTTATACAACTGCAAGAGACAAAGTCATTGGGGTAAAATTACAATAATTACATAACATATATACAATCACATAACAATGGCAGATGGATCATAGTCAGTAAGTTCACAAATAGAATAACCGTATCATAAATAACAGTATTCTTTACGAAGAAAGACTCATGTCTATACACATTTTATGAGCCTCCAAATATAAGGTTCACGACTGCTGAAGATTACTGCCCGACACACGAAGCAAAAAACAAGATGAACAGCATCAGCGTTTGTTTTTGTATAATGACGACGTTTTCCCAGTTTGAGGAGTTTCTCACGGTATGTGTTTATGATACACGTCACGTTGAGAGCATTCCTAGTTATGCGAGTACATTTTTTAATTACTCAAATTCCGGGGCTCACTCATGGGGAACTAGTGTGCTGCATCTGACAATGCAGGCTTCGTGTGCTGAATCAAAGAACACAGAATATATTAACACTGGCGCCAGTGCATTATGTCATAAAGTGGCAGGCCTTTGCTCTGAAAACATCCTCGTCGAGGTGTGTCCTCTATTTCATCCGAATTCTATTATTCTGTGCCAAAGTGTTGAACACATAGAGGCAAGTCTTGCAAGGGACGAAATTTCCGGTCGCCATGTCACATTGGTAACTAGAATTCTCAAGCAGACGACAAAGATTCAGTTTTTAAAATTGCTATATTATTTTATTATTTTAATTTCCGCAGCAACAAAAGAATCAACTTAAGTAGTAAATATTGCCAGAGGCAGTCAATTTTGAGATAAACAAGTTGACTAAATATTCGAATTTACTCGGAATCTTTCGTAAATACTCGAAGTAAACGATATTTAAATTTTCCACATGACTTTCATTGGTTTTGATTCCCTGTGTTTTAGACAATGGTTGCTCTAGCTCTTCTAGTAACAAAATAATATGTACTTTGTGTTTGTCTAGTTGTTTATTACAACCGTTTAAGCATACAGTCGTCGAAAAACTTCCAAAGTATTTAGTTTCTTTTAAAAATTTGTTAAAAATTAGTTGGTTTCATACAAAAAAACTTTAAACTGTTATTTAATTCTTTTTAAAAAGGGAATAGTTCTGTTAGTGTATGTAGTTTGTTCATTTATTAATTTAATTTATCTATTAATTTAATTTTAAATATTTAAAATGGACATATGCTCTAATATTTCAAACGAAAAGAACAAAGAAGGATTAATTTTTCATAATTCCCAAAAGGTTGTTTTGCCATGCCATAACAAATCAATAAATCAACCAAGGACGTTGCCTAAAAAGTTTACGAATCGCGAGTATTTAGATATGATTTTAATTTATGTGAAATCAAAACAGAATTCTAAAGAATCAATAAGTCTTTATGGGGGGGGGGGGTGGGAAGATGTTTCATTTTTAATAAAAATAAAACTAACGTTCCTTTTCCTCATAGTGAAAATACAGTTAATACTAATTATTCGCAGGACATTCAGTTGATATGTGTACGTCTCATTATATGGATTTTATTATGCACAAAATCCTCACAGCATACTGAACTTAGCTTTACTTACAATATGTTTATCATTTTTTTTTTCCGTATAAACTATAAAGTTAAAACTAGTTAAAACAACCATAAGCCATTCTTGTAGCTTATGCCTACATACTGCGTGATGTTTTCTTCATATGCAAATAAGAACTATGATACATGTAACTTGCATGGTCTCCTGGTTAGTGTAGCTGGCTACGGATCCTCAGGCCCGGGTTCGATCGCTAGAACCTCCTCGGATATTTCTGAGATGGGGAGGCAGGAACGGGGTGCACTCAGCCTCGTAATTCAAACTGAGGAGCTACTTTATTGAGAAGTAGCAGCTACGATCTTGGAAACCATCATTAACGGCCCTGATGTCAGCATGCTGACGATATGCCCTCCAATCCTGCTATGGTAGATGACGCAGAGGTCGTATGGTAGGCCTAGTCCCTTTAGGGGTGCAGGACACTGGTTTTTTTTACAGTACAGGTAGCAATGTCTTCAGAGCATGTGAAAAGCAATCCATTACTCTGCTTAATTGTATTGTAAAAAAAAAAGTATGGGGTATTGCAACATATCCAAAAACAAGTTTATTAGAAGGGGACACGTGAAGTCAGAATGAAAAATTCAATGCCATAGCCGGGATTTGAACCAGGATCTTCGGCTCTCCGTGCCGATGCTCTAACCAACTGAGCTACCATGGCAACGTGCCGGTACAACATTAAATTCTCCAACTGACTCACAATCCCAGAATACCACCAGGCGTTCTCAATATGAGATACGAACCCAGTGGCGACTTACAAGCTGTAAGTGCTTAAAGACCTGGGCTTTATAGTAAACCACTAGTAGGTCACAGTGGAATGATAATTCTTTCACACTGGCCGTGTGTAGGCTAAGATGGATACGTGAAGTCAGAATGAAAAATTCAATGCCATAGCCGGGATTTGAACCAGGATCTTCGGCTCTCCGTGCCGATGCTCTAACCAACTGAGCTACCATGGCAACGTGCCGGTACAACATTAAAGTTTATTAGAACTTTTCTACGCGTTTTATTTAAATCCGGCTTATTACCAGTTTTAAATAATTAAAGCATACCCCTTTCACTCAGTATAATACTAAGTAAATCACAGGCAATCAAGGAGACGAGAGGTCAGTGCTGCAGCAATAAACATTCATCTTTCCCTGTCCATATTTACTTCTGTCCAAGTTGTTTGTTCCATTCGGATTTCTCTAAAATCGGTCTGAACATTATTACGCCATCTTCATTTAGGTTCCTAGAGTGTTGTGTGAAATCATGTCGGTTTTAGAAGTCAGTAGAAGAAGTAAGCATGAATTTTATTTGAAATGTCAGTGATTAGGGCTATATGGGCCTACAGTAACAGAGGAGAACAATCTAGAAATTTAATTTTGGACATAAAAGCAGATGAGCGAGGAGGCAATTTAGAGAAGAATGAAATCACTGATTAAAGATCTGAAGCTATGTTGTCAAATGAATGTGTCAGTTAAGTCAACTGCATATGACTGAGACACGAAGACACACGAACGATCGGAAAAGAAGAACCAGTATTATAATTAATATTGTAGACCTATTATTAAAGTGGTGTATTCTGTGTATTAAATATAATGAAGACTAGATAGAGTACTTTTTTTTTAATAGTTCCATCTAGAACCTCGAGTTTAATACGCCAGAAATGATGATTTTGAAATATATAATCAATAACTTATAGAAATGTAGGTATAGAAAATACTATTCTCTCCCATTAAAATATTCAACACTAAAGGAATTCTTGCTTTAACATGAAAGGTTAATTAAACCCTTCTCCATACATATTCATTAACAAGCAGGCTAAACATTCCCAAATATAACTTAATTATATTTCCGACATATTTCTTAACTAAAAATTACTACTTCATCCTGTGTAGTAAGATTTTGTATAACTCTAGTGCCATTTGCAGCTTAAATTAGATCTTTTTATAAACCTTTCTTTCTAGTATGCCAAAGCCATACTCGCTAAACTCACTTTCTGTTGGGAAATTATTTAACCAGACAGTGAATGCTGTTGCATTGCTATGAGGTTTGTTATTATGACTGGAATAATAAAGTACCTGCAACAATTTTCAGTATATAAATTAAAACAGCTGTTGTACGCACAGCATTTCAACAACTAATTACATACCCTTGCTTTTAGTGCAGTTCCTCTTATTGATAGTTTAAAATTTATACTGTATTTAAAAATTATTAAATTAAAACTCTAGTGTAAAGCGAGTTTTTACAAAACCTATAATAATTTTCACTTTCTTGTTTAGCTGAGTTCATAACGAAAGGTTTTTTTTTTTCCAGTTCGTTTATTTGGGTCTCAAATATTCATGGCACTGAGAAAAAGTTAGAATATAGACCTACCCTTCTCGGTTTCAATTTTATGTATTTATTTTGTTACACTCCAGGTGGGCCAACGACCCTGTGGCAGTGTTACAAATAAATGCCAGTTATACATACATGCATTACACACATTAAATAACACAGAAAAATTAATTATACGCTAATATCCATCTAAGGGTTAGGTTAGGTTAGGTTAGGTTAGGTTAGGTTAGGTTAGGTTATAATTAAACAAATAATCTCTGCCTATTTAAAACTATAACATAGGCCTATAAAAATATTGACAAACATAACTACAAATTGTTCGCAACCGTGGATGAGTTGGTAGACTGACTGCTAGCCATCTGGGTGGCCCGGGTTTCTATTCCTGGTCGGGTTGGGGATTTTACAGAGATGTCAAGATCTCTTCCTGGGTCAGGACTGAGTGTTTGTTCCCATTTTCATCCCGCGAAAGGACCTGGCCACCCTACGCGGTATCATCCGCCGCCCTCCCCCCCCCCCAGGCTCTGTCCCAGGGCAGGACCAACCTTCATCACCATCACCATCATCATCATCATCATCATCATCATCAACTACTTATTACACATATATTCATATTTGTCTCTCCTTGAAAAAAGTTTTTCCCCTCTCCAGAAAGCGGATCAGTCTTCTGTCAGTGATTAATGCTTCAGGAAAACATTACGGCTATTAGAATCTTAGAACGTTCCTTCACCAACTTAGCCCTTCATGGGGGGGGGGGGGGTGAGCATCATCATTACGGATCTTGAAGAAGTTGAAGAAGACTTCTTGTGGCTTGCGAGAAACTGCGTTCGGCTGTAACCTGTAAGTTAAGTTTCCGCCCATACTTAAAGAAAGAAGAAAGATATAAAAAGAAAGAAAAAAAAAAGATCAAGAGGAAGGAGAAAAGGAAGATTAAAGTATGATGATATTAGGTGAAAGCAGTGCACGCTATGTTCACACTGCTTCTGTACCGCACTGCCGCGGGGCTTTATGATCAAGAAACTAGAGCTAAGCCAGGCATTGAGGCGAGAGCTGAGCCATGGCCTCTGGCATCCCCACCTGTCGCTCTCTACATATAAATATAGCAGGTTTTATTACTGTTGTAAAGAAAAACAGCTGGACCAAAGCTATAACTATATTAATGTTAATTTTGTTTAACTAGTTCAACACTTTTAATTAATTCTGTTCTAAAAATCATTTTATTACGAGTTAGCTCTGCCAATAGAATTTTCGTACGATTTCGTAATATGTTCCCAAGGCTCGACGGTCTTATAGGCTAAAAGGTAAATGAAAAACATTTCCTTGACTAAAATTATATGCTTCATAACCTTTCTTTACCGGAATGTGTACACGCCCAAAACCTGCCATATCTAAAATTCGTAAAATGTCAAATCCAGTCCTCAAGGTTTGCATTGTTTGCATTGTTTTTCCATTAGCCCAAGGCTGAGTATTTTTTAGGGAAAATAAAACCCTAGAACATTCCATTGGAAAGGAAGTAAATGCGCTGACACCATAGAGTAAAGTTGCTGCATAATAAAGCATATCCTAAAAGAGAGGAGTCAAATCACCACCCATTTTGTTAATAATTTATTCATTTCAAAATTTCATAGGTGTAGCATTAACCCCTCATCATTGAAGACTTTGAAGAGATGAGTGAAGAATCACGCTAAAAGATATCACGGCAAGGATTCTGCGGTAGTTGTCAAATCCCTACACGCCTATCCCCCCTCCCCTACGTTACATTAATTTTGCTAAGAATGTTCACGTTTTATCTTCTGTTAAGTAACTGCTCGGCAGGACCTGGATTTTGATGACCTAAAAATACTTTAAAAATGAGCTATAAAATGACTGGAAAAATACAGAAAAAATTACTCAAAAATTAATAAAAGTGACTCAAAAATTTATGTGAAAATGCTAGTTTATTCATCAGATTTGTGTCTATTCTACATTAATGTTTTTGATACCATTATATAGACTTGTAATTAGTTAATTGGATCATATGGTTAAACGCAAACAGCAAACACCGTCTTTCAGTATCCAAAGTAAAACTATAACAAGAACTATTTAATTGTGATTATTTAGAGTTCTCTTAATATTAAATGTAAGTAAATGCACAAAAACTCCATATAATGCAAGAAACAACACAAAATGAAAAAAAATTACTTTAAAATTTAAAAAAAATTACCTAAAGATATGAAATGTGGGAATAAAAGACTATAGAATAGTAAAAAATGACCAAATAAGGACTTTGAATTCTAAAGATGATCTAAAAATGAAAAATTAGAAAAAATGACCCTAAAACTTGCCATTTTTTAAATCTAGGAGTCATGATCAGAATACCTGCACTAGAGAGCAACGTCCATGATGTACCAGTTAAAAGATGACATAAGTTATCATCAAAATCCGGGCCTTACTGATTGGTGGTCCATACGAGAGGTTTGTTCTGGAGTCCTTGTTAAGATCTCACTACATGCCTGGCTGCTACCGTACCAATATCCTTAAAAATTATTGTGGCCACGGAGGAGCCTACTGGGTATCTAAAACGCAGTTGCATAGGAGACTATAGCTATCGGCACAAAAAGTATAAAGCATAAAATCCAAGTGTGAGATATATAAATTATGCATTAAGTTGGGAGTTCGGAAGCAATACAGTAAATCCGATGTCCATTAAATTATCGAAGTGATATATTATTGTGGCTACAGTATCCGAAGATTATATTATTTTATTTTAAAAATATAGCCTACATTTTTATGTGTTTCCAACTATATTACTGAATAGCTTGTCGCTTTTATAACGTGCTTATCAATGCACATGTATCTAAAAAGAGGCGTTCAAGCCTGCATTTATTTTGCGTATCTGTTTGTAGGCCTAAATCAAGATTAAGCAATTACCAATTCCTAATTTTTGCTTATAATTAGTATTAGAGTGATTTAGGTTATGGCTTAAGACTAAAATATTATATTGGTTTTGAAAATAAGTAGTGTAAGGGAAAATATAGAAAATCCATGAAAATATACAGATTGCTCGACAACCCTACTGTGTAATTTATCATATAATATAGTTTTATACAAACCCTAAAATAGGAGTGAAGACTATACACATGTACAGTAGACGAGCACATTTTTCTATTTATATATACACGAAGGCGTGTGCTTCCAAACATAGGAATGATATCAAGACCAAAATCTCTCGGCTGTGGAAACTTTCATCTCAAAAAAAGTCTGAAAAGTTATTTCATTTTCTGTTTTGGTTTTGAAAAAATATGAATCATCTTGAAAATCACATAGATTAAGTTTAAACTTTGATAGTTGATGCTCGATGTTCACTTTCAAGGGATTGTTAAGAAAATACATTTTGTCCTTTATGTTTTCAAAATCAGGATATCTTAAAAAAATTATTGAATAATTATTTTTTATTATCCTCACAGAATAAAAATAAAATGCACATCTTCTATTTCATTTGAGAACTTACTCATGACAAGCTGGAAGACGTGAGTTTTCCCCTAAATTCGACCTTAAGAGATTTGCGTCTTATGCCAACGATACTGCTTTGCAGTTTCAACTTGCTACTGTAATATTGCATTTCGTTTTCTTTTTTGCTCCGCGGGCCGCAGTAATAACTTCCAAGGACCGCATGCGTCCAGGGAGCCGCCAGTTGGACTGGTCTGCTCTAAAGTTTATATTCCATTGATAATAAATAGTCCATTGCTAATATAAATTTAAGATTAATTACTAAATTACTACAAAAACATTGGATATTACAATCAAAGAATATTATCTTTAAATTACTAAAAGAAAACCTTAAAAATTACACTTTATGGTTTCTCTAAAATACTAAAAAGAAAAACTAACAATTAGGCTAATACAAATTTAAGATAAGTGTTCTCATTATTATTGAAAGGAGCAGTGAAAATTGATAGTTATTAGAATAAGAAAAGAAAACAATTACATCATCTCGAATTAACTTACTTTAAGTAAGAAAAATATTTACAGAAGAAGTACAATACGAAAAATAATACAAGCTAAGGAAAAGGAGAAGATGGAAGAGATGTTGCTGTTTTAGTTGGTGTTATTGATAGTGATTTAGATAATAATTGTGATGGTGATGGTGATGATGCTGATGTCTGTGGTGTGACCAGGGTGATGAATGTTTTTAGTTTAATACGTGTTCCTGGCCCTCGAGGGTAACGTTTCTGAAAGCTGTATGCAAATGAACAAAGTACAAGAACATTTTCTGCATAAAACAGATGAGATTAGAGCACTGAACTCGAACAAATACAAAAATACACAAAACGAATGGCTGAGAAAAACAGAGAATCAAAGCTGAACATAAATACAACATAAACGGAACCCCAGGACAAGTTATTAATTCTGATTCACCTCGAGAAAGCAACACGGAAGCACATGAAGAATCACCAGGGGCGAAGCATTTCAAATGTAAAAGTTCTTCCTTTTTCGGTTCTGCAGGCGTTGATCCTTCCGGAGATTTGCGTGAGAAAATATCATAACGCAGGTATATCTTTGCCACTGTATTAAGAACTACTTTTTCCAGGGTGAAAAGAAATGAGGGTCCAATTAATTTCTGAATCCAATTTAAAATGACGAAAATTCCTAATTGATGTAGGAATAACAGCATAGTTATACCAATCTCTATAAACAGTCTTAGGCCATCGGTTATAAATGACTGGAAAGTCTTCATTATAAAATAACAAAATTAAGGCTGATTTATTTTGCTGTTTGTATCCAAAGTAACTGGATTTCTCAGATGTGGAAACTTTGTTACAAGTGAAGTCTTGTCCTCAGGCAAATTACTGAATGCCGGAAGATATTTAGCAATTTAATGAATAATGGAAATTGGTTTCTGTGCTAACGAAATCTCAGCTTTTTTTTATGAAAGAATGTTTTGTCTAGTAGGCCTATATAAGATAAAAAGCGTCATGATTGTTTACTGTATCTTATTGACATAATGTAGGAACTTTAAGGCTATAGAAATAATTCGTCTCTTTCCTTTTTTGACGCCTGTATTGGCTATATGTGCGCATGTAACTATATGAAACAATAACAAACTAAGTGATCATTTACTTTCTCTTATAGGCCTAGAGCGAGTTTACTTCACCGCATTTACATGGTGGATCATGAGTAGAGCCCGGATTTACAAGCAAAATAAAACAGTAAAATAAACAAACAATAAGCTAAAACCAAACAAGAAAATTACAATTTGAGTAACACGTTTTAAATGGTCAAAAAACCAATCTAAAATGAGCAGCAAAATAATATGATGTTGTTTTTCCTCGCCATTTCATCTGGTGAATTCCATACTCCCTTCGGATTCCGTGAGACAGAAAAAACTTGGAGTCCTAGGGTTATAGCTAGGCATACACGTTTCTCAGAAACTACTGCTGCTAGGTCCATGACATGTTTTTAATTAACATGTCTTGTAATTTATAGCTATTAATTTGAAAAGGTCTAAGCAATAACATTGAAAAAATCGTGTGTGTTGTTGCCACCAGTAAGAAAACTTTAACCTGAAAAGAATTTAAAAATGCAGAAAGCGCTGAAAGCACATAGGCCTATGCAGTAATATTCCTAAAGCCTAAATTTCTATATCTTAAATTAACGGATCGAATATAGGGTGTACCATTTTCCCTTAAATGACACAACTATTATTACTCTCATCGAATTACTTACCTACTTATTCACTCACTCAATGGCAATAGACAATTCATAAGAAAGCTAGAGGAATATTATATATTTTATGAAATCCGGAGGTTCATTGCCGCACTTACATGAGCCCGCCATTCTATCTTATTCTGCACTAATTCCATCCAACCCTCCCTCGCAAATCCTTCTTCCCTTAAATCTATTCTAATATTGTCACCCCACCTACGTCTAAGTCTTCCAAGTGGTCTTTTCCCTTCGAGTCTCCCAGTCATTATTTTTGAAATATGTCCTTCCTCCCCCAAGCGCGCAAAAAGTCCAGCCCATTTCATCCTCCGTGATTTTAATTATCCTTACTATTTTCGGTAAAGGGTTATGAATTCGTCATTATGCTGTTTTTTCCAATTCCTATTTTCAACTTTCTTACGTCCGAATATTTTCCTAAGCACCCCGTTTTCGAATCCTTTCAGATTATGTTCTTCCCGAAGAACAAGAGACCAGTCTCACAACCATATAGGGCCTACTGTAATACAACCTCCAGAATAATTGCCTTATACGTTTTTATTTCTAGATTTCTGGACAGAAGTTAAGAAGATAAAAGCATCTAAATTGCATAAAAACAAGCATTTCCTTATTTTAGTCGACACAAACTTAGCCTATACCGTAATATTATTTGTGTCTGTATTGATGCTCCCAAAAATTTACATCCTATTAACGATTTTAAAATTACGTAAACATTGAGTATGCTCACATGAAGGAATAGCCTTTAAGCTATTATCCTGTACTATTTTAATTATTTATTGAATATCCAGATTACAGAATCCCTATTTCACCCGAATGTAAATTAGGGTCGAAGATAAATGTCAATGTTACTTTTAATTTAAGTCATCTTTATTTCTGAGCCTGATAGCATGCTATTTCAGAATCATGTCCGATATATACTAGTTAAAATACAGTTTCTTACATGATATGAATGTTTTAAGTTACAAGAGATACAAAGTAAAATTTATAGCATAAATCATAGAAGTTCTACAGCTAATTTCTTACTTTTAGAATCAGAAATCAAACATTAAAAGATTAAAGAAAATACGTGAATGCATACCGGTAGTTATTATATACGCACACATTTCGCCTAATTACAAATGCAGTGCACTAAATGTGAGATGTATTATGGAAAATAAGTCACATTAAAGAAAAATATTATTTATAAATTACAATTTTATAATTCCAATACCTTTTTACAGTTTAAGAAGCAAAAGAAAACGAGATAATTGAGCAATGCAACAAGTGAAGCATACAATATACATCAGTGATGGAATAAGTGGTTTGTTTCGAAAATACTCTATTAGTCTATTTACAAATGACTGGAATACTATGTGTCCATTTTTATCAGCAATAAAATCAGGTATACTGATGTAACAAAGTGCCAAAATGCTTTTGTTTAATAACTGATAATTGCAATTATGAAATGCAGAAAATAAGTTATTTTTTCAATCGATTCCGAGTCAAGTTCCAGATCGATTCATTAAGCAGGGCTTACGGAAGAACAAAGGAATAGTATGATAAGCATATGTGAAGGAATATGTGGGTACTGTTATTTGTCAAAGCGAACTGTATTGCAACTTGCAAAGCCGTATATGAACACATTAAAACAATATGTTGTCATGAGAACTGATTTGCATTTGATAAATTCTTTCTAATATATTACCATAAAATAGGCACTAAATTGGGCATTACTCCGGTACCGGTCAACCGATTTGGCCCAATATCAATAGGCTTCTTCCCATGGACGTTATAAATGCATAGACCAAGTTTCATGAAAATCGGATAAAAGCGTATTTGAGTTATCGCGCATGCACACACGCGGACAGAAAGACAGCCAGACGGACAGACATTTTCCCGTCCCCCACACAAACTCATAAAGTACCGTACCATTCTGGGACTTAATAACAAGATCAAGGGGATTGATATATTCAATATTGATTTTGTTCACTCTGTACTAATCTCAGAACATAAAAGCCCCTATAGCCCAGTCCTATGCGCATTTCATCCAATCATCCCAAGTGTTATTCATTTCACTTGTAACAACTAAAACTAATTGCAGCGAGAAAAAAAAAACATGACGAAAGTGAACACGAGTTGGCGTACGAGAGAGTGATGGGAAGACCACGTGATGCTCGCCAGGGGCAGGACTACTGCTAATTCGGTCGCGCAATCAGGTTAACAACAATTACAATGTCCACATTCCGCTCACAACCTCCAATTAGCGGACTGCATTGTCCGGAATGGCCTCTGGAGCTCGCGCTGTTCCCACGCTGACTCGCCTTCCGGGAGCCAGTTCAACAAGTCGCTGTCATTAATTTTAAGTATCTTCGTGTGTTTTCTCAAACGGGCTCGTGTAATTAATCAACCGATCCAGTGTAAAACATATAAAAAGACAGTGACAATAGTTTTTTTATTATTAGCGATGAATCGCTTTGTTCCATTTCAAAATTTTACAAGGAAATCAAATTGATTTGACAGTGAACTAGGAATATTGATAAATTTTATTGCTTATTATTATTATTATTATTATTATTATTATTATTATTATTATTATTATTATTATTATTATCAATATTATTATTCCTGAGTTATTGTTATGTACTATATTGCTTAAAATTTAACATAATCAGACTATTTTGGTCATGAACTAGAAATAATGACAATTTTATTGGTACATTTTATTATTCCTTTACTACTGTTATATAGTCGGCCGCGGTGGTCTAGAGGTAGCGTGCCCGCCTCTAGATCCGCAGGGCGCGGGATCAAACCCGGCCGCGGTCGATGGATTTTTCAGGACGTAAAAATCCTGGGCACGGAGTCCTCCGGGAGGGACTTTACGCTGGGGGTCCCGTGTCGTCGATTTACGGCACGTAAAAGAACTCCAAGCCTAAATTAGAGCCTCTGGACAAAATTTCTCGGCCCTTTCACGTCCAAAAAATACTTAGTTCCCAGAGGGGGGTTGCGAGGCGATGGGCTTACCACCTGTCCCTCTACCCTCTCTCGGAAAATAAGCATATCAAAATTAGTATAGGTAATGAAACCTCCATTGGAGGCCCCTTCGCCCCACCTGGGGATCATAGGGTACAGATAGATAGATAGATAGACTGTTATATATAATATACTGCAGTATATTATATTTCTCCGCTGTCGTGGACGAGTCAGGAGCGAGTGTGCCTTCCACCCAGGCGGTTCTGCTTCGTTTCCCGTCCGGCTTGGGAATTTTCACTTGTGAGAAATACCCTTCCCGCGTTCAAGATTGGGTATTTTGTGTTGTTTGGGTTTAAGGCATCTTCACCGTTCTAACTCATCTCACTGGGATGAAATGCCAGCCAATGAGAGTAGCCGTTTTTAATTCAGAATTGGCATATGACGTACGGTGTAGCTTACCAGTATTATTAACTTATTACAGAAATATTAATAGCTAATTAAAAATATAGTTAATAGATATTTAATAGATATTAACAGATATTCTGTTTTAATTAATTATAAAATTTGCACGTTTGTCCATTTGCCCATATAAGTTATAGATTTTTAGGCCAAACAATAAATAAGTTTTTAAATTCTTGCACCGTTTGTTTAACGGTTACTGCGAATGTTGCACTTTAGACTGCCAAATGTATGGTGATCTGTTTCATAGGCGTAACCAGGCCGACCATATGGGGGAGGTTATAACATCCGGGATAGGGGGGTCCGGGGGTCCTCCCCTGGAAAATTTTAAAAATTTAGATGCAAAATAACGAGTTTTTCGCTTCCGGGGGTTTTCCCCGGAAAATTTTAAAAATCAAGACGCAAAATAACGAGTTTTTCGCTTCCGGGGGTCTCCCCCGGAAAATTTTAAAAATTAAGACGCAAAATAACGAGTTTTAAGCTTCCCACGCTTTATACTTGTATTAAGTAATTTATGGGCAGACTTAAAAAATTATACAATTTTCCTTTTTTTAATCAATGGGGGGGGGGGGGTTCAAAACCCCCCCCTCGGTACGCCTATGATCTGTTTACAGAACTGTAAAAAAATTGTAGATTTCGGCCATCGAAGGTTGACACAAATTAATTCACTTTCCAGTGGTATGACTTAGGATATAGGCTATATATTTGTTCCTGAAGTAGTCGCAGGTGGGCTCATACGAAATTTTTCCTCATGATGTTTCTTAAGTTGATCAGATCGGTACTGGTAATCAGCGCCAGTCTTACCTTTTTTCCCCCCAGCCCACATTGCGCCATCGACATAGCCTATGTAAAGTGCGTCATGTACATGATGTAAATAACGTCACCGATATGTACATGTCGCCATGCTGCACCATAACATTTTCCTTTCCACTTTCTCAGACTTAGAACAGCCTAAGAAATTACGTTGGTGTAGTTAAAAATGTTAGGCTTAATCACTTTGTCACTCATAAAATGGTTTAAAATGTTACCCTCATTTCTTTTTCATGAGCACTTTGTTTTCGAATGACGTCTTCTTAATAAAATCGAAACGGGATATTTCATAGTCTATGTTTTGACGGCTTTACTTTCATAGGCGGGAATAGACTCATTGTCATTTATCTTAGCTGCTCTTGTTGAATACTTCTTACTTTTACGTATGCACTTGTTTTGAATTAAAGAACTACAGGTAGGGGAAAAAAAGCGGACCGACTAAAATATATAAGTTGCTGATATGAGCCACTGCGCATGCCAAGCGGCATTCACAGGATAGCAGGGAATGTATTGAAATTTGTTCTAGTGTCGACTGTTGACTTAGTAGGCCTAGCCAATTTCGTAACCCAAGAAAATAAGCTAGTAAAACTCATTTTCTGGGAATAATCCGTTAATTAAGTAGTTAAATATTGCGGCAATCGAAAAGTAGTGGGAATATTTAACTACTTAAATATGAAAATGAAAATTCCCAGAAAATGAATTTTACTAGCTTGTTTTCTAATGGGATTCGAAATGGGCTAAGTCAACAGTCGACACTAGGATAATTTTCAATACATTCCCTGCTATCCTGTGAATGCCGCTAGGCATGCGCAGTGACTCATATCGGCAACTTAGATATTTTAGTCGGTCCGCTTTTTTTCCCCTACCTGTACATCCGAGAATAGGAATATGTTGGGAGAAGCGTATTAAAACATGGAGTTAATACGTTTTGCATGAAACGACTCTACTCACTGCATTAGTCGTTTCTTTGCATTCAGTGGAATGTTCATTCGCCCTTACTGAGTGTGGATATAGGAATATAGTTGTCAAATACATGATCACAGAATTTAGTGACGTTATCATTTTCATTTTTTTCAGCTATGAAGGCATCTGTAAAGCAATCGTCCACTTCGTCCATTTGCAAAAATGGAAGTCCGAAAAAATATTTAAGTCTTGTTATGCAGTCTTGTTGAATTGTTCTAATCGATAAGCAGTCATATGCATCTAAACAATAATATCGTTCAAATTGACGTCAAGAGTCGCTGCCGGACGAAATGGGGAGTCACAATATAGAATTTCTGGTAACTCAACTAAAAGTTGGCACCTTTGATTATATTACATTATAAAAGGTATTTACGCCATTTAGTGAAAACAGTTTAGCGTCCGAAATCCAAGGGTTTGATCATCACTATAGCTCATGAAGAAATACTAAGAACTCATACATCTTATCGTTAGATAGCGTGTTTGAATCATACCGGTTCACTTTAAACACTAATACCGGTACAAGGTATAAAAGAAAGCAGAATTCAACAAACACAAATAAAAGGAACTGGCAGAAAAGATAAAAAGAAAGAAGGTTTAGGACAGTGGATGGTAATTGAACCAGATGAAATATGAAATTAATCCAGTCGTTGTGGTTACGCATGTGCGCAGAACCGGTTCTTCTCCCGCGAGTGACGGATTTAACAGCTTCTGCCCGCACATGCGCCCGCCTCCGGGCAAATCAAATCTGAATTTATCATGGGTTTCACTACCCGGGGTGGTCGTCCGGCGCCTCCCACTTCTGGAACAGCAATTGACTGTCTTTGTTTCTCCAGTAGATACTACCAGGTGTGGATTAATCTAAAGCAGAACGAATGATACACATCATAGTTATTTGTTAATAGCTGACAGAACCTATTAAATTGGAATGGTTTCTATAAACAAGCATTATACTTTTTCTACACTGAGTTAAGAATGTAAGAAAGTAGCAATTTTGCCAGTAGACTAGTATTTTAGGGGTTCCCGCTGGATTTTATAGCATACTTTCAGGATTTCTGGGGGGTCCTTTTCATACTAAAGATTAAAAAAGAAGGAAAAATTTAATATTTTAGTTTCAACATTCTAGAATTGGTAGTAGGTCTATGTTGCGATACCTTGCTTTTCTTAAATAAATAAAATAAAATAAATAATTGAGTTTCGAAAAACAACTTCAATTAGGTCTACGTTTATAAGCTCTTGTTCTTACCAGAGCTTTTGACTACAGTTTGTCCGGACTTTCGAGATTTTTCTTTTAATATATCGATATATTAATGAGTCATAATAATTCAGTATTGTCTGCCGTCAATCAGACATTAATTGTAAGCAAAGTCTTATATGATATAACGCACGTTATTGATTTTATAGCCCTGAGAATCTGGCGATAATGGCACAAAAAAGGCTCACCTGTGACAAGATTTCCCAAATACGTTAATTCCCTTCCCTTAAATGTTTCACATTGATATGATTTTGAGTCATGTAATTATCTCATTGCCAAAGCATAATAGGCTAATTCAATGTTTCAACAGAAAGTAGTTAATCTGTAAGCCTACACCAATAGCACAAACTCGATCAAGTATTTAATTCTGACATA
This sequence comes from Ectobius pallidus, assembly GCA_964059195.1. Lineage (NCBI taxonomy): Eukaryota > Metazoa > Arthropoda > Insecta > Blattodea > Ectobiidae > Ectobius > Ectobius pallidus. Next base: position 96,666,444 of record CAXKWD010000006.1, read on the forward strand.
TTTTTATATTTTAACCAGTAAATTCATGAATTATCCAGGATTTTTATTATTTTCCATTCTTGAGGTGTGAAAAAAGTTTTATAAATGTATCCTATTTTAATGAAAAAGTTTTATAAATGTATCCTATTTTAATGAAAAAGTTTTATAAATGTATCCTATTTTAAAAATGTAAAAATATCTATATGTGGAAATATTGCATAAAATATATCTAAAAGTGATCAGGAGCATTCAATTCTTTTTTAAATGAATGCTTTGACTGAAATGAAAGTAAGAAAAAATATACCATGTCATAAATACTCGAGTCCTATTCAAAACATAACTATTCTATATATTTTTTGGACATTCGCAAGTTCAATGAAGTGGGTTATATTGTCCCTACAAAGTGGCAGTTCTTTAATAAATCACTTACTATACGGTCTGCAATAAGTTGTATTAATATACTATTCAAACCTACTTTTATACCTGAAAGATATATTTCAACTGGAAGAAATACGCATATAGCCTAATGGTAGGCATGAAAATGTTACAGCATGACAACATAGGCCTGTATTCAGATCTCTTTAAATCAGGTAATATAGCTTGAATTCTTCACTTTATAAAATGCCTGTAGGGATGTAGGTCCAGATATTGAAGAAACTATCTTAATGTAGAACAGTAGATCATTTTGATCAGCGACTTTCCTTTCGTATGCTATACATAAGTCGGCCTAAAACCATGATTATTTTTTCTTAGGCAGTGCGGGATTTTACGTCCAAAATTTCTCACATGTTTCACATGATTATTAATTTTTCATTCGTTAAATATAAAAAAGTTTTAACCTATTAAGAATATGCAACAATACCTAAATATGGAACCCATATGTAGGCCTACCAAGTAAAATGACAAGCAGTCTAATCATTTGTGCATTATTTAAAACACAATAGCACAATATAACCGTTGGAATATGCTTGTTTAATATACATAGATATTCACAAACTTTTAAATCTTTTTTACAACATAGAATTAAACAATAGTGACCTTTCATTCGTAGTTTGACGATTTCCCTTTTAAATTTAAAGGGATTTCATGTCAGATTAAGCCCCCATGGTATGCAGAAATTCCGAGATTCCCAGGTGCATATTTGTGGAGGTTGTTTAGATAATGCAAGAAGCGTGTATACATAATGTTGGTACACATGACAGACCAAGCAGAACTCAGAACCTGAGGTTCCCACGCTCTTATCTCCTTCCCCCTATTTTCTTATTATCTCAGCTATTTTCCGTTAGTGCACTGCACAGGCGGCCTAATCAGAGCAGAAGCTTCCCATTCCATTTCCAATTTCTCCTCTTCCAGCATTAATGTTATATATTACTAAGACAAATGTATGTTTATTGTCAAAAAAATGCAAAGAATTAGTACGAAACGGTCTAGCTAGGAATAAAGAGTATCAAATATGCCTTCAGTGTGCGTGAATTGGAAAATATAAGTTACAAAAATTGAAAGCTGTAGTATTTAAGGAGGAAAAAAAAGTCTAATCGTTACTTAAGTCTGAAAGAAAAGTAGCATTCTGTCAAATTGGAGAACTAAAAAGCAGTCATCTGAATGTAAGAGAGTAGACCATCATTTTAAACACTCCTTCCTGATATATTTTCTTTCTTTCTATCTCAATTTAGCCTATGGCTGAAGTCATTTCCCCGAATCACATTAAAGGCCATTCAAATTTAATTACAGTTTGGCTTATATGACTAATAATTAGTTTAGTTGTCAGGCTTGCATCCGGTTAAAGGTATTTCTTCCAGATATTTAGGCTGGGATACATTTTTCCTGGTTTGACTTTCGATACCAGGGTTCATAGGTCTATTTGTGTGTAAATCGACCCAAAAATGAGCAAGCTTTTTGCACAAAATTCGGGATCATTTTGACCATGAGTAGCCGTGATTCAACGGTTGTGCAATCTGGTGTGTAAACTCACGTATTTGAAACCTTTGCATAAGCCGGATTGAACGTGCGGTGCTGCTGTTCGGGCAACACTTTCAGTTCGTCCGAAGATAAGATGTCAACATTTCCAAGTAAATAATTGTTGCTGGACTCCAAAGAGCTCGCAAAATTTTACCCGAAATGTGGAAAGCGAGAAATAAAGACTATAAGAGTAGACATCTAAAAAATGCAGCATATGAAACAATGATTGGAAAACTAAAGGAATTAGAACCAAATACAATACCGTCATTTCAAATTTTAAAATTGGTGTATATTGTTACTTATTCAACAATAATTTGTAGTGTTATGTTAATCCGCCACTAGTGCTATGCAAGGTGATTTCGGAGTGCATGTGCATCTACTCATTACCGCGGGGTCGAGGATCAATTCCCGTCCAGGCTGTTCACCTTAAAAACGGGTTTGTAAGTTGCGCAAAATTATGACATATGGGCGAGCCTTAGATTCCACATTAATATCAGATGCCAGCAGAAAGAAAAATTAAGGCCCTAATATGAAAGACAATCTGTTCATTGCCCCTATAGGCCAATTAATTTTAAATATATTATGTCCAAAGGAATTTATTTTTCCTTAATTTGACCAGGCTTCATCAATAGTTCTCCAGATTACATTTTTCCCTTCATATGATAAAGCAAAAATCCATCAGCACATGTTAAGTACTTTGGGGGATAAGTGAGAGAGAGAGAGATGTAGAAGGAAAACAAGAGTGAAATAGAACGAATCAATAGGTTATAATGTCTAAAGAGGCAGAAGGAGAAAGGGGGAGAGAGAGGTTAGAGTTTAATTTGAAGTCTATTTAATTGTGTGTAGGATCTTTTTATTTGCATTTTGCTCTCCATCATTTTATTAGGCCTAGTTCGTTTTTCTTGAAAGTCTTCTCATAAAATACTTTATGTCGACGCTAATGCAGTCTGCGTTCATTTCGACAATTTTTAAAACACAGTTAAGTCCAAAAAATAGAGGACATCAGGGGCCTAGCCAGGGAAGACGCCGGGCCCCCGAAATAAAAAAAAACCTTACGGAAATACAATGCCTTTTTAAAAGTAGGCTACTATTTTGGAAAGGTAAAGTGTGTGGTATGTGTTTTAAAAAAGGATATTTTGTTTGTACCTGAAAAATGACGTTCAAAATAAATTCTAAGGCTTAATTTTATAACAACAGAATCGTTGGAAGAGGCCTCAGACTCCCAGGTGGCTCCTCTCAGAGCAAAATCCTACGTACCTGGAGGGCGTAATATGAAGTTTAGGGAATTTCCCCTACCACTTTTGCTGAAATCTATTGAAAGTAACAATTTCGAAATTGGATTTACTTTTTAACTTCGTGAAAATCCAGACTTTTTACATTGTTCAACTAATTTTAAGCTATTTAATTATTGGTGCTTAGGGAAATGCTTGGAATTAGGCCTATCTGTTTTCATTCAAAAGTTAACATTGTTTGAAATATAGAAAAGGCCGGGGAAATTAGCACGGAAATCGGCTTTATTAGGAGAGAACCAATTCTCTCTCTTTGTTGTGTTTGCTTAGAAAGAAAAAGGAATCGATAATACTAAAACAATTCTTAAGAATCACTGAAACCATTTTTACTTACTAAATTTATATTACAAGGAGACTAATCTTTGTCAGGCTTAAGCCTAGTCTACATCAATTAATTAATACACTCATTGTAAAAAGAAGCAAATAGTTTAGCAAAGAACTGAAACAACTGATGAATAAAATAAGGTACAAAAATGTGGCAGGTAGGCTGTAAAAATTGTAGCATAAACTTTGGTTATAATTACTTAAACTGAAGGATCTACGAAAATTCTGAAACGGCATCTTCTACAGACCAGAAACTGCAATATATTACTCTACATAACTATTTACTCAATATATTTCTCTACACTACTCTACATAACTATTGACTCAATATATTTCACTACACTACTCTACATACATAAAAAAATAACTATTTTTATTCACTTAAGTGAATTTTTCAGGACGAAAATGTATAATTTATATGGTTATTTTAATAAATGTTACACCTCGTATTTTACATTTTTCAAAAACTGTATTTGTATATACCTGTACAGTACCTGTACAGTACTATAGTGCTTTCACATTCGCCAGAGGTTTCAAGGCCACAACTTCTCACGTCTAATATGCCCCCACTGAACAGCAGTGAACAGTATTCCCCTTTGCGCAGAGGAGCTGCGCTGTCGCACACACTCATACGACACTAAGGGGAAACCCCCTACTGGCTTGTCATGTGACTGGAATTGGAGGGGTATGATGTCATATGAGCGCGGTAAGAGGGGGTATCATAGGCATACTACGTTTGGCCTTGAAACCTCTGGCGAATGTGAAAGGACTATAGTATTATAACATTGTATTTTCTTCTTCTTTTTTTGACGAGTCACCAGTTTACCAGCTTTTAAGCTATTTTGTAAAAGTTTGTGACAACAAATTACTTACTTAGCCTACTTACTATACGAACGCGACATTTTTCGTTGTCATGTTACTGCCGTAGTCGTTGTCGTAGTTATATAAGTTATTATGACTGTATTCAGAACTTCAAACCTTCACAAGAAAAACGAAATAATTTTTTTGGTACTTACCTAGTACTTACTTACTTTCTTACTTACTTACTTACTTACTTACTTACTTACTTACTTACCTACTTACTTTACTTACGTAATATTACTGTTTATCACAGCATGTGTTAGGATAATATCTGAATATCACTCAGTCCTTTCCCAAACAAAAAGTACATAAAAGTGATAAAATTACATTATTACATAAAGTACATAAAAATGATAAAATTATATTATTTATTGGAATATATTTTTATGCATCCTTCGGTTTAAAATGTTTACCTTAATAAACCGATTATCTATATATAATCTGGATAAAATATCAAGTAACATTAGATCAAAATTGTTTTCAGGAAACTAAAACAAAATTAAATTAAAAATTGGTCAGGAAACTAAAACAAAATTAAATTAAAATTTGGTCACTAGGATTCATCTTTACTAAAGAAGTTCAGCATTTTAAAAAGAATAAATCACTTTCATAATATATTTTTCTACGCTTTGGGTGGTAAATTTTCTTGGAACCAAGATATTCTTATTTTCGAACAGACTGCTGGGCTAGTTTGAGATTTATGCATGTTTTATTACGTGCTAGGAGAGGCACTTCATTAAAATGAAATCGTGCTCCCGATCCCCTCTTTGTCACATAAAACTGCAAAACCAGTGCCAAAACTATATAGCATGTAATGACTGGGCGTAATGAATAATTTAAGTAAAGTCATAATGGGCAATAAATACGTCTGGCCGGTTCATGGCTCCACCTTGTTCGCGATATGCAAAAGAGTCACAAAAATTGAAACACCTGGAGATTTTAGCACCTTGCATTTTCCAGAACAGTGGCGGTTGTCAGCAAAATATATTGCATTCATTTTCCAGCGAAATGCAGCTTCACAACACGATAATAATAATGATGATAATGATGATGATGATGATAATAATAATAATAATAATAATAATAATAATAATAATAATAATAACGATAATAATAATTACAACGATAATATTAATAATAGTAATATATCTACTCAAGCATAACAGAAATGAGTACCAGGAGCAATCCTGGGGTGCGTAAGACTGACAACCTTCCCAGTTTCATGTACCGGATGTCTAAATATCTGGAAAGTCTGAGAGTTAAGATAGACTGGTTCTCATATTTGTGCCCCAAACTGTATGAGCTTTTTTCGAAACAATCCGCGATGTATAGGGAATTTCCCCTACCACTTTTGCTGAAATCTATTGAAAGTAACAGTTTCAAAATTGGATTTACTTTTTAACTTCGTAAAAATTCAAACTATTTACAATGTTTAACTATTTTAAAGCTATTTAATTATTGGTAGTTAGGGAAATGCCTGCAATTAGGCCTATTTGTATTCATTCAGAAGTTAGGGTTGTTTGAAATATAGAAAATGCTGGGAAAATTACTTCGCTGTAAATAGCATGCAAACATTTTAGGCTAAATAAGCAAAATTTGATTGAGGTGTGAAGCACGGAAATAGGCCTTATTGTACCGAGACACCAACAGGTGCTATCTGATAGAAAGTAGGTCTATATATAATAGGTCGAACAATAAAAAATGAGTGGGAACCCAAAATGTAGAATTTTTTTCGGAAAGGATGTGCTTGTTTTTTAACAAGCAGAAGGGTGTATCAGCTGAACCCCCCTATGCAATAAATATTTTTTATATGTATATATTTTTTGATATTAGCCTACATAAACCAAACATTTTGGAAAACTATATGACATTCCAATACAAAAAACATAAAACAAAAACAAAACGTTATATTTTGATAAAATAGTGTATTTTAACACCTTAAGTGTTTTAGCTATGGCAGCGATAAAGTAAAACAGCCATGTTATTCCAAACGATCATTCGCTTAGTAGATACAATTTGAAAAATCCAACCGCCACTGATCAGCATCCACATTTGACTTATAATGACCTGTCTGGATTTAATTGGTTATCTTTGACGGAATTAACATTCGATTTACTTCTGATGCTATTAGGTTATTTAATGAGTGGATTATAAATATTTATTTTGAGTGCCGACGAGCACATTTTCCCCAGACATTCTCACATATGTTCTCACCAGGGTCTTCATTAATTATCATTCTCGTCTATACCCTCAAGCCACTGTTTGAGTGCTGAGATACCATCTCATAAATCTAAACCAAATTGCGGTTACGCCCTTTTGCATATTCCGCAGTCAAGATTAACTGATTCTCCATCAGATACCCATAGCATGTGTTCCCAGTTATTATTACATGGGCCTGAGCCCATTTTCAGTGTCTCTCATGGTATGAAGAACGTACAATTTCTCATCCTATTAGGTAATATGTTAATTAACTCTAAACCAACATAGTGATAACGTAGATATTGCCTGTTCTAAACAGTAATCAATTTAGTTATACTCCATAAACAATCAAACAAGAAACTTAAATGAGAACTCTAGTCTGTACCTGGTTTTCTCTACATGGGAGCACAAATCAAAGATGAGGTTATTATATAATGCATTATACCGTTTTATCTTTGCTTTATAATAGGTTTGTTCGCAAAGCAGTCAGAAACCAGGAACATATCGTTCGCGCATGCGCTCTTTCTCCACACGCGTTCGCAAAGCGAGAATCCGTGATTCTGATTTCAATCTTCTGTTCGCAAAGCTCTCACGGACAGTTTCTGTACTATAAGAAAAGTTTGCAGGCTCTAGCATGAATTGTTATCAGAGACATGCGCAGTAACCTATTTTCACGCGCCTGACTCCTCCCTCCTATAACATTGAGCCAGATTTATAAACATAGGCTACTTACATGTATGAATAATGGAAGATAATTAAAAATTTCCCAAAATATAGATTATATTGTCGATGTATATTGCATTTATAACATGTCAAAGGGAAATATATATTTTATTTGCATATCATATCGATTAAACGCAGAAACTATCGATTCCAAATTCCTGTAACCATTCGCAAAGTGCAAATCACGGGTAAGTTACAGACTGGACATGCGCAGTACAACAAATTCTCAAGCGGTCACGGATTTGCATTGCGAACAAACCTAATAAAAAAATAATAAAATAAGCCTATCGTGTCTCATGTAGGGCAAAGGCCTCCTAAGAAGGGTTTAGCTCCTCTTATCTAGCACGGCGAGCTACTCCGCGCTAGTGAAGTTGTTCGTGATTTTGAGCGTCATGTACACTTGAACTTTAACACTTGGTCTTGAGCACTTAGTCTTGCGTATTGTTCAGGGTTTTCCCCAGTTCTTTCCACTCGTTTCTTCTTTTGGCTACCCTGGTCCATTGTTGGCCCACTTTATCCTTGAAAAGGTCCTCCCATCTCCTTTTTGGTCTTCCACGCAGCCTTCTTCCTTGTCTGGGGTCCCATATGGTACTCCTGTATGTCCATCTATCGTCCACCAACCTTGAAACATGGCCACCCCATCTCCATTTAGTGCTTTCTGCTAGGTGAGCGATATCTGTCGTTTTTGCTGACTGGATTAGTGTAGTATTGGGGATTCTGTCCCTCAATGTTATGCCTAGGACTTTTCTTAACATTTTCCTCTGGCATACCTGTAGTAACTTTTTCTGTGTCGATGTCAGCGCCCGTGTTTCATAGCCATAGAGTATCACCGGGTAGATGCAGGATTGTAGAGCTTCTATTCTTAGTGTTCTGCTGAGTTTTTTTATCCATAAGCACAAATTTGAGGGACCAGAACGCTCTCCATGCCTGTGTGATTCGTCTGTGTACTTCCCTGTCCATGCCGTTATCATAGGATATTAATTGGCCTAGGTATCATAGGCGTAGCGAGGGGGGTTTTTGGGGGTTTGAACCCCCCCCCCCATTGATTAAAAAAAGGAAAATTGTATAATTTTTTTAAGTCTGCCCATAAATTGCTTAATACAAGTATAAAGCGTGGGAAGCTTAAAACTCGTTATTTTGCGTCTTAATTTTTAAAATTTTCCGGGGAAGGACCCCCGGAAGCTTAAAACTTGTTATTTTGCATCTTCATTTTTAAAATTTTCCGTGGGAGAACCCCCGGAAGCTTAAAACTCGTTATTTTGCATCTTAATTTTTAAAATTTTCCGGGGGAGGGCCCCCTTCCATACTCGCCAGACCCCGCGGATGTTATAACCCCCCCATATGGTCAGCCTGGTTACGCCTATGCTAGGTATAATAGTTTATTATATTTTATATTATTTATTATTTTTCTTATAGTATGAAAAATACATTTTTATTCTAGTATTATTCATTATCACGACATTTTTTTTTAATCAGAATCAAACATCAAGAGGTCTATTACCCGTATTTCAGGCTGCCTACCTGTTGAATTGACGTGCAACAGCGGGGGGATTTACTGTAACGAAAAACTAAACCGATTCTTCAACCTTAGAACAGGTGATTACATTCTACACACCTGCACATTTATATGTGCGAACATCCCTTATCTGTGCATAGGAAAAGTGTTTTTTAAAGTAAATCTCACTGTCCCCTTTACAGTTCTCCACGCTTGCTTGCCTAAGGTCTCGTAAAATGAGAGTGCACCTGACAGAGGTCATATTATAATCTACCAAGTAGCCGTTTGTTGTTTGTGAAGCGTTAACAATTAAAGTAAGGCATTGTAAACGACGGTAACAAAGCGTAAAGTGGGAGGAATGCAACTGATTCAACATGCTCGTTTGAACATGTAAACGATCAAGTTATCTGAGTTAATTACTAAATCGTGTCCGGCAAGCTATGAGCAAGGTCAGGTGTGAGCGTTTTCAAAACGCAGTCTCTTCTGAGCACAATAGTGGCTTAGGATGTTGTGGCTAGTTCCTAGGCCGACAGTGGGGAATATTAATGGTAGCTTATTTTAAGAGTACTTTTACAAAAGTATTTCACTTAAAATAGTGCCACAAAATTAAGATATACGAGGGATATTCAATAATTAAAGAGACAAACTGACCTAGAGAAAAAAAAGTTTGTTTTTACAAAACACGACTTTTCCTACTTTTCAACATAATCCCCATCAACATTTATGCACTACTTCCAACGGTTACTAGCTTTTTTATACCGGCTGCAAAGAACTCTTTATCTTGGTGTCGGAGCCAATTTCCCACAAATTTCTTGACATCCTCGTTCTCCTGGAACTTCTTCCCACGTAATGCCTCCTTCAGTGGACCAAACAATTCGAGTACAAGTGAGGAAATTGCAACTGCAACAGGCCGGCCAGAACGGTGTTCGTCAGTCACTGATTCTCGACCACTTTTGAACTGTTCTGCCCACTTGTAAAAATTTCCACGGTTCATACAACTTTCATCATACACTTTAGTCACTCTAGAGCAGTGGTTCCCAAACTTTTCAGTCCGCGGACCCCTTGAAAAAAAAAAATTTCGCATACCTCTCTGGGTTTTGAAATAAATAAAACTAAATAAATACTTTGATTCAAATGTAGTAAATTCAATAGACAAATTAAAAATATCAATGGTAACAAACAGAGTTTACTCCTTAATGTGAACAGTGAAGCTGCTTTTGATTAATTTAGCTCTGCAACGTTAGGTTTAATGTCTGATAATTTCAATATTAAGTCACTTTCAACTACATGTTTATTTCTCAACTTTGATTTCAAGTACGTGAGGTGGGAGAATGCTGTTTCGCATAGATAAGTAGTGGGGAACACAGTTAAGCACTTCAAAATTAGGCCTAAGGGATATCCTATTTCTTCTTAAACCGCCTGCGGACCCCCTGAAACACCATGGCGGACCCCCAGGAGTCCGCGGACCCCACTTTGAGAACCACTGCTCTAGAGTATATATTAGCTGGTTTTTCACCGTCACCAATCAAAAAACGAATCACAGAACGTTGTTCAACCCTTGTGGAATTTCAAGAAGACCCGACATCGTTAAACTTAATTTTGAGGTTATAAACAGAGTAATGTTGATCCATCAGCTGATTATAACTCATCCCAGTGATGCCAACTTAAAATCCTAAATGTATCAAACTTGTACTACCAACTGTCTTTGCCCCATACCAATTTGTCTCTTTAATTATTGAATGACTTTCGTAACAATGTATTATATTATAGCCTATTCAGTCTTCCACCCTGGCGGCCGGCCCGGATTCGATTCCGGACCAGACCGGGGATATTTCCTGGGCTGAAGGCTGGATGTTGTGTTGTCTTCCCCCCCCCCCATCCCGTGACAGGCAGTGACATCTCCGCGGTATCACACTTGCCTGAAAGAACCGTGGATGATTTGCAGTTCCTTGTCTGGACCTGCCTTCAAGAGGAACACTTATCATTATCATCGTGTTTATTTGAACGATACGAGCGAAATACTGAGTTAAGTAAATTCACAGGGAAGTTAAAACATTTATATATTTAATATTTTACATAAGCCTATGTGATTGATACAGGATGGATGTGCAGATTTTAACAGCGTAGTCTCTAATTCTTAGGTGGAAAAAAAAAAAAAAAAAAAAAAAAAAACAGTGCCAAATTTGTCATAGCTTTAACCGTGCTTTCCTTTATCTTGGAAAGAATAAAGAATAACTTTTCCCTTTGCGGTTCGCAGATTTCGTGTAAATTAAATACAAAGATGACATTAATACTTCACTCACATAGGCTACTTTATATTTATTTTATTTTATTTTTTAATGTTATAATTAATTAATTATATATATATATAATATTCACAAGTAAAACAACCAATTTTTTAAGTGAAACTTCTTTAGCCGCGGTAGGAGTAAATCGAGAGCTTGTGTAACGATGAAAATAGTCACGAAAATAACGTAACGCTCAAAATCGTCACGAAAAAAGTGTTACGCTCAAAATCGTCACGAAATTAGTGACGTGTAACGGAACGGACTGCACAGAAAACAAACAACTCAATGATTAGGCTTATCCAAAATTTAAAAATCTCAATCATCTAAAAATCCCAAATTAAAACATCGAAAATAAAAAATTTAAAGATCCAAAAAAAATATTTAAAGATCCAAAATTTAAAAAATAAAAAATTCCAAAATTAACAAATTCAAAGGTCCAAAATTTAAAAGCCCAAAAATCCAAAATTTAAAAAAAAATCAAAATTAAAAATTAAAAAATCCAAGTATCCAAAATTTAAAAAATAAAAAAATTTAAAATTTTAAATCCAAAATTTAAAAAATAAAAAGTCCAAAATTCAAAGTTTAAAAATACAAAATCTAAAATTAAAAATTAGAAAATTCTAAAATTAAAAAAATTGAAGATCAAAAATTTAAAAAGTTCAAAATCCAAAATTTAAAAAGTTCAAAAACCCAATATTAAAAAGTCCAACTATCCAAAAGTAAAAAAAATCCAATAATCCAAAACTGAAAAAATCAAAAAATTAAAACAAGTTTCACTTCTGTCGCGTGGCGCTCCACGCACACTTTTCTTAAATTTATTTATTTTAAACTAAATGTACTATTTAATTATCTTTTTCTCCTTTGTCCCTTTTTTCTCTTGTCTCCCTTCCCCCCTGTTTTCCTTCTTAAACACAAACACCTATGTCCGAAGCTGGACTCGAACCCACGGCCTCCTCAGTGCTGAAGTTGGATATTTTTCTGGGGGAATCTATAAAAATGTATGCCGATATTTATTTCTCATTTTAAGATACCAAATATTATAGTAAAATTACCTTTTCTTAATGAATCACATAGAAATTATATTACAATAACAAAAACCAATGCAAACAACTTCTTCGTGTACGGTACGCATTGAATCTACGGCAACCCGGCAGGTAAGGCAACTGTCGCGACAAGAACAGGAGATCAGACCCTAATAATGTGTCTTTATTTTAAAAAGTTGCCAAAATATACGGCGACTACAGGAGAAAAATAATAATAAAGATTGTTAGATATTTAAGGATATTTTTATTCTTTAGTAAATAACATAACAGCATAAAGCTATGTTCACACTGAGGAATTTGTTGCAAGAATATGTGTCCGGGTACATGTATAGCAACCTATTTGCCACAAGTCGTAAACCTATTGAACATATTCCTAGTTCCCGGACACAAACAGTGAATAAAATGTACCAGAAACAACGTTTCGCCACAAGTTCTTGCTTACGCTCCGAAAGCGAAATCATTGAACAGATCCCAGCGAAAATACTATTTGCGAATGTGCTATATCATGTTTCTTGTGACAGTTGACTCTGTTTGTGGTTATGATCAATCCCATGAGATATATTGCTACGTTCACGCTGTTTATTTTACGAAATCGCCGATATTTTGCTATGGAGTGCTCTAAATAGAACATAAGTCGATGTAGAAGTATTCTCCCTCACATTCATAATCCCTTTGCAGAAAATTTGAATTTAGGCCTAAGTTATAGGCACACTTCTTCCTTGAAGAGATTCTGTGTTTAATATGAAATAATCAAGAGAACATCTACATGTGCTTACTGAAAAAATTGATGAAATAGAAAAGATATTAGAACAGTATCAGAATTGAATTAGGCCTAGGCGGGATTCGTGGCAGATGATGTGTCTGTGTAGATCTTGAAGCATATTTTCAACGAAGCTGTCACATATAGCCTAATATGTGGTAAATGAAGGGTAGGCACTTCTAGCACCTCTTATAAACAGTTTAAGCACAATAATATACAATTTTAGCATGGATTATACAGTTATTTTGCGAGGTTAAACAAACCCTTTCTCTATCGACTACAATGGATCAAAGTTAGGCCTATCGGCTATCGTTTCAACACCTGCCGATCGGCTTGACTGCGAAACTGCGGGCTCATAAAACACACTCTGCTAAAGAAAGTTAAGCAAGCTTGAATTTACAAAAATTTATGCGACCGAACACATCTTTAAAGTTAAAATATTAATGGCTAATAAACCATTCTTACCGTAAAATTCAGAATTAAAAATACTGACTGCCCAGATAAATATAAATCCCCGCTTTTTACTGCCGACTAACGTGATCCTATAGCTCGGAAGATTTAATCAGCATTAGTACAGTATAATATTGTCATTTTCTTCCGCAAATTGAGTGTTTGTGGGTTACAAACTTGTTCTGGGTGAATCATCAATTCATTTAAAGCAGAAAAAAGCAAACGTTTATGCATCTAAAGCAATACTTGTGCCTGACAACAAATTCCTCAGTGTGAACGCTCACATGGGATATTTGTGCAAAGAACATGTACTTAGGATAAGTATCCAGAGACAAGAATCACGGAAATGGATCTGGAATTTGTTTGGAGTATTTGTGTCTGCAACAAATTCCTCAGTGTGAACGTACCATAAGACTCTGCTTTTTCCCCCAGTGTCACATAGGCCTATTCCAAAGGGGAGGTTCATCGAACCCACTAGATGAAATGATTTTATACGAGGAAAGTGAACACATTATTTTTCTGTTCACTTTAAATTGAATTTGAGGCCTTTAGAATATGCTTCTCAGATTATTGTACTTTTCCATTTTTGTTTTTGCTTCTCTTTTGTCGAACCCATAGAGAGAAAATTCTTACGGGATAGCTGCCTTTATGTAACGTGCCAAATGGACACAGCCTAATTTCATCAATTCTAAAACTATTTTATGACAAATGAGACTATGTTATTAACTTTATGTTTCTATAATATGTTTCCTTTTTTATATAATATATTTTAAGACAATTCACATTTATTGCATTCATTTTAAATTACACATAACCAAGTAGCATTTACTTATTTCTTTAGTAAAAAGTGAGTGTTTTATATTGTAAATTAAATTTAATGCACTGTCATCCATAAAATTGCTCTCTAAAATCAACATATTACTTCTAAAAACTATTTATATGTACTAAAGGATAATGTATTGGCCTTTTTCAAAAAAAATCTGTGCCTTTTTTTAAAATTTAGGTCATAAATGTACTTTTGTCCACCGCTGTGGCTCAGGGGATGCGTTTAATCCTCTCACGCAGCGGGCCCGGGTTCGATTCCTGGTCGGGACATTTACCTAGGTGGGGCTTTTTCTGGGGTTTTCCCACACCTTTGAGACAAATGTCGGGTAACTTTAGGCCCTTGTGGTCCCCAGATATCATATGGCCGTCATTATCATCTTCATCCCATCCTCGCTTTGTTTGGAGTGAGTGTGTGTGTGCATGGTGTGTCTCGTCCTATGTGTTCGTGTTGTCTCGGAGGAGGCCCCGGCATTGGGCTGATCACTCATCCGGGGAGGCCCCCCATGTCCTTGTCTGGTCAAAAAAGTATGTATGTGATCCAAAGGTATTCCCTCTCCCGACAGGTCGCGGCCCTGTAAGGCCCGGGAGGCTTGGGTCGCTTAGATCCTAAAAGGGAGAGGTAAAACTACGAACAAGAAAGAAAGAAAGAGACTATGTTTTTAACCTTATGTTTCTATAATATGTTTCCTTTTCTATATAATATTTTTTAAGACAATTCAAATTATTGTATTCATTTTAAATTGCACATATCCAAGTAGCATTTACTTATTTCTTTAGTAAAAAGTGAGTGTTTCATATTGTAAATTATAATTATTGCACTGTCATCCATAAAATTGCTCTCTAAATTCAACATATTACTTCTAAAAACTAGTTATAAGTACTAAAGGATAATGTATTGGCCTTTTTTAAAAAATCTGTCCTTTTTTAAATTTAGGTCATAAATGCATTTTTTGCTATTGTTTAGTCATTAAATGACTTGCCCTAATAATGAGAGTAATAATAATAAATTATTAATAATAAGTACATTATAGAAAGGAGATACCAGGAATGTAAGAGCGGAGACAGGATGCCAAGTCATCAAGTGAAGGTGACAGTGACCGAGCGCCGCAACCTGATCTGCTTACCTTGCGGACAGCGCGCTTGCGTCCTGATGCATTTCCTGAAAACTGAAAACAATCGCATCGTGTCTACATTAATTCCGGCGACAACAACCTTGCTACGTGACTACAGCGCATTTTTTCTCGTAATATGATTACCTCATTAATACCATTCATTACGAAGCCCCATATTGCTAATTCTTTACTTTTATAGCCAAGCCAAGTGCTTTATTGTCTGTCAGATTCATTGTATGGAATTCTAACCGATCGAGAGGAAAAAGAAATCCAGAAAAAGTGGTATATTGTCATTTTATAATTCATTATGCAACAAAACAATAATGTGATGGAAACTTTCCTCGTTATCTACATTCCGTTAGCTACTTCTATTTTTTTTTTTTTAATTTAATCGTATGTTTGAGCATTAAAGCCACTAAATCTAAATCTAAGATTAAATATTAACTGTACATTGCCCACATTTGCTTCGTTAATACTGTATGGACACAAATGAATTAAAACTTTCATGGTGATACGTCTTTTGAAAACTTTCAGGTCATTAGTGACTCTAATGCCAACAGGCAGATCAATGTACATCTTCAAACCATACACCATGATGGATTTGTTGAAACTGTTTAAATTATGCTGAGGAGTGCTAAACTTATTTCTATTTCGAGTATTGTAAGAATGAAATCACTATTGCAACTAAATTCATTTCTATGAATGTGCACAAATTCTAATAGTTTGAAGAAGTACAACCCATAGGCTGTTAGTATCCTAAAATGTATAAAATAGTCTCTACATGAAGTACGATTGTCAATACCCGCCATGCATCTCACGATTCGCTTCTGTGCAATAAACACATCATTCAACATAGTAGATGAATCCCAGTAATAGATACCAGAGGTTAGCCTTGACTCTGGTTGTAGACCTATTTGCTGTACTCTTATAGAACTTATCATTCAAGATAACATTACAGATTTTAAAAATAATTGAAGGATGAAGAGAAATTACTGTGAGGATTCTAGGATCAAATTGATAATTTTTATGTAATACAAATGTTTAATGCCATACCGGTGAGAAATCGATAGTCTTCATAGAAAAAGAAGTTTCTTCAGAAAATTTTTCAAGCATCTGATTTACGATTCAAGATAACATTAAATTCTTTAAAACTAATTACAGAAATAACTGAGGATTTTAATATCATAGTAGTGAGTAGTTAATAGTTTTCTCAGAAAAAAAAGTTTCTTCCGAAAATTTTGCAGTTCACATTTGCGGTTCAAGATATCATTGCAGTTATTAAAACTAATTGTAGGAGAACATTAATAATGTTTTATACCAAAAAGTATGTTGAATATTATAAATGTTAGGAAGTTGAGTTTCTCAGAAAAAAGTTTCTTCAGAAAATTCTGCATGCATCAAATTTTCGATTCTTTTTATGGAACTTACTCGAAAACCGTACATTCTATAGAAATATGCCAAAGGAAGAAATCCCATTTATTAAGTTACATTCTCTTTGATGTTAGATGGAAATCTAGACCCTATGTACAATGCTTATCCAGTAAGAGGAATAAAAAATCTACGAAACCTACCTAATAACCTATACATTACATATTTTTGTTACATAAAATATTAACTCGCTCCAAAACTCTGCAAAGTTATTTGAATTTCTCTCTGATCCAATAGATTTCTTACTTCAATCATTTTTTCGAATAATTTATATTGTACCCAAAAAATGGAACTGTCTATGGTAATCCACATTTAGTTGCATTATCAATTTTATTTTGTTTTTGTCATTATGTTAGCTAAAATTATATTTTTATTCTGAGAAATCAGCTAACAGTTACATGCTTCTGTCTTAGTATTAATGAACAATATATCATACTTTTCCAAGATACGTTGATATACTTTTGTTCTAAGAAAACAGACCACATCTTGGAGAATCTTCACATCTTGTTCGTTGAATAGTGCAATGCAGGACTGTTAAAATAAACGTGTTTTTCTGTAAAAAGCTTTTTTTAGAATCTATAGTGCATTATGAAAGTTTTAAACATCCACCGCTGTGGCTCAGGGGATGCGTTCGCTCCTCTCACGCAACGGGCCCTGGTTTGATTCCTGGTCGGGACAAGTTACCTAGGTGAGGTTTTACCGTGGTTGTCCTCACTTGTGAGACAAATATCAGGTAACTTTAAGCCCTTGTGGTCCCCGGATATCATCTGGCCGCCATTATCATCTTCATCCCATCCTCGCCTTATTTGGAGTGAGTGTGTGTTCGTCTTGTTTCGGAGGTGGCCCCGGCATTGGGCTGATCACTTCTCCGAGGAGGCCCTACTTGTCCTTGTCTAGTCAAAAAAGTACGTCTGTCTGTGTTGTGATCCATAGTTCATTCCTCTCCCGGCAGGTCGTGGCCCGCTAAGGCCCTGGCGGCGCGGGTCGCATAAAGGTCCCTACAAGGAGGAGGTAAAAACTACGAAAGAGAATAAACTATTTTCTTGTATAATATTGTGCATTAAAATTCTAGCCCTGCTGATGACTTTAAAGCAAGACATTCGACTTGAATGAATCGTCGAGGCATTAAATATGCCTATACGAAAATAGGCTATAAGGATAAAAGCAAGTTATCATTCACAAAAATAATAGAACATTATTTAATTTTTTTTAATACGCAGGAACATTTTAAGTTACCACATGTATAATCTACAAAATCGACCTGAACTATTTCTTGGTAGGCCTATACAGTACATTATGCCTAGAAAAAATTAAAGGTTACAAAATCTGTTATATAAAATTAATATAATTACCAGGTATTATTATTATTATTATTATTATTATTATTATTATTATTATTATTATTATTATTATTATTATTTAACTGTAACCTTGCCGGTGGTAATCTTCATTTATCAATTTTAAGATGAAAATTGACAACTTGGAACACGAAAATGTTAAAGATTGAGTTAAGTGGGAAATAGAAAAATTATTTAACTTTGAAAATTAACTTATGTAGTTATTTGCAAGTTAAACATTATTGAAAAATGATATTATTAGGTTTTCGAAAGACTGGGTTTTCGGTGTGTTGATTTTAAAATTTGTATGGTCTAAGCCATGGATACGAAAGGTAAAAGAAGATTGAATATGATCAATTTTTCAGTGCTTAAAATAGCAGTATAATGGAATGTGTAACATGTATTTGTTGAGAGACTGTCTGTCCCCTAGTCGTTGCTAGAAAACAACTACCCCTACCCAGAACACGCGCTTCACACCAAACCTTAGTTTTCTTCTCATATATATATTTGCTATAAGAATATCTAAAGAATATAGGATTGCATTTTCAAATAAATAAGTAGACAGAAAACTGACCTAATGCCTGGACTTCAATAAGCATATATTGTTAGCACGCTTGACAATTTTATTTGGTGGGGGACAAGTATTGGATTGTTAGGGCTTAATATCGTGAAACTTAAATATTGTGGGTGCAGAAAGTACCTTCCCCCAAAAATTGGGGCATATGTTTGTTAGACTAGGACAGTTTAGTAATGCTCTGAGGCTTCTCACTTTAACGTTGGTTCAAAGTCAAGGAAAATAATGTATTATCCTCACTCAATGAAGAATGCCGTTATAACCACATTCAGTTTTGAACTAGTATTTTATTATTTATATTTTCAATTTACAGTTCTATCTTAATTTGTAATTACAACATAGTTACAACTCTACACCTACTATTTGTAAGTTCCTCAATTAAAAATCGCATTTAAATATTTGTTTAAAAAGTGGTTATTTTTAAATGTAGGCCTATGTGCGATAGATTTGATTTTTGAACATTTTGTTTGATAACTTAATTGAGTTTCTTGTGAATCTGTAATAATTTTATATGCTTCTTTTTAAATAATTTATTGTTTAGTGCTAATAATTTTGGGTTTTGTTTAATGAAGCTATTAGGCATATAAAATCTCGGGCCAGAATTAGTGCTAACTTACGTCTTAAACCTGTTTCAGTATTACATCTAAATTTAAAAAATGGGCAAATCTATTATTGTAAATAAGTGTCTAGGATGACCAAGATGTTCTTTTTATCCTTTTCTTGTACTGGGACATGCCTTTTATATAAATTTGTGCGGGAAGATTTCTTAAAATCGGCCTTTTCTCGAACCGTAATATTTCTTTTGTAGTGGTTTCCCCTCAGGAAGTCTACAGCGGTGTTATTACTGTATATTACTGATATGTACTAATGTAATTAATACTGCTAATGTAATTATTGTAACTATTGTACTAATATTATAACTTTTAATCTGGCTTAGTGTATTTTTAAATCTGACTAAGCCTATTTTAATAATGTATTCACCATTGGCGATAGTAAATATCTCTGTCATAATAATAATAATAATAATAATAATAATAATAGAATGGTAAGGATATAAAAATGTGGGGATAATAAAAAGATACTTCGAAACAGAAATCTACGTAGAATCACAGAAGAATTAGAGTAGAAGAAGGCAAGTAGCAATAGAAGATAAAGAAGCAGTAGGGTGGAAGTGGTGTGACTGATTAAGTCGGTATTACGTGTTACATTCCTGCCCATCTTGTCATTCGATAAACTGCTTCCTGCTGAATCGGATGTCATTGTGATTGTAATTGAATGATAACTCCACACAGATGTTCTCGTTAACTCGTTATCACACTACGTGAGCTTGTTATGGAGGTTCTCAAACCATGGTACTCGGATCCTAGTAGGCTAGTTTGTTTCACATGATTATAATTCCTTTATTACAACCGATGAACATATTAAGATTAATGGAACATTGAAGGAATGATACATGACAGGGGAAACGGTAGGACCTCGAGAAGACCTGCTTTGCCAATTTTGTTCGCTATAAATTTGACATGGATCCACCGAGATTTGACCCCGAGTCTCATCGATGGAAGGAGAGTGGTCTAGCTCACACTATTACTATTGTTGTTGTTATTGTTATTATTATTATTATTATTATTATTATTATTATTATTATTAGTTCATTATTTTCATTGTTGGTGTTGTTATACTGCTAGATTCCGTCACTCACATCACTCCAAGATAAAGTTGATATGCATGATCATTATAAACTAATATCTCCATAAGTAAAATACAGTCTAGTCCCGATAATCCGGACTAGATGGGACCGGACCCTGTTCGGATCACTGAAGTTCGGATTAAACGGAATTTGCCATAAAATGCACGTAGGGTAGGAATAGTATAATAGGCCCACTAGTTTTAGATGGGTAAAACTAAAAATCTATTTTTTTTTTCATAAGCATAACTTTTTCTACTAAGCCTAATTTTAGTTTTAATACTATTGTTCGTAGACCTAAGTTTTTAACCCTCGACCTATTATAGGATTAACAAAACAAGTCATCTTTGTGATTTAAAAAAAATATTGATTGTTCTTTACAAAAAATTCGTCCGGATTAACCGGATGTCTGGACATGCGGCGTCCGGATTAGCGGGACCCTACAGTAATGCAGATTAGTCTATTTATGATTCATCACCATTTGTAGGCTATGATTTTTCAGTCATCCTAAATTTAATTCAAAGAAAGTTCAAAAACAATCTACATATTCGTTTAAAAAAAGATGTGTATAAATGGGAGCTAGAAAATTGTTGCATTTTAAAAATATTTTACATTTTTTATCACTTCGTAAGAATTTCTTTAAAAATAATTATTTGCTGACTGAAAAAAGCTAAGCATACGTTTGTAGGCTATAAAACAATATTAGCGTTTTAGTCAACACATAAAGATATGTGGACATTATGAACAAACAAATATTCAGTTAAAATTCATAGGCCTATTGGTTATGGAGAAAAAATGTGCACTTTCATGGTAAGAAGCCTTTTTTATTAATTGCCAATGATATTTTGAACGTTCCATATGACAATATTAACTGCAGTACTTCGTAATTTTAAAAAAATGAACGGTGTTCAATAACCTAAACTTATATAGAGTTTAAACCCTTATCTGCATTTCCTTAGACACCCCCTATTAATATTCTGCCGGGGCGACAGCAATGAAGAAAATTCGTATTTTTATTTTTCCCAGACTTCATGCTCATCTTATATTAATACTCGTACGTAGGACGGCAAATATTGTTATTGAGATCTAAGGCATTAAGGAAGGATAATCTGCATTAGCTCAAAACACTAGCTTTTAAAATGAAGCATACAAGAGAGTGTTTTTACATAAGATGGAGAAGGAAGGTCAACTTAAGTAAATTTAAATGTTCTCATGCAATTATTCAAATTACCTGATGATTGGTATGCTCCAAAGCCTTGTCAGCTTATTATACGACCAAAAAGCCTAAAAAATCTGTGTTTCGCATGATTATACGGAACAGAGTTGTTGTTTGAGGAAATTAAAGTTTCTTAATGCATATTCGTCTCACTAGGAGGCGGGCGGGTCTGGTATATTAAAGTAGATCAGTTAAAAGGTTTGGTGGGCAATTAGAGGGAGGATGTTATGGTATTTGACCCTCACACGGGGAGTTCCCACGCCAAGTTACGATACGCTCCACCAGGTTCGTGAGAGTCACAAAAACTCGCTGAATGAAGCCCAAAACCGGCTGTTAATTACTAATAAACAAAAGCAATCGAGAAGGAGCAAGAAACATCTGTTTTGTTGCACCGCACGATTCTCCATGCCCCCTCTTGCACGATTTCTACTGTCATTTTCACGCTGGATGCATCTATTGTCCCTGTAATGACTTTTTACTTCCTCTGCCCGTACCTATGGTACTCCCTTTGGCCGTACTATAGGTACTAAGGTAGAGGAAGTATTGTTTTCGAACCAGAATTCGAATTTGAGTTTATAATGTAAATACACGTTTTGAGATTCCCTGAATCCAAACATACTATTTTCGGAAACATGTCTGTGTGGCTATGTGTGGCCCGCGAACAGCCTAGGTCCAGAACGGAAAATCGAATGAAAACAATTTTTTTTATTTTGGTTAGGTACCTTCTGTGGATGTGACACAAAAATTGGCGACAACTTTCTCTTATTTTAAGGGGTCTTTACGTGAAGAATATATGGTTTCTCGTGATTTTCTCGAAAAAAAATTTTACGATTTTTTTTAGATTTTGTACATGGGGTGCTTAGCCTATACCAAGAGCTAAAACGTTTATTTGAAATTTTTTTTTTCGGAAAAAAAATCTCTATAGGGTAGTTATAAGCCATCCACTGCTTGTAGAAACTCAGTCTTGCCTTGTAAACAATAAAGCTATGCATCAGGTTCAAACAACTGATTACTCACTTTTTGCATTAAGGTATCTTATTCTATATCAGAATATGAACCTATGTGGACCGATTTGTATCTCTGAATTGCATTTGTCTGCAATCTAACTTGCTGTACTTTACTAAAAATAACCTTCTTAGGCCTACGCTTTAACTCTGACATGTTAAATAAATTTTTATTGTTATTATTCTTTAAAATAGATGAGCAGAACATTCTTCAATTATTTCGTTCCATTAGGCCTATAGACCATATTAGCTTAAATTTTATTACTAGATTCAACCGATTCACGTACGCGTGGGTTACGATTCTACTAGTGTCTGGTCATAAGTGAAATCACTTATAACATTGCTATCCGGATTTCGTGATGAATTTTCTTCGAAGAAGGACATCAAAGAAATGACCGAAACTTCAGATCTTAATAGACTATTATGATACGGCTTAACCCGGATAGCCAAGACAGTGATTTTATTTGTAATGGAGGTTTCTTGTCAATAAGCTTAGTTATTTCGGTCTTCAACTTCTCATATAGCCAATAGAATCGCGTTCACTACCAATCAGGACGCATTCCTTGGTTTTGACAATTAGGCTTTCACTCCACGTGGAGTCTGAGACATGTGCCATTCAGTCACCTCATAATGGTCAGACAGTAGTTTAATCCCTAAGGGATGCTGGTAGTTAACGGGTTTTAAACTCTATCTATAACTTCGGTAATTAAAACTATGAATGAAAGTGAGACTTTTCAAAAATTGCGAAAAACCTGGGACAATTAAGGAAATAGGCTAAGGGAAAACAAATTCATCCGGAAAATTTACTGGAAATTTTAAATATTTACCTTTGTGTTGTTCATGCACATAAATTATATCAAATTACGTAAATTACTTCTTCAATTTCTTCTGCAGACTGGTATAGATAATTTATTCCACAGATGTAGATGCCTCAAAGTCACTTTTCTTTTAACTTTTATGTATTTTATCAAGAAGTACAATTTATTTTTATTCTTTGTCATTAAAGTCAGCACGATACCCTAATAAAGTATGTTTTGTATTTTATGTAAATTTAAAGTAAATTTTGTGGTAATTGTCCTATCTGCTTAGCCTATTTTCAGTAGCGGTCAAGTGTTGTTTTCTTGATATTTCAAAGGCTTGTAGCTCCTCTATCCCTTCGAGTCACACAATAATTTTGTTTTTATTTTAAAGTACATTACAAGGGCTTTTCATCCTGGCATTTTCAGATTTTTATCACCTGTCCCACATTACTTTTTAGGACCAAGAAAAAGCAAGATTTACATTTTTTTCGAAGTTTAAGCAAATTTCTCAGGGTGAAGGACCACCAGTAACAGCTCAGTTTTTTCCTACACATACTCCTCGTACATAAGTGTAACAGGAAAAAAATTGGCCTATTACTCCAAGTCCTTCATAGTTTTTTTAATGCCTAAAATTACGCAAAACGACAGTTCATGAACGAAGATTAGAGCCCTAATAACCTCTGTTTAGACTTAACTTAAAACTAATTTAGTATGCACAAATGAAAGATCATTCTTTAAGCTTTCCAATGAGCCCTATCTGATTATCCTACTGCTTCAAATAGAAATTCTATGGCTTTCAGAAAATAAGTCTGAAATTGCATTTTTTGCTTGTTCGTGTTCCAAACAAATGCCTATATCTCAGGAGTAAAATTTCTTAGAGGTATAAAAAGATTTGTTTGGGGGTTCAGAAGACTGGTACATATCACCAACCAAATTTCATCAAAATCAAAAATGGTGACAAAAGATTTTCTTAAAATTTGTTGATTTAATATGGAATGACCCTATGAGCAAGGTCTTACAACTTTCAATCATGTGGCGTGTTCAATCGAAATCAGAAAAAGAGACGGGACATTTGAGCGTCCTAAATAAAACATTCGGGACTGTGGGACATGCTACCGAAAAACGGGACTGTCCTGGAGAAAGCGGGACGAGTGGACATCCTACCCACTCATTTTCTGAGAGCAATCATGCATAAAGTGAATTAAATCAATTTGTGGACTTTGGAAAGTAACGTTTATTAACCTTAAGAAAAACTGCGAACTCGTTAAAGCGTAAATTGTGAAAATCATTTCCTTTCTCATTTTACTTTACTTGAACTTTGTGAATGATTTGCGTATTACGAAATAGCTAGGTGGGATGACCTCAGATAGCGCAGATACAGAGAGAAATATGAGATTAGTATTCATACTGAATGAAAATACAAGCTCAGTGATATTTTATCTGCGGCGTGGCGTGCTATTCGCCTCAGAAATTCTATCGCTTCCGTCCGGCCCCAGTGATATTGACCGGAAAATATTTTAAATACTTCCATAACGTCTAGTTAGCACAATCAGTGCTAAATAATAGGCCTAAGTATGAGGATCCTGATTTATTTGAATTAGAACTTACCAGACTACTAATATGGATAAAAATAATCTGATGTGAAACCGTAACTTCCTCTGCCGAAATAAAACGTTTGCCTTTTTTTTTCCTATACAGGCCATGGAGGCTCAGAGGGTTCCAAGAGGTTGAGGCTCCCAGATTTTTGGACATTCGCACATGAAAGCGGTAAGGTTGTCAGCCTTACGCACCGGCCGCCTTTACCCCCAGGATTGCTCCTGGTACTCATATCTGTTAGGGGCTGCGTCGACCCCAGGGCCATAGTGCCACCAGAAAGATTAAGCCAATTGAAAAACTCCAACTCGGGAATCGAACCCGCGACCTTCCGGTTTGTAGCGCAGCGCCTCAACCGCTACGCTACGGCGTACCCCTTTTGCTTCTTAGTATAATAAATTATGTATGACATTCTCTTTATTTAAATTGGTTGTAAAAAAGAAGACAATATCGTTAATACATCGCATCCCTGAAGGATTACATTCTTATAAACTGTAGATTAAAGGCACTATTACAAAGATGCAAAACTTTATTGTTCACCAGGCAAGACTGAGTTTCTACAAACAGTGGGTGGTTTATAATTACCCTTCCGAGAACTTTTACAAAAACAAATATTTCAAATAAAAGTGTTGGTTCTTTGTAAACTTATATGCATCTCATGTACAAAATGTAAAGAACATTTTATTACAGGCCCATGCCTACTAACCTACAATTTATCTTCTTTGTCTGGTATTTGTTCAGGATTTCTAAACATCTTGTGCTGTGCTGACACAAAACACTTTCGCTAATGTCTTGTTTTGGCATACACCCAAATATCGAGGACTGGAACACAGTTTACGGGCTGCAGTGTATAGGTTTCCGTGGTGTAGTGGTTATCACATCCGCCTAACACGCGGAAGGTCCCCGGTTCGATCCCGGGCGGAAACACTTTTGTTTTTAAATATTGAATGCCAGAGCTACAATTAATGTTTGTTCATCTTAAAATAAATGGTATTTGGTTGAGAAACTAGATGTCTTATCATAAGGATATGTATTTTTAGTATAGCCTAAGTCTGAAAGGACTTAATGAAAAGAAATTGAAATAACATATTTCTGATATAAACTTCACCGCATGTGTGAACTAAGTCCTGAATTTGTGCTTTATAATCGTGCTTCAACGAATCATCTGTTGAGAGGCCGATTTTAAACACCAAATTTACCGTAATTGGATAAGGAATGAAATGTAAAAATTTACCAGCTTCCTTAAGAACACAGATTATATGTGCCTCTATTATTAAAGATTGCGTAAAATGAAAGACCCAATGCAATGTTCTTCCTTGTCAGTCTTTTTCTGCGATATGCTTTCTTTTTTGTCGA
Source organism: Ectobius pallidus (assembly GCA_964059195.1). Classification (NCBI taxonomy): domain Eukaryota; kingdom Metazoa; phylum Arthropoda; class Insecta; order Blattodea; family Ectobiidae; genus Ectobius; species Ectobius pallidus. Next base: position 96,692,743 of record CAXKWD010000006.1, read on the forward strand.
TTAATGCTGTAATTTGCTAGAAGATTCCTACCTTCATGGGAAACTCTCAGAAATCCACTGGATCGTAAAGATGTAATTTCCTCTTACAAGAATAAAATTACATAGGCTAAAAAAAATTTCAACTAGTTTCTCGAATTAGGAATGAGTAGGCTATATTTAAAAAAATAACAGGTCATGGTTCCTCGGTAACTGAACGTTACTCATTCGTTAAATAAATCTCAGAATGAAACATTTTAAAGTTATATAAAATAAATAATAGAACCTAATGTAAAATAAAATTATATAAAAAATTAAATAAGAAATATTGCTTATGGGGAAGTTTTGTCTTTGACAGTTGATTTTAACGAAGGATTATCTTGTTGTGGAAATTAACATAAGCTTATTCCTATTTCATTTGAGTGTGAATTTGGAGGAACTTACCTAAATTCGAATGCTGGCGATAGGCCTACTGAAGGTCGTGAGATCAGTTTTTGCCTAGTAGACCTAAGGACTCTTTATACGTAGCCTATGTTGTAGTGAATTTTATGAGTAGGCCTACGGTATATTTTGAAAAATAATAACCTCCGGAGATGTATAACAAAGTGATAAAAATATGAGTGGTATGGAAAATCACGTTAAAAAAACATACTCGTTTCTTTATATTTGTATTCGTACTTATCTCGCTGAACTTCCCAATTTCACTTGCATATAACTTATGGCAACTCTATATAAGGGAGTGTAGGACTGTTATTTCATTCGTTTTTCAAAAGTTACATTCTTTATCGCACGCCTTCGCATTAGTAAAGTTAACTCAAGCAAAGGCAATTAGGCCTATTAGCTAACATTTTTCATTACGGCATTACAAATTTAGAAATAATTTAGTCACATGAAAATGTAACTTTCTTCATGCTAAGCAAAGATGAGAATATTATAGGAGAAAAATTCTTCTGACACTGGGATTTGAACCCAGGACCTTCGGCTATCCGTGCCACTGCTGTACCAACTGAGCTAAGCCAGAGGTCACTTTTCGGTTCCAGATGGAACCTTTCTGCTATGACTGATTGCCCTTAATGGTCCACCTCACTAGAAGACAAGTTCTGTGATATGCAGTACAGTGAAGCACACTAATTAGTGATTTTTGTGACCGGGCTTCCCCTGTTATTGTATAGTTCATTCAAGATGGAAATACATGCATTCAGGAACCACAAATTATTGTCTCTGTTGGACATTAGGCCTGCATGAGAATATTAGAGGAGAAAAATTCCTCTGACAATGGGATTTGAACCCAGGACCTTTGGCTATCTGTGCCACTGCTCTACCAAGCCAGAGTTCACTTCACAGCGCCAGATGGAACTTCTCTCCTATGACTGATAGTGATAAGTGATAACTAATATTTTCAAGCGCATACAGCTTCTTTCCCTCTTGCACAAGTCAAGTTGCTTAAAAGTTGTAGCTTACTTCTCAGTACAGTTGTTTTACCTCAACAACACTCTTTTAACTATTTTCGTGAAAGTCGCATAAAACGAAATTGTAGACATAAACTGAAGGTAAGACTAGGGAAATGTCGTACGGTTATATCATACCCTCCGAAGTTGTCTAAGCCAAATATCTTATTATAGTGCCTTCTAAAGCCATCGGCATTCTGTAAGGATCAAGCCAGTCTGACCCTTAATGGAATGGTATGGGAAAACGGCACTACTACGTAGTGTCAAAGCTTAGGTATAAAAAATTAAGGAATGCTTCCTGATTGGTTGCGAACAAAATTCTGTTGGTTGTAAAGCAAGTTCAGTGCATACGAAACAAGTTACAGACCTGAAATATTAAATCTATTTTCATAGGTACTCTCCAGTTCAAGATAGGCAGCCGTTTAGTGGTTGTTTAGTGGTTAACCTGGCTTTAGAACGTACTATGTACGGTGTTTTATTTTATAGCTAAACTGTTCAAACATAGGCTATAACATATGCACTTTTCAGAAGGGTAACTTTGGACTCTGGAAAGTGTAACACCAAAATGCCAAAAGATATTTTCCGTTGAAAACTCGATATTGAGTTTCAGCATCGAATGTAATTCTTCCTCCATTTCCCGAATCATGGTAGGCCTACAGCTGCTTTTATTTTGTTTGGCTGTGATATTAAGGACACTTTTAACCATTGTAAAAAAAAGTAAAAAGGGCATTATTATTGACTAATTTAAGATTCCATGATAATTTAAAGAGTAGGTAGTCGGTTAATTTAATTCCCTGTTACTTGACTTGAATCCCAACCGTTCACCCATCTGATAATTTAGTATTAATGAAAGTTTGAACTTGGAACATAAGTGTTATTGATATTATTTTGTCATTATTGTTGTTATTACTAACGTTATTGTTATTATTATTATTAATAATAACATTATTAATAATAATATTATTATATGGAAAAGTTAGTTGGGGACAGATAATTTTGTTATAAAGTAGATTGCCCTTTTTCAGGCGAGGTGCGCTCCACAGTTTGAGAACCATTGTATAGTGAGTTCTAGATCAGTCTGTAAAACCAACAGTGTCTGGTGAGCTCTTACCATTATTATGGTCGCCTTATTGACACCTTGATCTGTTCATCCCACAGGATTATCATGGATTCCTGCACTTGGCCGCAGCAGTTCGTGCATGGGAAAGTTTACTTTTTGTGAGCTGCTAGTTACCAGACATGACGTGCTTCTGCCGCTGTGCACAACACACTCCACGTGGGAATATTATTTTCAGCAATAGCAGTGGCGGCTCCTGGATAAAATTGATAGAAAAGCAGTGGCGGCTCAAGGATAAAATTGAAGGTAAGTTTATATTTTAAATATAAGTGGTAAGATGCTGCTTTCAATAAACCGACACCTAAATTCATTGTGTAAAAGTTCTTCACGGGCTAACAGCCGAGTCGAGGTTTTAAAAAACTCGGAGCTTTCGGACTCCATCTCGGAGTCCATCTTCTGGGAAACTGAGTCCATCTTCTTTTAAAACCTCGACTCGGCTGTTAGCCCCTGAAGAACTTTTACACTGTTCAAACAATTTATACCTGAATTCATTGTCTATACTACAACCAAACTTGACGAAGTTTTAGTAAAAGAAGTTGCTTATTTGGACAATGAACTGCTTGTTTGAGCCCCACAGAAGAATAATAATACCAGTGAAAGTTATACAAAGTTTTCGCGTAAGATGTCATAAATTCGTCATATTTTTAACATGAAGAAAAGTAATAAAAAAAGCAATAGTCAATGTTGAGTAATATGAGAGTAAAAGAAGCGCCCCGCTCGCCATCTTCAGAATTCCGTAGGCTACTGTATAAGTATGTACAAAATTTGTCATAGGTTTCAGGAGTTTCAACTTTCAAGACTTTAAAAGATTCGAACACGAGCTTTCATAATTAATTTAGAATTCAGGATTTGATCCATTACTCATTCAAATAAGTCAGTCGACTTGGGCATGGTAAATTTAATTTTAAAGTTAATTGTGATGATTTCATTTGTTGATTACTGAACGTTTCATAATTTTTGTACAAAAACATTAGCCTATTAAGTTACCATAAAAGAATTATCTGACTTATCCTGGGGGGGGGGTTTATATCACCCAGATGCCAGACATCCCCCGCCGGTGTCATCCCCCTTGGGTCATCCCCCTTGGGTCATCCCCCTTGGGTCATATATCCACCGTCCTCAGAAAGGGTCCAGCACGGGCTTGTGTATATATGCATTGTTTATGTATGCTGTGGTTATTTCTAAGTTAGTACACCATTTCATTCCATTTCCATTAAAATGTTTAACTTGTATTACGTTTTTAAACACTCAACTGCTTTAACAATAGGCCTAATATAATTATTAGGGCAAGGCATTTGATGATTTTGCATCTTTTTATGTGAAGGTTAAAAGATAGCTCGAAAGTATATAAATGTGCATCATGAAATAATTGAATCAATAAGGGCAATTTGTTTTGCATTTTTTTGCTTTATCTTGCATTTTTCGTCAATTTCAAGATATAGGTAACTTTTTGGCAATTTTAGGTAATTTTTTAATTATTAGGTCATTTTCATCATTTTAATATTTTTTTCGGCATTTTAGGTCATGTTTCAGCGGAGGTAGAGAGGAGTTTTTCCACGTACAAATCGTTAGGCCTACTTTCAGAAAACAGACAATCGTTTTTATTTGAGAATCTCCAGCAAGTGCTCATAGTTAATTATAATTCAAGTTTGTTGTAACCACCATAGCAGTTCGTCTTGCAGTAATAAAGAATTATTTGTTATTTCTTTATAAATGGCACATATTTGCTAAGGATAATTTGGTGGGCATGCCACTTTAGAAAGGGTGCCCAAATAGTAATAAAATAAGCGTACTTTATAATATAAATTCGTATGTGTCGCACTGTCATCCATTAAATTGCTTTCAGCAATTCATTACTTAAAAAAATACTAATTCTAAGTAATAATGGTAAATTTATTGGTCATTTTTTTTTTTTAATTTTGTGTCCGTTTTTCACTATTTTTAGGTCATAAATGCATTTTTATTTTGCATTTTTGCACAATTTTACGGTCATTAAATTCCTTGCCCTAATAATTATACTGTACTACAGCCCGCCTGGTTCCTGGACTGCTCCGCCATCTATCGACAACACTCGACAAACAACTCACGAAAAAAATTTACATAAGCTTACTGAAAGTACAGGAATCTCTAAGCTTATGTCATGAAAAAATCTAGTTTTGACATTGCATTTAATTAGTTTCCAGAACGTTGTAAAACAGGTAAAATAAAATAGACCTACAAAGTATTCTGTTGACGATATCAAACTGAGTCACCCGAGGGCCATATGGGTCACGTTTGTTTTGTCATGAGGGCCATACACGACAACTAATTATTGAAAATTGTTGCAGATTTTTTTATTACTTAACTTAGAAACATGCGATGTACATACTAAATGGTTTAGCGGCTAGCCACATCCACATGTAGCTTAACAAAAGAAAAGAATACTTAATTTTAAAAGGTAGCATAGACTTTTCTTGCAACAACAACAAATACAATGTATAAAATGAACATTTATTCATGACTATTTGTGTGTTTTGTCCTTAGGACGACACTTCAGTTTAATGACAATTTTGCTTCGTCTGACCGAAATATCGTTTCCAATTCCGATTTTGTTCAGAGATGAGAAGATCGATCATCTCTGAGGTTTTTGTTCATTTCATGAAGGAAAATAAAATTTCTAATCGAGTTAACGCTTGACTTTAATCGACTAATCGACTGATTAATCGACAAACAGGTCGGTATTTTAAACGAAACCAAAGTGTACATTTAATACTGTTTTACACGTTTAATAACTACTACACTACAGATAATCAGAAGAAATCATAAATTAATGAATACCATTATTAGTTAACTAGTGAAGAAAATATATATACAAAACTTACATTTCCGGTTACTTTTTCAGCCAAGACTTGAGACACACGAGTTTGTTGAAATTTGAATGTTCAAGAGACGATCGTAGCTTGTTTACAATAATACCGGCAGCGGAGAAAGGAGTTTGGTCATTTTACCCATTTCTCGAAAGACGTTTTTCAGAATTCGAATAAAAAACAGATTAATCGGAAAATGTAATTGATCGACGATTAAATGTTTAATCGATTAATCGAGCTGATTAATCGATTAATCGGCACAGCCCTAAAATTACTGTTTACACACATAAGTAGAACCGAAAATTACCGTAATCCTTATGGCAAATTTTCTGGAGTTTATAACTTTTCAGGAAGGTATGAAAAAACCAGGTATCCCTAAAATGGACGGTTAAAAACTGGAATGAAATTTAGGCCGTAGAGGGCCGTAGAGTGCTTTAAAAGGGCCGCACGTTTTAAATGCCTGTTGTGAGGCAGATAACGATGATTCCTAAAGAATTACCGTAAATTGCCAGGTATTAAGGACAAAAGCGATTCATGACCTAATATTTATCAGGAGCTAATTAAAAAAAAAAAAATACAAAATAATAAAAAAAAACCTCTATTAGCCCTGCTGCTCATAAAATTACCTTACCTCTGTTTGAATATAAAATAGGCTCAACTAATCTTACGTTCATCAAACTTCCGGATAACTTTATCAACGGAGAAATAGGCTAATACTAATTTTTTCTCCCATTGAAAGCAATGACACTGTTTTATAATATTTTATATCACTTTAGAGTACCGTACTAAAATACCTTTCAGAATAAGTATATTTTACTGCCGAAGATGTAATATGTAATATGCAGGCCTAATATGTAATTTATTCTTGTTTCATACATTTTTTACACCCTTGGTGTTGAAAAGGTTTACACCATAAGATGTACTTCCTACCATTACAAACATTATCATCTACATATAACTGCTGAAGATGTGAAAAGTACATAGTAATTTTAATGTTTCTGAAACGAGTCCTTTCAGATATTCCCTAGAAAAAAAAATAATATAAGGTGTTGATGGAGTCCATAAATTCTTCACTGAAGTGAAGAACGCCTTATGAAAATGCTCTTTTCCTTTAGTGTGCCTATCGTGAACAAAACGAAGAACAGTGACTAGCTTGTCTTTTTTTAGAAATGTCCGTGGTCTTTACAGATTGATACTCGAGTTTCCTAGATATTTGCCAAGATTGCTTCACTCTCATTTCTCTTTTTCAGTGATCGTGGAAAATAATGAGAATGAAAATAGCGTAGCCTATGAACTAATTTAACTCGTTTTTTTTTATGTCTTTGTAACTTTGATAATCAGTTATTGCAATGTACATCTTGTTGAATAATTAAAAATAGGAGACAACTACTCAGTGGCGGATCCAGAGAGACATTTGGGGGGGGGGGGCAAAGTAGAGAGGGAAGTTTTTACTCATAAAAATTAATTATTCCCAGTAAACAGTTGAAATCAAAATGAAAATTTCGACATTTTATTACAAATGCATTTAAAAATAATGAATGTCGTTGCTTTTGTTTAAGTATTTGGGTTATGTTATCATTACAAAACTTATTAGAATTCTGACCGTTTGAATAATTTGTGCTTAATGTTACAAATTTGGGGGGGGGAATTTCCCACTCCCCCCTGTGGATCCGCCCCTGCATCTACTTCTTTATAGTTTCTAACGTACTGTGCCCAAATTTTACTTATTTACAACTAATACTATGTGAAAAGATTTGGATTCCAGCTTAATACCAATGTTCCATAGCAAAAGAGGGTTGGGAGTTTTGGAGATAGGAAGGTATTAACTTAAAAAAAAAAACTGTCCCGATTTTCAGGAACAGAAATATGGTCACCGTACTCAGTCATAGGACATCAACTACATGCGTAACTTTATGCTTTTAATGCTTTTTATGTTTTTTTGGTTCCCCTAATAACGATCACCCTTGATCCTTGAACCACATGGTTAACAACCGAAAATAGGTGACGATTATCTGAATGGCCATACAGAGGAGGCCATCTGTGTTGCGAGTGCGAGTAGGAGTGAGATGAAGCTAGAACAATACAAGGGATTGCACATTCCATGACAAGGCAAGCGCGCTGGAGGATGAGGTGACTGCACTTCCGCTGTGGACTGTGGGAAAATGAAGCAGGTGTCCTGCTAAGCAATGTCCCTCTCCTCCCTCCCCTCCTAGCAAGCACGTGCCATTCACAAAAAAGCAGATCCATTCATCTCTTTGCCCCCTCGCTCCCCGCAAATGATGACAATCATACCCCTTCGACTCCGCGCGCCCGCAGTCCTTCGCCTTCTTACCCCCACCCGCAATATGTAAAAGAATATGGAATAGTCTCATTGAAGTCCTCTTCCAAGTGTCGGGAATCAACATTGTCAACATGAGATTGCTATATTGTATAGCGGCATTTCTGCAATCTCCGAGCGAGGCTATACAGCATCCAGCTCCCATTGCAATGCAACAGAGATCTAAGGAACACGGTGTCAGTTTCATGTTTGCTATTTTCTTGTTACATCCCCATAATATAAAGCCACATGGCTGACTCACTCACTCACTTACTCACTCACTCACTGACATTAATGTTTGCCTACTTCCAGATGAGCTAAAAACTTGAAATTTGGTACACATATGGCTTTTAGGCTGTAAACCTCAGGAAAATTCCAAAAAGTTTATTATTTTTTTTTATATTTTTAGCCCTAAAACCTCCCGAAAAAGGGCTCGGTTTCCATGGCAACGGTATTACCTACAGTGTTCACGTAGGGCTTTGGAACGAAGTTGGCCGACTCTTATTTCCGATACGGTGTCAGTTCAGAAAAAAAGCTTTTCCTAAGAACCTCACTGGGGGTTTGGGGGCTCGAGTTACAGTATAAAGCGTGATCCAAAGAGTTAATTACGTACCGATACTTCGCATAACAGCCTGTTAACATGTTTGGAAAGAATCGAAACATTATGTCCATAGAAGAAATAGTAATAATTTTATTTGATGTATTTATATCCATTTCTGAAATGCCCCCGACCATGATTATGTTGATGATGATAATAATAATAATAGTAATAATAGGACTAATCATTAATTTAATCTGGCAACCAGAGACAGAATAAAAAATAAACAAATACATCTTATGGTTTTACAACTGATAAGAATTCAATAGACATACAGTTCATTAAGTCGGTATTATGAAATTAATTTACCAAAAATATGCAACGCAATGATATTAAGAAGATATTGGACAAAAAGTAACGTATGTGTGTCTTGAGGCTTTCCCGGTGTTCAGAACGTATAAATCCAGACAACTCTCCCATTAAATGCTGGGCCTGGATACCAAGTGAAATAGCTTATTTTTAGTAAAATAATTACATAATACCTTTCTTCTCAACTTCTTTATCTTTTCCTAGGCCTTTCGGTTATTTTGAACCATCTTCAGGGAATAGTACTTAGTACTTAGCTACATTCACTAAGAATGAAACTGCTTTAATTACTGGCGTAATTACAATTTAAAAATACTAGAACTGAAACTGCTCTTGAATCACAAGTAATTTTAAATTCTTGTTTCTTCTAAGTAACTTGTTTAGTTAGGCACTGAGGAAGGCTACTAGGCGTTCATTAAACACAAGTCTAAAGCTTGCCGCCTGTCACCCATCACAGAGATCCGATAATACAATTATTATACTCTCTATCACTCTGTATCTCTGCCTCGCTCTCTCTCTCTCTCTCTCTCTCTCTCTCTCTCTCTCTCTCTCTCTCTCTCTCTTTCTCTCCCTCTGAGAATTTTAAAGTTTAATTTAAATGTAGGATATTAGCTACATAAACCTAAGTCCAGTATATACCAGGCAACACCAAGCACTTTTACGTCACAATTTTATCCTCTTCAATGGTAACTGTCACTTTTACTTGAAGATTTTAAGATATGGGTAGGCTATATACGAGTATATTGATATTATTTAATTAAAAGAAATGAACATAATACTCGTATATGGACTAAAATAATGTTTTCTTTCACTTCCATTTATCTTAATCTTAAATAAAATTAGAATAAATAAAAGCATACGCATTTAAGTTTTTATTATTATTATTATTATTATTATTATTATTATTATTATTATTATTATTATTATTATACAGCTTTATTTATACTCCTTTCAAAATTGAAGTCGCCTGTGCTGTTTAACTTGGAAACAATATTTCTCATTATGATTTGAATGATTTTGAAAATAACAAACTTATTTCATCTACGTGCTTCTTGTTAGTAGAACGTGTTGATTGGTTGGTTGATTTGAAAGAAATAGGATTTGAGAGGGATGGTTGGATGGAGTTAGCACAGAATAGGGTTGACTGGCGGGCTCAGGTAAGCACGTCACTGAACCTTCGGGTTCCATAAAATAGATAATACTCCTTTAGCTTGCTTAGAAATTGTAGCCTACATTACCATTCAGTAAGTAAGCAAATGGCAGGACCTCGGTGATCGAATTGTGTTCCGATGGTGTTCATTACATCCGCCGGACTAGCCGCATTATTTGAAGCAAGATGACAAAATTATCAGTCCTTAGCATCCTCCCATTCTGAATGTTGTGGTAGTTCAGTTTCGGTGGAGAACTGCAACATAAATAAATGAAATAAAAACCAGTTCACAATCTGAATAGTTCACAGGACAAAGACCACGACACCATACTCTTCAGCATAAGGCCATGAATCCTTCACCTGAACTATTCAGTTATAAATGAGGAACAAAAAAACTCCAGAGAGATGCAACTCACCAGTATTGAAGTTATACAAGGCTTCCCTACTCCAGCGTCGCTTTGACTTTCTCGCCATGGACCCCCCTCCATAAATCTTCGGGGTCCATGACCCTTCTCGCCATGGACCCCCTCCATAAATCTTCGGGGCCCATGACCTCCGTCGGGACGCTGTTTCGGTACTGACATCGATGAACTCTGCGTCTTCGGTAGGGTAGTTCGCCGATGCATTCGCCGATGCTGCTTGGTAGCTTGTTTCCTTCTTAATGTTGACAAAACCATTCTTACGCCAGGACGCTGGTTCAGTATGACCTTGAAGAAGTAATATTCGGCCGGCAACTGCAACGTTTATAAAATCGAAATAAAAACCAGTTCACACTCTGAATAGTTCAGTGGAGAAAGATCTCGACACCATACTCTTCAGCATAAGGCCATGAATCCGTCACCTGAACTATTCAGTTATAAAAGAGGAACAAAAAGACTCCATTGCAATGTAACTCACCAGTATTGATGTTATGCAGGGCTTCCCTACTCCAGCGTCGCTTTGATTTTCTCGCCATGGACCCCCTCCATAAATCTTCGGGGTCCATGACCTTTTTCGCCATGGACCCCCTCCATAAATCTTCAGGGCCCATGACCTTCGTCGAGACGCCGTTTCGGTAGCAAGAGATCTGTAACATACCATAAAAAATTAATTTAAAACCAGTTCACAATCTGAATAGTTCAGTAGAGAAAGACCACGACACCATACTTTTCAGCACAATGCCACGAATCCTTCACCTGAACTATTCAGTTATAAAAGAGGAACAAAAAGACTCCATTGCAATGTAGCTCACCAGTGTAGATGTTATGCAGGGCTTCCCTACTCCAGCGTCGCTTTGCCTTTCGCGCCATGGACCCCCCTCCATAAATCTTCGGGGCCCATGACCTTTCTCGCCATGGACCCCCTCCATAAATCTTCAGGGCCCATGACCTTCGTCGGGACGCTGTTTTGGTACTGACACCGATGAACTCGCCGTCTTCGGTCGGGTAGTTCGCCGATGACGTTTGCCGATGCTGCTTGGTATCTTGTTTCTTTCTTAATGTTGACAGTCCCTCGCCGTGACGGCGCTTCGTCACAGGCCTTGAAGAAGTCCTCGTCTCTTCGGCCGGCAACTGCAACGTATATAAAATTGAATAAAAACCAGTTCACAATCTGAATAGTTCATAGGACAAAGACCACGACACCATACTCTTCAGCACAGTGCCATGAATCCTTCACCTGAACTATTCAGTTATAAAAGAGGAACAAAAAGAATCCATTGCAATGTAACTCACCAGTATTGATGTTATACAGGGCTTCCCTACTCCAGCGTCGCTTTGATTTTCTCGCCATGGACCCCCCTCCATAAATCTTCGGGGCCCATGGCCCTTCTCGCCATGGACCCCCTCCATAAATCTTCGGGGCCCATGACCTCCGTCGAGACGCTGTTTCGGTACTGACATCGATGAACTCTGCGTCTTCGGTCGGGTAGTTCGCCGATGCTGCTTGGTAGCTTGTTTCCTTCTTAATGTTGACAAATCCATTCTTACGCTGGGACGCTGGTTCGGTATGACCTTGAAGAAGTCATCTTCGGCCGGCAACTGCAACGTATATAAAATCGAAATAAAAACCAGTTCACACTCTGAATAGTTCAGTGGAGAAAGATCTCGACACCATACTCTTCAGCATAAGGCCATGAATCCTTCACCTGAACTATTCAGTTATTAAAGACGAACATAAGGCTTTAGAGCGATCCAACTCACCAGTATAGATGTTATGCAGGGCTTCCCTACTCCAGCGTCGCTTTGACTTTCTCGCCATGGACCCCCTCCGTAAATCTTCAGGGCCCATGACCTTCGCCGGGACGCCGTTTCGGTACTCATAATGTTGAAATGTCTTTGGAAGTGATCTGCAACATAATATAATCAAAATGAATTTAAAACCAGTTCACAAACTGAATAGTTCAGTGGAGAAAGATCACAATATCATACTCTTCAAGATAAGGCCATGAATCTCTCATCTGAACTATTCAGTTATAAAAGAGGAATAAAAGACTCCAGAGCAATGCAACTCACCAGTATAGATGTTATACAGGGCTTCCCTACTGCAGCGTCGCTATGCCTTTTTCGCCATGGACCCATCTTCGGGAATCCTCAGGGTCCATGGCCTTCGCCGGGACGCTGCTTCGGTATTGACGTCAATTAACTCTTCGTCTTTGACCGGATGCCTTCGCCGATGAAATTCTCCGATGCTGCTTCGTAGCTTGTTCCACGAGTAATGTTGACAATCCCAGTCATGTGCCATATTTATACCTTCCTGACAGACTTCACAGCGAACAGGTGTATATCTATAGAAACAGATTTTTCCGAATTCAAAATGTGTCTTAAAACGTTCAAATTTAGCTTTGTTCTAAAAAATATTTGACATTAAGGAGGTATTATATTGCTGGAATTTATTATTAATATTAGTTATGCCTTAAAATTTTAAAATATTTAATCAAAATACTTTTTAAAAGTCACGTTGAATCTTTTTCATTTTTGTTTCTATGGTTTCCATAAAAATCCTGACGTTGCTCAGCAACTGAGATTCTATTTTTCTAAAATATTCGTGTATGAATATTTTTATTTTAAACTAGTTATTTCCACTTGAATTAAATGTATTTGCTCCCCGGATATACGAATAAGTTGTGAGATGTTTAGTGATTACTTCTAGAAAATCCTAAGTTTTTCGGGGGTTCTGGATATCCGCACTGACTTACCATCAACTTCTTCATTCCCCTTCAACTGAATGATCTGGTCACAACTGTAAGAGAGGAGAACGCCATTCATTTTCACCGAATGCTTCAGAACTTTTACTTGCTTTAAATTCGAAGTAATATTCTGCTGGCGTGGCGGGTCATTTGAAGTGTTTTGACTCAATATTTTGAACCATTAAACTGAGATTAATAGCCTAAGGTTAGATTTATATATTTACTATTATACCGAATAGTTCACTAGTGTTAGATCACGACAGCAGACTCTTCAGTATAAGGTCTTAATATAATATTTTAATTATAAAAAAAATATTATACTAAAATCATACTATAAAATAATATTGACTCATAGGCCCTACATGGCTTCGAAACAAACTCACGGAGGTCAGATTGTATAAATGTTGCATTGCATGCTATTTCGAGATTTAACCATAAAAACTAAGTTAAGATAAGCGGTTAAGGAAATTAACAAACAAGAGAAAGAGAGAGAGAGAGAGAGAGAGAGAGAGAGAGAGTATAACAGGAGATTTTTTGAGGACAGAAATCTCTAAACGAATGCAAGTCATATAGAAAGTATTAAGGGACACCCTAATCTAATGCCTATTAAGCAAGGCGGCTGTGCTGTAGAGTTAGGGTTATCTAAATAAAAGGTAATTACCTGAACAAATACTCAAGTAACCATTATATATTATCCAATTAACGAAATGATAATTGAAGCGTTTAGTTTTATAAGAGCCTAAGTGCCAAAATCATGAGTTTTCAGCTGATAATTTTAAATGAATCTAAGCCTATGTACCCAGACCAATGCATCTCAGAAGGATCCAAGGTCCAGGGAAAGCCACATTAGTAGCAAACTAAGAATGATTTACCGGTATAGCTTCGTTTAGAAAGTAAAATAATTTATTAAGTAAAAATGTAACCTACAATTTGTAGTTAAAGTCTTACTGTCAGGAGTTGCTTGAATTGTATCACAGAGCTATCCACTACCATTTTCCATTTTTGTAAATAGACTATATTACTCGAAATTACGTACAATAATATTATTAATATATCAATGTCAAGTTCTTCCTAGTGCTTCGCTCTTTCATGTAAAACGTATTCACAGGCCAAAACTATAACGCAAGGCAATAAAACGTATAATGTCTTACTATCATCCTCTATCAATTATTGCAACAATCGGTTGTCAAAATATTCACTTAGCCAAATATGCTGTAAATGTTAAAATTAACTGAGATAACATGCACAATATTTAAATTGTTTAAGAAATATGCCATTAAAAAGTGGCAAATTAATGAAACATGCACAGATACTTCATTATAAGCAAATATGATGCATTATCGCAAAACTCACAAAAATACCGTGTGCAACTATATTCAATATGAAACAATTTTTTTTTTTGCCTTGTACACATTTTAACCCTAGAAGGTAATAGAGTCCGTTATTAAAAAATGTTAAAATTACTTATGTGTTCTGTCTTCTTCTGTAACAACCTATAAAAATATAAACTAGTCAAAAAGAGAAACATGACTATAGTCTAATGGACAGATATGAAATATCCGTTACGTTTACAAGCTTTAATATCTTGTAAAAATATTTAATAACCAACACAGGTAAAAATAATAATAGCCGTAAGATCAAATAGCCTCTCCAGTTACATTCATAAACTCTGAGACAGAGCTAATAACATATAAACATAGCAATTTGATGCTGCAGCCCAGCAATCAAGATATGCGTTGCGCAGGACCAGTTGTTGCTCTGAAGCCAGGAAGTGACCGAGTAACGAAGTGATACTATTAATAGCTGCCACAACATGTGCCCTTGTGGCACGCAGCCGCGCAGGAAGGCCGTGTTTTGGGAAGAAGAGAGCTCAGGCTTTCCCACGCTTCCAGAAGAGCTTCTGCCTAGCACACGTCCGGCAGCCAGGAGGGTCACGTGGGGTCAGCAGCGCGTGGCGCCCTCCAGGCGGCGGGCAGGCGCACTACCACGAGCCCGACACGAACTCGCACTCCGGGCTGCCGAACCCAAGGGGCAGCAATATCAACTGCAGAAGAGAAGAGAAATACACGATACAGGAGATACTTATTACCAGGGCCCGGGCCCGGATTCTGGTGGCCTAAAATTCTTTGAAAAATTACCTATAAAATGACCCTAAATTTTAAACAAAGATTGACCTAAAAACTGATATTTTATTTATAAAAATTATTACTGTGAACACAAAGATATAGACTAATTTGTACATAATTGTAAAAACTGTAAATGTAGGAAGGATGTTGTAGGTCAAAAAACTTTGTTCTTGATTGGAACATTTGAGAAGAAAAGTAAGAAAATTGTTTTAAAGTAGATTCCACAAAAATGTTGCATTATCGTAACCTAGTCATTTATTTAAAGTAAATGCATGAAAGTGACAAAATAAGAAAGCAAATGACAAGAAAATGACAAAATAATGACGTAAAATTGAAATAATTGCCCTAAAAATATAAAATTGCATAAAATGACGAAAAATGAGCTAATAAAAATGCATTTCTATAATCTAGAGGCCATGATTTGGATTTATCTACAAGTTGGCAATGTCTAGGCATCATCAATAAAAAGATGACATGTCATTAGAATCCGGGCCCTGCTTATTACTGTGAACACATATAGTCGCCATGCACAGAGCAAATTGATGAAACGGTATGCGTGAGGCCCGAGCTCAATTCCCGATAGTCGGACCTGACTAATGATTACTGAGCTTTCCTGTAATTGTGGTGGTCCTACGAACGAACGACCCCTTCCCTTAGGGGATATTCACGGCGGATTTTTTTCTGGGGTGCGCCAGTACCCTACCTAACACTTAAATCTAGGGACAACACAAACACCCAGTCCTGAAGCCGGGAAAAATCCCCAAACCGGCCAGGAATAGAACCCGGGCCGCCAGAGTGGAAGGCAGGCGTACACCGACTCACCAACAGCAGCCGACTTCCTGTAACTAAAATATTAAAATAAATAAATTCAAAAACATTTTACATTACAGATGTCGATAAGATTATTCAAGTTGTTGAAGTAAATAAATGAATAAACTTATTGATAATTTTTTGGGGGAAATTAATGGAATACAATCAATCTACAGTAGCTTCCCTGAAATGTGAAAAAGTTTAAATGACCCCTTTATTATTATTATTATTATTATTATTATTATTATTATTATTATTATTATTATTATTATTATTGTAATTTTGGAGATCATCCCACAAAAACATGTTATTATAAGTTACTCTACGGTATAAGAAAACCCTATTTTATGATGTAAAAGAGGAGTGGATGGAGTGAAAACGCAGGAAGGAAGCGGAAGGTTCCTGGACCGGCAATTACTGTTCACAATTACTTCTAGGAACAGCCCGCTTGCCCACTCCAGTTTTTGTATGTTACACAAATTACATACAGTTCCTGGAAATCTTCTTGGATTCGCATACACTTGTGACACACGCATTATTATATTTTGTAAAGTAGTACAAGGAAAACTGTTCCCTTGTCTTTTTTATTGGTGTGCATGATTTTCTTTCACCTTTTCTATCTGGAATTTGAAGAAAAAAGAGCAAGTTATGTTAAAATTTGATTCGTCTTCTTGCTGAAATTAGCAGTAAAGATAGAAGTAGGTCTGTAGTCCTTTAAGAATATTCTTTCTGAACCTTAACTGATGTAGCCGTGATCGCGAGGAAAATTTTCTTAACTGTGCCCATATAGAGTCTTCAATTATAAAATATTAGATGATTAAACCTATTACATGGATTGGGAAAATAATAATTTTAACATTAAGCGAATTTTTTCATTAAAACCAAATTTGACCGAACCGACTGTGCTAGCTAGAGTAGGCCTACAGTATGTTGTATGCAATCTATACCATCACCGCAAGAGTAGCCTACGTTATATGCAGTCCATGCCATGACTGTATGGAATTGCATAACTTATCCTAAAGCACAACAAATAACCTTAACCAAAATTAACAATTAAATTTTGACCAAACCGATCGTGCTATCAGAATGAAATTTTAGATAGATACTCCCCAGATCATGAAGAACGTACTGTGAAAATTTAAGACGTCTAGAACAAAGGGTCTAGGAGGAGTAAGCGAGCACATACACAAACACACATCTCTTGTATGTGATATAAAATTTAGTAGATATTATTGTTTTATGTTAAAAAGTGCAGATCGTTATCCTTGGGTTTACAAACATTACATACCGGAAGGCCGCGTATTCAATCCCGAAGAAGTCATTTGAATTTTTCAAATGGTCCCTGGGTCAACTCGCCCTCTAATAGAATTGAGTAGAATACCAGAAGATTTCCTGGGGAGAAGGTGGCCGATACGTAAGGCTGAAATCCTCTTTGTTTTAAACTCCCGAATGTCTGTAAATCCGAGAATTCAAACTCTAGAAACTTTAACCCTAGGCCTATCCTATTGGATACAGTAATTTTCCTTAAATTTATATGGAAAATTTAAAACGAATTAGAAGAAAAATATAAATTTCATTTAAAATTTACAGAATAAGGTACAATGGGCCTAATCATTCTGTTAACTATTTTCTTTGCTGTTCGGCGCTAGTTTATATATTGTGTGAGAAATCGAGTCTCATCAAATAAAGAGTTAAAGGTTCCAAGATTTATGCCTTCTATAATTTTTATTCCATATTAGCCTATTATTATCTTTATTATTCTAGCTGTTATTAGTTTACTATTAAACTCATCATATGCTTGACGTTAGATCCAAGTTCTACATTTGCTCCACTTTAGGGCCTTTATTTTTCAGCTGTCAGAACTTTCCTTTGGATGGGAAGTATAGCCATTGGTCCCGTAAGGTTGAATTCCCACATGATAAGAAACCCTGTTACCTGTTCCGCGAGAAAGAAGGTAGCTGATGACGAAGAGGAAGAATGTTAGTAATAAGAAGATAAATAGTAGTAATAATGTTCTAGTTAATCTAAGAGCACGTTATTACTAGCGTTCAGTAGAGTTGGTTTCGGTCGAAAATTAAAATGCATGTTGTGACCATTACAAAGGATGCGCTACTGATTTTTCTAACTTGTAGGGTTGCCTACATTTTAAAAGATAATGTAATACAATTTTAACGACATATTCGATTCATTACTATAAATTATTCTGCGGAATTACAATTGTGTAAGTCAGCAATGAAATTTAAAAGAACCATTTAAAATCTGATTATTTTGTGAAAAATTTATTTGGGATTTAAAAGACAATGACTAAAAAAATACCAACTTTCACAGTTAAAAGATAAAAAAAGGGCGTTATAAAACACGCAAATTCATGCGGTAATTTAGGAGAACAATAAAGCGCAAGAGTATCTTAAAAATTGAATTATTGCAAGGAGTATTTGAAGTCTGACTACAGAAAAGTTACTTAATGTATTATAAGTTATAACTAAGTTATATAATTAGATTTGAACCATTATATAAGGAACACGAATAACTACAAATAAGTAAGCCCTATAGGCCTTTCAAATCAAAATTTGCTGCTGTTACATTGAAAACCAAAGTTTTCTTTAAAATCGCAATACAAAAACACGTTTTTACATTTTTAAAATGCTTGTATTCTGTTGTCGTGAGCTCGTAAAATAATACATTCATAGAGGAAATTTTGGTCACTAAAATTAGCATACATTTCTAGGAAGTAGGCCTAGCAACTAATTCTTAACATAAACAAAAGTGGAATTTAAGTATTTAAATAAATTATTTAAAATTGGCAAAGGCCTATTACACTAGCACATATCTTTTGCTACTAGGCCTGTAGGCCTACCGTATATTTAAAATAAAAACTCGTAAAACCCGGTCATTTCTGCTTTAATACTTAGGCCTTGCGGAAACAAGATGATTTAAATAACTCGTAAGGAACAGGAAAGCATAGGGGTTGTTTAGGAGAGGGGAAGCAGCACGTGTCTTGGAACACCCGCTTAAAACCTAACAATTCCACTATGTATACTGCAATTTAATAATTACATCCTTCTTCCCATTGTTCTCACACTTAAGAAATGTTATTTATATGACAGACAGGTCACTAAGTGGGCTGCTTCCTCATAACCCACATACCTTCACATCGAGGAAATGTAGAACCCGCAAGTCTGGCCAATATGCTGGTAGCCATCTCTATAGTTCCCAAAAGTAATAGGCCTACTCAGAATTATGAGGGTGATGTAGAAGTGCTGGTATTTAGCATATGGATAAATTGACTAATTATTGACTTAATGTGTGTGTAAAATTTCCCCACCCCCATTTTACGGACGAACAGCTATTTAAATATTATTTATTTAAAAATCTGCTTAGGCCTATAACTTACTTTGCTTTCTTCCAGTCTGTTATGAGGTATGGTTTAATATTATGGGGAAATAGCAATAAAATTAACAATATTTTGGTTTTACAGAAAAAAAGTTATAAGGATAATGACTCACAGCAATCAATTAGCGCACTGTAGACCTTTGTTTGTTCAATTAAATGTTTTAACTGTTATTAATTTGTATATACATGACTTGGTATTGTTCATTTTTAACAGACGTGACAATTTTATGACAAATTCTTATGTTCATTCCTATCAGACAAGAAATAATGCAAACCTTATGATACCGAAGCACAGACTGCACAGAACTGAAACAAGTCATATTATAATAAGACTGCGTATGTATAATAAAATTCCTAGTCATTACCATACTTTACCCATGAATAATTTTAGAAAGAGATTTTATCATTGGTTATCTATCAACCCGTTTTACACACTAATGGAATTTCTTGACCTACCGCAGAACAGCATTGTGATTTGAATATTTTTATATTTTTCTTTATTGCCATCGTTATTGTTGATGTTGTTTTCAAGTTATTGTTAATCATTCTGTATATCACTGACAAAGCCGATTGTACCAAACTTAAAGGCTGAATAAAATATGTATGTACCTAGGTATGTATGTATGTATGTATGTATGAATGGTCAGCCGAAAGAGAATAATGGCATAATATAATTTTATAATGCAGGAATTAAGTTAGTACTATTAGTAATAACAGTAGGCCTATACAAAAAATTACGTTAGGTTTACTGTAAAACTTTCTAATGACCATTAGAATTCATAAAATCAAACTTTAAATAAGAAGAATATAGCCTAATACAGATAATTAAACCATGAATGTAGCCTACGTAATTATAAAATACAATAATTAATCTATAAATAAAAGTAACAGAATACAGAAAATGAAACTATTACTACAAATAATATATAAATACAGAAAATAAAATTGGATATAATAACAGAATGAAAAGAACTATGAATACAAATATAATAATAATAAAATCATACAGAAATTAAGTTAAGAATATAAAATATTAATAGAATACAGAAAATTAAGTTTTAAATAAATAATAGGTCTAATAGAATTCAGAAAATAAAGCTATTGATAACTAAGCAATAATAATAA
Source organism: Ectobius pallidus (assembly GCA_964059195.1). Classification (NCBI taxonomy): domain Eukaryota; kingdom Metazoa; phylum Arthropoda; class Insecta; order Blattodea; family Ectobiidae; genus Ectobius; species Ectobius pallidus. Next base: position 96,713,121 of record CAXKWD010000006.1, read on the forward strand.
CAGACTATAAAAGCTATGAATAGTCTACAATTAATGACAGAATACAGAAACAAAATAAATACAGAATGAAATTCATATATATATATATATATATATATATATATATATTATATATATATATATTATATATATATATATATATATATATATATATATATATATATAACTTATATTTTTTTTTTCATTTCTTCCTGTAACACTTACATGCTGCCTTATGACAAAAAGTGTCAAACATTGAAATATAGAAGTAAATAAACAAATATAAAGTTAATACCAATGAACGCGACTCTGTAATATAATAATGTTGCACTTGAACACACATATAAGCAAACACAAGCAAAATAAATTAAATATATGGTCCATATGCATAGTTTTGAAATATGGCCAAAGATCCTTTCAATGCTGCCAAAGCAATATCTTCCAGAATGTGTTTAGGAAGGCTAAACTTTTGGCAGACATTGGCCGTTATATGAGGGATGGAAGAAAGGATTTGAGCATAGGCTATTCTTAAATGAAATGTCTGTCTTTTTATGAGATGTGTGATGGGAGTGTAGGCCTATTAAACAATAATTTAGAAAATAAGTAGTGTGTGGAGACGAATTGAAAGGATGGGGTAGAGTATCTCTACAATGATATGCTGTTTCTATTTCATATGATAAAAGAATGTTAGAATTAGTTTTGAAAAGGTGTAGGCCTAAGCTATCTGAGAATAAGCAAAAAGGGTACCTTAAAAACAAAGAAACAAAAGATGGAAGTGGGAGTGATAGTTTTTTTTTCCAAGACTTATATTTCTCATTCTTATAATAATGGATAGCTTAAAAAAAATAGGAAGCATGTGTAGAAATGTCTCACAAATGATTAAGCCGATGGCCAGTTTCATTTTGGCCGAGTTCAACCTCTCAGCAACTACCAAGGATGAACAGCTTTCACGGATCCATAGGGAGTTACCTAAATTTCTGAATTGAATTTTTCACAGTGGTTTACTAATTATATATCCTATTTTACGGTAAAAAAATGCCAAATTTCTGTACAAAAAATGGGTAAATTTCGGTGTTATTTCTAAAAAATAAACAATTTCGTTGATATTTTACATTGAACCAATTATGTTAAGACTTAGGCTAGACTCACGTGACACAAAATATTACATACTTCTCCTAAAACATCACCAAAGAAATACTAGGCCTTTCAATTTGTAGACTTTGATCATTTAGTTACTAATGTTAAAATAAATTGTAAATGAAATGCACTTGCATTGGGGTTTAGTCCAAAATTCAAATAGACTGTATAGTGATGAGCGAGACCAGTCTTGGTCTTGCAGTCTTGGTCTTGGTCTTGCAGAAAATGCAAGACCAAGACCAAGACCAAGACCGCATCTGCGTTAGCAAGACCAAGACCAAGACCGAGTGTGCAAGACCAAGACCAAGACCGAGACCAAGTCTCCAAGACTCGGGCAAGACCAAGACCGAACTGCAAGACTCTTGCAGTCTTGCTATATTGAAAATGTTTTAAATGCTCGATTGTGTACGCAGCAAGCAAGCAACCACTACTGAAAGGTGCCGTTACCGTTACCGGTAGAGGTGGGAAAATAAGCTGTTTCTAGATAAAGGTTGTAGCCGAAACTGTTACGCGCACATAACAGTTTTATGAAACGGTTGCAAAAGACCGGTTTCACTTGCATTTTTGTTGGAACTGTTTCGGCTAGGCTGGCAAGGACGAGAGGGGGAGCAGCCGAGACTAAAGACTTGGGGCCCCGGCCCGGCCGACCAGGTTTTATTTTTTACTTTCTAATTTACTCTAAAATTAAATGTTTTATAAGTCAACAAACAGCTTAAGCTATGTTTTATGTGTTTATGTTTTATCTGCATTGTCCTGTCGCATAACGGTGACACGGAATTAATCAGGTAATCTGATTATTCTTGGAGAAAAATTATTTTTTTAAAAGTAGAAGCAGAAATCCTTTTGGACTCAACAGTAGGCCTCACTAACGTTCGGCATTTAAAATAATAATTTTCAAATGATTAATTTTGATACATAGAATACATATAAAATTGGTACAAATCTCTGCAAAATTATACCCGGGATTCCTAGGAAATTCATGACCTCTTATAGCATTGACGTTTTTGGAGATATCTTTGCTAGACAACTGAATTATAATAGTATTATTGATACTTTTGCAAAGTAAAAAGCTAGGAAAGCTATTTTTAAGACGGTGGATTCTTAAGACATTCTTTTAATAATTACTTTGTAGTATAGCCTATTACATGTCTCAGTAACAATAACATTTTTCCTTTTGAATACTTTATTAGCTCAACCTTTGTCTGATATCGGCATAAGATAGACTGTGCCATAATATAATTAAAAATCAGGTAAACTGATACAAAAAAGTGCCAGATGTAGTTAATTTGTCTTTTTTTTCTTCAGAAACTATATAGTTTTAGACCGAACTCTTGAGAAAGTTCGTTAAACACATGTGAAGGAATAAGTGGGATAACAACAGAACGAATGCCTCACATCTAAAGCAAGATGTGATATAATAAATTTACAAACATCTGACTGCATTGTGGTGAAGGCCCTCAGTGATTAGCTAAGCGGCTTTGTAGTATAGAAATGATTTGCCATTTAATAAGCATGTGGCCGTTAATCAGTCGTTACTCCGGTACCGGTCAAGCGATTTGGTACAAAATTAATAGACTTCCTTCTATGGACGTTATAAATATGTATATCAAATTTCATGAAAATCCGATAAAGCTTATTTGAGTTATCGCGCATACAGGCACACGGACAGACTGACGGAGAGACACGGACTGACAGCCATTTTCCCGTCCCCCACATGATCTCAGAAAGTACCATTCTGGTACTTAATAAGAGTTCTTATGTCATTGTGTCAAGTTTTATTGTCAATCGTATATGTTTATCTTATCTTCAGTTTATGTTATTCAAAACAAGCAAATTTTTCATAGTGATTAAACATAGTTGGGTACCGATATATAATTTAAATGTTGTTATTTATAGTTGAAAAGTAAGACACTAGTTGTACAGTGATTAGTTTTTATGATTATTGATAGCATTTTGCCAAAACACGTATTATTACCTCTGTGTGTACAACTGAAAAGCTTTTAAACTTACATGGTTTTATTTTTTGTAAAATATGACTAACTTTTTAGTGATTAACAAAAATATCATATGTCTTCAAGCAATAGGATACTTACATACCATTACATACATTATATAATATTTATGTAATATTTTTATACAATCTTTTTGCTGCATACTTTGGGTTTCAGTGGTGAAATTAATATTTGACGGGGCCCGGGAAATTTTTTACTGAGGTCCTTTGCTTTCTCTCCACGGCCCTGCAGAGAACTTGTTTTAAACTACTTCTTGGGGTAGGAACAATACATTCCTCCCAAATAGCAAAGAGGAAAATTGTCTCCAAGGACAATTGTAAATCACATACCTTCATTTGAAAGATATGCTACGCCGACCCTTGAGAAATTTATGACATGGTGTAATGCCGACACTAAAGTCTGTTTGTTGTGAGATGGCACGGATCAGAAAATTAGAAAATTGAGACAGAAGATGTTTGGCAGAAGTCAGTAATTGAACAGAAAGAGATAGAAACATACTATTATGAAAGGTTACTCACTCCACGAATTTGTATAATCAGGACTTAACATAAACACCATTTACAGTAAGAAGCCGCCACGTCCCTTTCCTAAACGACAATATGACTGCTTAAACACATCTGGCGATTATTTAAACCTCGAAATTCTGGTTTTCCCCCATTTTTTCTATACCAGTGGGATAGTGGAGTGAGTAACAAACTTTTGGCTACCTGCTGAATAGTGGCAGGGTAGTTTTATGACTTCAGTGCCAACATAACCCACACAGCGGTCTTTCTAATTACCTTAACTTGGAAAAACTGTTAAAATGTTTTCTCACATTGATACAAGCATAATAATGAATCTTCTTGATTAGTACTTTAAATGAAATTACTTAATAAAAAAGTTAAATACATTGAAATTCTTAACCAATACCTAAATTAATGTTTACATGTAACAGAAAAAGAACAAGTCACTATAAGGAAATAAAATGCAAAGTAAAAATCCAACACGTTTTAAATGCATATACTGTTAATACCTTTTTAAGTTTTACCCCAAAAAAATATATTACGTTTCAAATGACATTGTACTTAATTTTTTGGACATAACTTGTTATTGTTAATATTTATATATAAGAAATTTCAGACACCGGTCGACGGATAGTTTTAATGCTTGTATAAAATCAACTGCTCCACCTATTCCCAATTAAACATTTTTTAAATTCTAAAATATGCATATCAATGGCAATAAAACAGCAAAATTTTATAGGTATAGACCAACAATTTTTTATGAATTTAAAATAGACAAGAGGCAAGGCAATAGACAGGAGGCAAGGACGTGGGTCCGGACCGCACCCCCCCCCCCACCCAAATATGAGATTTTTAAAGTATTAGTTAAAAAAATATTTTTTATATTACTTAGGAAGAGAAGATGTCAGTAATATCTGGTTCATCAGTTTAGGACCCCCGGGAAACTGATTTCTAAATATGTACTTGACCGGGACATTAAATGGGCCTTGCTGTGTGGGTGGCTTAATCCTACTATACTGTAGTCTGAACTCTTCAAATTTTAAAATAAGAACGGGACACAAACCATTTTAATGGTATATCCATTTACAGTCATTTTATAAAATTGATCTCTTATATGTAAAGTAACGCCACACAGACCTTGTTTTGTTACGGTTACTCGTTTTTGTTTCATGTTGAAACACTACGTTACAACAATCAACAACACAACGAAACGATAGCTGTTTCTACTTTCTAAGGAATGAAAACGTGTAACTCGTCTGTGCGACTGCTTGCAAGTTGAAAGGAAGGTATTTTGCTAATCACTTGCAGGGGTTGCAGCCAGTAGAAACGCAACAGCGAAAATAAATAGACTTCTTCCTATGGATGTTGTAAGTGCGTATACCAAGTTTCATGAAAATCCAATAAAGCGCATTTGAGTTATCGCGAGTACTGACACATGGACAGACAGACAGACAGACATTTTCCCGTCCCCCACACAAATTTCATAAAGTACCATTCTGTCACTTAATAACTAATGGCTAAAGATGAAATAGCTTTCAGTTGTTTTGTTACTGTTTTCACGGTTCAAGCAACTAAAAGCAATTAGCTTTCGTTACTTTCGCAAGCAATAACACACATGTAATCGGTGTAACTGTAAATCACGTAAACTCCATCAATCACAGTAAGATGCGTAAAAGAAAAATGCAAGACTCTTGCAACAAGACCAAGACCGAGTATGCAAGACCGAGACCAAGACCAAGACCGAGTATGCAAGACCAAGACCAAGACCAAGACCAGGGTTACCGATGCGAGACCAAGACCAAGACTGAGTGTGCGAGACCAAGACCAAGACCAAGACCGCCTTAGTCTTGGTCTTGGTCTTGCATTTGCTCATCACTAAGACTGTACAGCAAAAATCAATTTCTACAAGAACTTCTCGGCACAATAGGCTATATTTTAATTTAGATTGATTTTTTTTTTGCTTGTTTTATTTGTTGTCGAGTTTTGTGAAACCCCCCCCCTCTCGTGAATCCATCATTTTCGAAAACTAAGTTATCTGTAATAACAATTTGTTAAAATTTACCACAATCCGGCCAACTAGCCTATAGTTATCGAGAAAATAGTCATATCAGTTAAAAATGCAATAGGCTAATCCATCTGAAACACAGGACTTTCAAATGGGTACGATGGAAATTACTCCGACCATGTTAAGAACAGAAAAACACAAAACGGATTTCTAATGGATACCATCCCTTGATTGAGAAATGGTCTGATGATATCTTGATTTCGTCAGTGAATTTAGAAACGCGACTAAATTTCAACCAAACAGATCCGGTGGTGTCGTGACATGAAATTATTTAAGGATTACGTACGTATTATAAAAAAGTGGCAACTACGTATTGAAAATCTGATAAATAAATAACTAAATTAATAAGAGAAATGAACATCATACTAAATGGCACTGTATCCAGTAATATTTAATTTCCCTTACTGCCTATAATTAAAGATACAAGGACTTTTACATTAATAACAATGCTACGAAAATGATAGCCAGTCAGTCTTATTTCATGTTACCCGATGCCTGCTGAGCGATAGTGTAATAGAATCTTTGACTAGCATAGTGAATAAATGCTTAATTAGGATTCTCTAGTTGTACTTGAGCGGAAGCACTGTTTATGTCCCAATTATCACATTCCATGCTTCTAGAGGACAACGATCTCTCTCTGTACCTGCGTGATAACATCCTGATTGTGTTTACAGCATACAACGAAGCCTTCTAATTGAACTGTTACTTATTTTATGTTTAAACCGTTTTTATTCTTGCATTCACTTGGCTAATAAACAGACATAGGTTCCACAACTCTTTCTTCTCAGAGTTTGAACACTGTAAGGGAAAGTTAGCCTATTTCGAAAGCTCTTAATAGAAGGTCTCAGATGTCGATAGATTATTTTGAAACCGATAAGTTATAAGCGCAAAAATTCAAGTTCAACATTAAAATTGCATAACATTTTGATTTTTGTGGGAATTTTCCCGTCAGTTACAGGCTACTGGCTATAAATCTTCCAAATTTCAAGTATCTAGACCATCTGGAAGTGAGTAAACATGAATGGCAGTGAGTGAGCCATATGGTTTTATAGTGTAGTGATATTCGGGTGTCGGACACTGCATGCCAAGATTTTCTACCTGGTTTCTGGTCATATGGAAACTGCACACTATTTTCTGCCTCGCTTATGGTCATGTGGAAAATGCACATCTGTATAGTGGAGGCAACTTCTACGTATACAACTTGGTTCAAGGCATGCCGACAGACCCTCAAAATCCGCAGTAAATAACTTGAAATGAGGGTGTCTTGGACAATAAAGTTGTATATTCTGGATTTTCAGCGAGTTTCTTGGGCGTTGAACTTGCCTGACAGCCAATAGAATTTCGTGTGCAACCAATCAGTGCTCATTTATGAATTTTTGACATTTGACAAGAAACAAACTCATTTTAACTTATTCAACCAATACCACCAAATATGGTTTGAAGGGAATTCTTAAAATGATTGTTACAGAATACAATAACTTACCAAATAAGATAAAAGAAAGCGTTTCTCTAACTACGTTTAAAAAAATGTCCAAAAAACACCTCCTTGATGAATTTTTTAATAATTAATTTTTCATTTTAATGTGTCAAATTGTGTAATCTATAGTTATTTATTATGTAAATTGTGATAAATTACCTTTATATTATGCTACTTAAATTAGTTCGGATTATTATTTAAACTTATCTTTTATGTGTACTAATATGGCAGTTTTTTTGTGTTTTACTGTATTTATGATGTTTATTATGTATCATACTTAGGCTACTGTTGCCATTTTCTCTGTATTAATTCAATTTTTTTTGTATTGTCCCTGCTACGAGCCATTGGCTCTTTGGGATCTTTTTTTGTCAAATAAATAAATAAAATAAATAAATAAGCTATGACTCCACGTGGACACCAGACGAGTGCCGTTCAGTCAGTTGTTGCTCCCCCCCGTACCACTCCTTAAGTGCCAGACAATGGCTTGAAGCATGCCGACTGTCTAAGTACATAGGTTTTGCCTCCACTATACCAAACAATTTTGATTTCGTTCGAGATGGGGCTCTGTTTTAGTTAGCAAACCTGTAACCAGGCACTACGGCATCAGACCTACCCAGTACGTAATAACTAGGATTCGGAATGACCTAAAAAAGTGGAAAATATGACTGCAAATATGACCTTAAAAATGACTAAATATGATCCAAAAATTCTAAATATGACCTCATAAAATAACGTATTTTCTAAAAGTAAACGTTCCAATTTAAAACGTTTCATGACACTAAATTATTTACATCACATTAATTCAATCACTTTTTAACAATTTTTCAAGTATTTTACAGTTTTACTTGTAAAGAACTTTTAATCTGATAATGTTTCCAGATACCACTGCAAATGTGAACTGAAAATACTTTAAAAACACGTCTACTGGAAGTTACAACAAGGAGGTAGAGGTAATTTTGCTATTACTTGTTATTGTCCTTTCACGTTTTTACAGTAAAACCAAAATATTCATGACTCTTTTTCGGAAAAAAATAAGTCGACAATTTAGTGCACATACTGCATAACTGAGCTCTTTTTATCGAATTTATAACTGAAATATGACGTTAAATTATAAATATAATCAAATATGGCCAAGACCATGAAAATGACCAAAATATGACTTTTGCAAAATGGAAACGGTCCGATTAGGATAAAAAATGTGCAATTCATGTTTAATTTGTGTTTGCGACGAGAATGGAGGTCAGGATAAAAATATGACATGTCATAAGCATCCGAAGCCTGGTACTAACAATGATTTCGCTGTGTAACAGTTTTCTTGGACGACATTAAGGGCAGTGAAAGTGAACGGGGCATTTTTGTGTTGGTATTTGAGAACTTCAAATTATATAAAGGCAGGAAATTGAATATGTATGAAGTACCGTGGAGGTGTCCTGTGAGAAAATGCAATGCGAAAATTTAAACCATGCTGAATAATAACGAAATTATTAGAAAACACAGTGATCATAGCCATGTGTTTGACATTACCAAATTAAATCGCCAAATTATTAATGCAGCTACGAAAAAAAAAAAACCGTCCATGATGTTAATACTAAGCCGTCAGAAATATCTAACGCTGTTTGTAAAATCTTGCCTAATTTAAATGAAACATTGAGCGGAGAGTATAGCTCTTTGTAAATATCTTGTATGAAGTTTGTGAAATACTATGAGGAATCACTATACACCATTCGGTAAGTAGCTAACTTATTACAGTAAGTTATTAACAAATGTAAATCCCACATTTTACAGGTGTGCAATTTCCCAATATAGACTAGCATTAACCCTTCTAAATCAGTGTGCAGTGTCCGGATAAAATTAGTGGGATCCTCAAAAAACGGTTTGCAGCTTCCTGATCAAAATGTGCAGTTTCCAAGCACCCGTGATATTAACCCTCAAACTGACAAAGTATCATACTTATATCTGTAAATAGCAAGGGAAATAAATTTACAAAGATATTTAAATTTCTTGCAAAATACAGTATTTGAGACAACATAGTCTACATTCAAAGTGACCGATCTAGCTCTATCAAACGAATGTCATTACCGCATCGCATCCCGAGGATACATATTCCAAATAAAGTCTTATTAATGCACTCACGTAACTTTCTTTATTTTAAGCATGGCCAGAACACCTTTCTCAGTTCACATTCTTAAATAAGAGGCCGTATTGCAAGGAGCGCGTATTCAGTTGTTTGAACCTGATGCATAGCTTATTGTTCACGAGGCAAGAGTGAGTTTATACAAACAGTGGGTTATAACTACCCGTCAGGAATTTTTTCTCTTGCGTAGTTTTACTTCTACCTTATAGGGACCTTAACGGGCCGGGAGAGGAATGAACTATGGATCACAATACAGACATACGTTTTTGACCAGACAAGGACATGGAGGGCCTCCCCTGATGAGTTATCAGCCCAATGCCGGGGCCACCTCCGAGACAACACCAACACATAGGACGAGACATACCGTTCACACATCACTCCGAACAAGGCGAGGATGGGATGAAGATGATAATGACGGTCAGATGATGTCCGGAGACCACAAGGGCCTAAAGTTACCTGACATTTGTCTCACATGTGAGGAAAAACCCCGGAAAATCCCACATACGTAATTTGTCCCGACCAGGGATCGAACCCAGGCCCGCTGCGTGAGAGGAGCGAACGCATCCCCTGAGCCACAGCGGTGGACCCCGTCAACAATTAAATTAAAAAATTAATAAAAAAAATTATTTTTTTAACTCTTATTATAAGTATCTCATGTACAAAATTTTAACAAAATCGTTAAGAATTTGGGGGGCCGAACACAATACTTCCTCTACCTATGGTACGGGCAGAGGAAGTAAAAATAGGTAAAATGCTTAAAAGGAGAGCTTGGAGGGCAAAATATGATAGGGGGATGCTCACGTGACCACCATGCGAGTGAAGGGTGGCTGGCTAGTGGCTGGAAGGAGTCTGACTCTGTCCCTACTGGATGAACTTCCCCTCTTACACCCCAACGCCTGGAGTAACATAACGATGCTCTACATTGAAATGCTCGGGGGCGGACACCCCAGGTATGGGAACGTAGACGAACAGGTGCACCTTTACTAACAATACAGTTGAGTCATAATACTCTTCTCAGACGTGAAAAAAGTGGTTTTATTTTGTGAGGGAACTTTATACGAAGTTTTCTATTGGGTTGTCATTAATTCAGAGGGATGAAAATAATTTTATGTGAGATCAAAGTGAAATGGAAATTGTAATGTAAATGCTTGTGATGAATACGGTCTGGGCGCTGTTTAGATGATATCCGTGGTAATGAGTCTTCTGATATTGTGCTAGATATCTCCAACAATAGTGGCCTTGTCAAAAGGAGTTGTATCCCAGATTCGACCGACTCGTCCCAATGTAAATTTCAGAACGGTTAAAACAGTTGTCTTGCACGAGTAAAATAGTGTATATTTTATAAATAATCCCATTAAATAATGAAAATGATTTAAAAATAAATAAATTTAGATAAACTGATGTAACAAAATGCCAGAATGCTTTTGTTTAATCAGCAATATTTGCAATTATAATATGCAGAAAATAAGTTTTTTTTAATCGATTTCCGAATTAAGTCCCAGATCGATTCATTAAGCCGGGCTTAAGGAAGAACAAACGTCTAGTTTGATAAGCATTTGTGAAGGAATATGTGGGTATGTTATTTTTCAAAGTATTGCACTGTATATGAACTCTGTAAAAAAATATATGTTGTTATGAGAACTGGTTTGCATTTGATACATTCAGTCTAATATACTATCACAAAATAGCCGCTAAATTTGGCAATACTCCGGTACCGGTCAACCGATTTTGTCCAAAATCAATATGCCTCTTCCCATGGACGTTATAAATGCGAATACTCAGTTTCATAAAGCGTATTTGAGTTATCGCGCATACAGATACACAGATAGACAGACGGACAGACAATTCCCGTCCACCACACATTCTCCGAAAGTACCGTTCTGGCACTTAATAAACATGACTTAAATGCAGAATATCAGAACATAGGCCTACATTATTTTTTTAAAATGAATGGTATACTTTTGTTTAACGTATTGTTGTGAAATGCATTATACTTCAGTCGTCAGTCGTTATGAATACACCAAAACCAATCAGAGCGAGGTGGTATAGGCTGGTAAGCAAGAGGTCCTGAGTTCAAACCAAACCTCGTGACCGGCCAAATTGACTTGAGGTTTTCATGGTTTCCACATTCGCAAAGTTAAACGCCGGACTTGTAGGACTTCTTTACTTTCCATAACTCATCGCCTCTATTTCGCCGGGTATCATAATCATTTAAACTGAATATCAGAAAAGAAGACATCGCTGAACAATAGAAAAGATGCACAGGAACGATTTATTACAGCAGACCACTGTTACATGCAAACATTCTAAACACGTGATATGATGCATATGCAGTTAAAGCATGCAAAATGGGAAAAGAAAAGAGAAAATAGTTTCCATGACTTATACCCCATCCCTCGTTTTTAACATAACTTTAAATTTAGTGTGAGAAGAATTCCTTCCATTATTTTCTGTAATTAACCCAATTCGGTACATCCTAACCTGAAATATCTTACATTTTAAAGCATGTCTTATGTAGGCCTAAGAGTTTAATTACTTACGTAAATATCGCATTTTCCATGCGTAAAAAAATATTCTTACACAAAGACCTATAACATGTCACGAGGCAAATACGATTCAGTAAACTTTTGTACTTAAGTATAACGAAGGCCCCCGTTCCCTTTATTGTTGTTATTATTGTTATTATTATTATTATTATTAGACCTATTATTATTATTATTATTATTATTATTATTGGCTGCCGGCGTGGTCTTGTGGTCAGCGTCGCTGACTACAGATTCCTGGGCCCGGGTTCGATTCCCGGTACCTCCTCGGATTTTTTCTGATGGCAGGATAGATGATGACGCAGCGGTCGGGTGGTAGGCTTTGTCTCTTTAGGGATGTAGCGCCACGGAGTTTAGTTTATTATTATTATTATTATTATTATTATTATTATTATTATAAATTTAGTCGGCCATAGGCCAATTTTCCTTAATTATTTATCTTGTTTACCGTTTTGTTTTCTTTGTTTTCATTTTTCCTTATTACACACAAAAATACCCATGCCCGAGGCGAGAACTCGAACACACAGCCACCTTTACCACGGCTCCAAGGAGACCGCCCCTAAGGAGACAAGCTTATTCAAACCCACATTAATTTTAAAACTTGGTTTACTATTGGAAGTCAGAGTAACGGAAATATAATATCCATACACCTGTAATAAGCCCACTAATGTAGCTATTCTAGTGTGCCTGTACCTGGACTTTACCTCACATAATAATCTGACAGTAGAGTATGATATATGTGACATGATTATAATAGCATATCAAAACTAGCTAAACTGAATTCAGATCTAGTTTCATGCTTGTCCTTTTTCTTTGTCAAGCAAGGTCAGGTTGGGACTGCTATGTTATTGTTTAACATGGTTCAGCCTACCGTTAGGTTTCGTTGCATTCTGAAAGGAAAAAAAATAGGAAAATAATTTGAAAAGATATTAACAGTTTTTAATGTCTTGCTTTAATAAATATACAGTGTTTCAGGGATACTGCATCCCCAAAACATATGAAGTTTCAGTTTTTCAAAATATTAAATTACAATTCCATAAATTATATTTTATGAAAACGGAATAGTCAAATAAACTACATATTTATATCAAAATACTCCCAAAATTTTAATTCTCTGTAGTACCCTTCTTTATGGAACCTATCGTAAGAAAGGGAGTCCCAAAATGTTTTTTAACTAAAACATTGTAAATATGGATATTAGGGATGGGTCCTCGATACTTTCGATACCTCGATACTCTCGATACTTGCATGATATCGGCATCGAGCGATTCATCAGAAAACTCGCTCGGTACTTTTTCGATACTTTGGTAATTCTTCAATTTAAGGAAATGCGGTATCTCTTTCTGCTTTTAGTAGTCTACTAAATATAGTAATTTTTTAACAAAAACTTGTAAGTGGACTGTTTCAGAAACTAATTTTAGTTTTAATGTAGAGTTTAAACATAATTATAGGCTACTGATGATATTAAATTTTGTCTCATTAAATATGAACACTTAATTTAGTTGGTATTATACAGTTCTTACAACTTTTAATTTTTAATGTACCTATTTATTGAAACTGGAAATGTTGACGGTATCGAGTATCAAGGAAAAATCATGTAACGGTATTCAGTATCGAGTATCGAAAAAATCTGGTATCGACCCATCCCTAATGAATATGTATAAAATTAATATCTAATTAATTAACTTCGTCCACTTACGACAATCTCGTGTAATCAAACTTGATTTTTAGTTTAAAAATGCTTCAACTTGTTCGTAAGTAATTTTATAGTTCTTAGCTCCTCGTCTTCGGTGAATAAAAACATTGTCAGTTACAGCCTATTGCACAGCTAATAACCACTAGTCTATATAGGCTACACCAATCGCAGAATTCATAGAATATCAAAATCGTAAGATTACTGCCGAACAAGAGATATGTTGATACCACAATGGTACCAAGTGCAAGTGCCGAATTGACGGACATCTATCAATAAGTGAACTGTACATGCCAGTGGTGGGTAATGGAGTTCCTAATCTAAAATTTCTAATCTAAATTTAAAATCTGCACATCCCAAACGCCAATGTATGTTGAACTATCACATAAACAAGAATATCTTGTAATTCGATTATAAGTTACTGTAAGTGTATAATGTGAGAATATTTTAGGCTTTTGTCATCATGGGGAGCTTCTAAGGAACACTCGCCATCATCAAATAAGGAGCAAGATAGCGGCTGCCTTGAAACTGCAGAATTATGACGTTTACGAGGAGGTGCACTGCATTGCCATGGATGGAGGAACACGAAGAGCAGACATCATTGCAATAGACAAAAACCGATCAACTGGTTTAATAGTAGACCCTACAGTCCGCTTTGAGACTGAAGAAGATCAACCTGCATCAGTTGATAATGAAAAAAAGAAGATATACGAACCAACCATTGAGTACTTCAAGAACAAATATGATTTGAAAAATGTTGAAGTCATTGGACTAATGGTTGGTAGTAGGGGAACAATAACAAAGTTCTTTATTTCCTTCTGTAAACGTTTCTCATTGTCACAAAATCTGTACAATGAAGTGGCGTTATTATCACTTAAGGGATCCATCCAAATCTTAAGAAACCACCTGTACAATAACAACAATTAAGCTGGACAGATTTCCTTTTTTTTTCAAGTTTAATGGTTTTTACTACTGATTATTTGAATTTTCCTGTCATTATGTTTATGATCTTACTGAAAGCTTGTAATTTTTGTGTATACTTTGTTGAAAGATATTCTTTGTCTGCAAGGCAATCTGCGTTGTGCAGAAAGACTACAAAATAAATAAATATGTACTCATATATACGTAACTTATAAGGCTAATGTTTGTATTAGATTCAACTACTAATAGATAGTATGCTCACACACATATTTTGACAAATTCAATTATTTCGAATACTTCACATACGAGTAATAATATAATTTTTAAAACTACGTGTAAGCCTATTGACTAGTGTTCAACTTTTGCATAATAGCCAATAGCTCTTTTACCACATGGCATACATCAACCAAGCTATTATGTATCTATAGACACCTAAGATGAGTTTCTTAGGGTGGTGTGCACCATCCAGGAGTAAATCTTACTAAAGTAGTAAATTTAAGACGGAGACCTGGAGTATACAAGAACCAGTACATCTGTCTCACTCTTAAGTCATACTAATGTATGTGCTAGAGTGAGACAGACAAACCGGTTTTTGTTACGTAAGGTTCCCTTCCTAAATTTACTACTTTAGTGCTACTCTTTTAGTAACTTACTCTTTTAGTTGGTGTTGGAGAGCTCAATTGATAGTTACTTCTTTAGTTGTTACTAAAGTAGTAAGCGATTTTTACTAAAGAAGTAGTCGAATTCTGCGCAGAACAGAGCAGAAACGTTAGTGCAGCGCAGCAGAACACGTGCATTTCAATTGCCAGTATTATTCAAGTGCCAGATAATGAAAAGGAAAGGTTCGCTGAAACAATGAATATGAATTTGGGTTGTTCCAAATATTACTAATGACAATCTTCATGTTTTAAAATAGGTCTAATAGTAATGTTTTATTCATTACTAATTTTAATTCCTTCAATTGAGTATTTTCAGTTTAGTAGCCTACGTATGGGTAAGTATTTTTGTGCAAACTATTTCTGTATTATAATGCAAACAATTGGAATTTCCAGTTGATTTTCATAATTGATTCACTGTCAATATTATAATTATTTCTCTCATAATAATAATAATAAAGTTCTAAAATATATTAAAATATTATACTTCCTAAAGTTACATATTCTTCCCCAAAAACGATAAATCAATTATTCTATAGTTGTTTATCATAAATCTCACTATAATGAATTATTAATACTTATTGACTGTTTAACAATATTAATAAGAAGTATTACACAAAATCATGAAAAAGGGGGGATAAAAAGGATAACAAAACTAATAAGGGGCATTATGTTTCTGTCCTTTTTCAAATGCACAGAACATTTACTTAAAAAATATTACCTTATAAAAATAATAATATTACAACTGAGAAATGTAATATTTAAACAAAAAATGGCGGTACAATATTTCGGAAGCTATGAACTCCAATAATAATTATGTTGATGGTTGTGTGTTTAAAAATAATTTCAGTGACTACTTCTCTAGATCCTGAGCAGCTTCAACCTCCGGGCCCCTCCTTAAAATTTTCTTTCGGCACTCATGTTGGCATTTTTTTTCTATATAGTTTATAATGCTTCTCACTTTCCTGTCCACAGGGTTAATTAAATAGTTAGCAGCATACTATAGACCTGCAGCATCTGTTATAGTTTATTCCCAAACATGCAAGTCTCGTCTCACTCCACCATTCGAGACTTGGGGAGTCTTTAAGGAATGGTTTTACAATGTGTCCCCTTCTCAATGTACGCTAATCCCAGAGTTAGTCAAATTTTCTTCCGATGTGGCCTGTTTGGACATTTTTACACCTGGGTTAGAAAAAAGGACATATTATTCATTAACACTGCGGGTGCAACTATTGAACTTTTAGCTCTTATAATTATTATTATAATCTGGCATTCGCAATGTTGTGCTTTAAGTTAAGCTATAGAAGTGTAATGTAATAAAATTAATTTACAATAATTACATTAAATCGTTTAACAATGAGAATCACCTATTGTTCAGTAATTCTATGGTTATGTAGCAGGGGGAAGTGTTTTCTGGGTAGCTCCAAGAACGGAGGCTTTCATTTTTTGGAATGTACTATACCTCGCCGATATCTGTATCCATGTGATTAGCTTGAAATACATCGTCGTTTTCTGACCCAAAGTTAGGGAGAACTGCAACATCTAAAGGCCGATCCAGCTAGGAAGATATTTGAGAGCACATGCGCTGCTTGTACCGTGCAATGCAAACGTCCCTTCCACTCACTCTCCCCCTCACCTTTGGTGGACGTCTTCCTAGTTGGACCGATCTCCGCAATGATATTTCCACATTTGACTGGCTGAAATCACATGGATGTAGTGAGAATCTGACATCGTTTCTTCCAAACGCCAAAATTTCATGTAAGGATTTATGAGCTTAATTATTTACGTTATTAAATGCCCTACTAGGTATGGTTTGCTTAATATTTATTAAATCACCTGCCACAACTCTCATTTTTGGTATACAACCTTCTTCATCTCAATAACTTATCCTCAGTTTGAACTATGTAATCCATTTAATGTGATATGTAACTCATAACTCACGCAAATGCCACAGAACACATTTACTCCACAACTTACTCCACCCCCTGAGTAGGAGTAAATATTGGCCTTATTTACTCCACAACTTACTACGTTAGTAACGTACTCCGTGTTGGTGCTCTCCACCACTTGTGGAGTAAGTTCATTTACTCTGGGAGTAAATAAAATTTTTACTTCTTTAGTACATTCCTCTATGTTGAAAGCCGCCGAGTTTAGTTTACTCCTGGTTGGTGCACGCCGTCCTTACTAAAAGAGTACGGTTACTAAAAGAGTAGCTTACTAAAGTAGTTAGAACTAAAGAAGTAAGGCTTACTAAAAGAGTAAATGGCATGAGTTTGGTGCACGCCACCCTTAGACTCACATGTACGCTTCACTTATTTTGGCTGTTAGGCCTATTAGTTTGAGGCAATGATGAATATGGAACAAGTTTTCAGCAGTTTACGAAAACAAGATTTATTTTGACTTAGCCCATACTTTAAGCTTAGTACTTAAAGGAACGTGGACTATTGGATTATGGAGCAAACAGTGGCTGCTATTTTATATTTTTGTGTATATCTCCGGGGCACGCAATTCCGGTACATCAGCACGGAACTTGTTTACCTCCTAGAAAGCCTTGGCACAGAATTCGGAGTTTTTCCCCTTTTCGCAGTTAATTCATAAACGCTCCTGGAGAAACGCATGTGAGGGGAAGGGCATTCAGAGGCGGGAGTTGAATTCAGATAGACTAGCCATCTTCTGCTCTCTTAGTCAGCATGATGGGACTGCCCTGAAATTGGGGTACGAATGAATGATCACCACTTCAAATGACAATATTTCGATATAGACTGATCCATCCTACTGCGCGTTTCTCTGAGCAGGGCCAGGTAGAAAAAAAAAACTGTAGATTTACATTTACTTGTGCGATGCTGGTTGAAACGCATCTTGGGTCTGATGTGAGAAATTACGAGAATTACTCTTTGGGCACAAATTAAACCTTATCTCCCTTTTAATCATTTTCGGTGTTAGATTAAGAAGTTCACACTTTCAGGCCTGATGACAGTTTCATGTGAGATCGCACGATAAATCCTTCATTTGTTTGATGTCACTCACGATTGGGATAGAAAAGCTACAGAATGTAAATATGAATTTTATGGGGGTTCTGCTATTTGAATAGTCTGTCCTTAAGAGAATTCAAGGTTTAATCCATCAATGACTCTGGATTAAAGGCAGTATTCTTTAGGCTAAAAGGTTAGGGTAATAATATAATTGGCCTACCTAGCATGGTCAACTTGATATTAATAGGTCAGTTTACTCCTGAATTCTCACGGTTCTTCGGACCAAACCTGCTCACTGACTTGGGTTTGGGAATCTTCTAATTTAATTAAACTATCTAGTCGTTCCTGAACCAGTATTAAAATTGTCATGGTGGGCGTTTATATTCTCACACAGACCCAGGAAATCCCTAACCCTCAGGCACTACCTTCTGTTCCAACTGGTCAGTTATGTTTCCCAAGCTGACTAACTTGTATCGGTCATATGTGAAGCCATATGCAGGCCTAAATCAAACATAAACAACAAGCTGAGTAGCAAGAAGAAGCGGTTTGATTACAATATAGGGCGTGATCGTGACCCGTGACCTGAAGAAGGAGGAAATGACGGATTAGAAAGGAAGATTTCATGAACATGCATAATACATGCATAATAACGTTATTAAAGGGTTAGAAGGGGAAGAAGAAGAAGAAAAAAACTGGAATTGAAAACCCATAAAAAGGCGTGAATTGTGAAATAAAAATAAAGGACGAAGAGAGGAAGAAAGAAATAGATGAAGAAAGATGAGAAATAAAAACGGCACTAACTTCCGAATAGGTTTAATGTGGACGAAGAAACAAAGAATATTCAGGTGTTGAAGTAAAGACGAGAGGGACTATGTTATGTCTACACATGTGAAAAAATGAAGAAAATGATGTTAAATGTTTGATTGTTCTTTATGGCTTTTTAACGACAGCATGGAAGTTACTACTATGCAGATGTAGGTCTACTATCTTTGAGCCGGTGTGCCAGAAATTTGTCCCGCACGAGTTCTTTCACATGCCTGGAAGTCTAGATGTGGGACTCTCACATTCACGCACATAGGCTATAGGCCTATATGACGCAAACTTGGGCCGGGAACAAAGAGGCGAACTTGGGATCAGATAGCCAGTGCTTTAGACTACTGACTTTTCCAACAAGGCCAAAGTTATAGAATATGTGCAAATCTTGGACTGAAAATATTTTCACTCCTCAATATAAGTTCATAAGAGTAAAGTATAATAATTATTAGATTTTTAGGACTCCTACCATTGTATTCCCTAGTAGCACAGATCGTTGGGCCAATGTTGGGGAATGATCGCCATGTTTCGTTGGTCAACGGTTATGAATGTCCGTCGGGGTTCCGTTGCCAAGGAGCGTTTTATCCAACCAACTGCCAACTGTAGCCAACCAATATACAACAAAATCCCAACAGTTGAGAGACATCTATTAGGTAATGTTGGAACTACTACGCAGCGCAGCGCAGAGACATCTGGCGGAAATACTAGAAGCACACAAAACTTAATTTTTTATTTTCCTTTCATCCCTTTAATCATCCCTTTTCTCCTCTTATCCCTATTAACTCCCTCCTCTCCTTCACCCTACCTACCTATTCCTATCGTATAAAATTCGCACCTATGGGGATTCGATCTCGGAACCGCTAGCGTTATAGTCTATCGCTTTAACCACTACGCTATTAGATCGTTGAAATAAAAATCGAGAATTCTTCTAGCCTATTTACTACAGAGGTGTGTAATACATGATAAATAGTAAGAAGGATATACAACTCGTATTTTGAATATTTGATGTGAATATATGATAACGTTATTTTCAGAGAACAAATAAAGAGCCCTAATATTAATAGAAGTAAAAACACCATTCGGATTCTTGAACATATCAAGATGGCGAATAACTGTTGTATGACTTGTATCTTCATCGTCTTCGTGATGACCCCAACTACGCCGGAAATTGCCGAAGATTGGCAGGAAGAGGTGGAGCGAAGTAAATTTTTATCATGTAACGCGCGCAAAGAGCTCGAATAATTAATTAATTAAAACTGTTTTATTTTATAGGAAATGAAAATTTAACGCTTATAATGTTATTTCAACACTTTTTAATTTTAACATAAATGCGATCACATTACAACGAGATTTATTGTTGGGCCAGCAATCATAAACCCAACGGTAGGGAGAGCCCTCGTTGGGTCAACGTCGTAAACCCAACGGTAGGACTTGGCGCATGACGCAACGGAAACGTACATTGGGCTAACCGAGGAAATTACAACGAACGTTTTCCCAACATATCCCAACCATGCCAACGAAATCCCTCCGTTAGGCCAACGAAGTGTGCTACTAGGGTTCTTACTATAGTTGCATCTTTCGTGGTTTAATTTGGAGAATACGTACATTAATATGTAGTGAAAAATGATGGAACATGAAAGAAAGCATTTAAAATCATAAAAATATGTAATACCACATAATTAATAGCATTTATTTATTATGATGATTAACAGACAGTCATTCTATTGATTTGCAGAGATGATCGAATAAGCGTAAAATTACCTTTCATCGTCAGTTGATGTAACGATGACCTACTTTAAGTGCCTTTTAAGAGTAAATCCCTTCAAGAGGATCCATAATGCCTTCTGCCTCTTTTATAATTTGACATAGGCTAAACATTAGTGTAGGCTAACAACTTACAGAAGAGTTTTCGAGCATAGTAATGAATTTACATTAGAATATCAAGAAATCGTAGTCATGAATAGACATTAGTAGCCCTTGTGCGAAAGTGTAAGAAAAAATGTACGTGTTTTGGCAAAGACTTATACAGTCAATTGGAATATTTGGTAAAATCCATATAAGAGGTTTCTTTATGTGTTTAGCTATCCTTTTCAAGAGCACCCGTAATTGACATCTTAATCCACATAGTGTAGAAAGTGACAACAGTTCTTAATTTCAATGAAAGCATTAAATCACCTGTGCATGTAATAATTATTAGCAATGACTAGTGAGGCTATTTTTGGGAGCCCATCTGTTTATATTCCATCCATTTTCTTGAATTCATAACACTTCGTCCGCCAAAATGTTGTAGTTCACCAATCGACACTGTTCTGCATAGCCTATTCCTGTGTTATGAACAGTTTTCTTTGGAAGTATCTGGAAACAATTACAGATAATTTATTATTAATGCGTAGTAAATGTTGCAGTTAAACAGAATCGGAAAATCAGGAGAACTAATTATACAGAGAGACAGAGAGATAAAGATAGAGATAGAGATAGAGAGAGATAGAGCGAGGGATATAGAGATAAAGATGGAAATATAGAGATGGAGATAGCCTATACAGATGTAGATAAAGAGATATAGAGAGATATAGAGATAGAGAGAGATACAGATAGAGAAGGCGAGAAAGATAATATGGTGAAAGGGAGGTAATGGAAGGTGAATACCGAGATAATTTGTAGTACTAAGTTTGTGGATCCAGCTGGACCCCATGCGCCGAAGAAGAAATGTTTATGTTACCATAAACTTCCTCATTCTGATGAGCACAAGGTTTATCCCCTCCGATCCGTGATAGCTCTAAAAATTTGATCCGCAACAGAAAGGGGGGGAGAGAGCGAGAGAGCGAGAGAGCGAGAGAGAGAGAGAAGAAAGTAGAGAGAGAGAGAGAGAGAGAGAGAGAGAGAGAGAGAGAGAGAGAAGAAAGTAAAGAGAGAGAGAATGAGGAGGAGTGTACCGAGACAATGTAGCTGACTAAATTTTTCATCTTGGTGAGGTCCCATGCAACAAGGCATTTATTATGTTACCATAAAATTTCCGATACTTGCGTGCACAGGTTTCCCCGTTTATATTACCCCCTCCGATAATAGCCCCAAGCAGTGAAGGACATATTTATGTTACCATAAATTTTCTCATCCATTCAGCACAAGGTTTTTCACTACATTATCCGGTACGTATTTTTTTGCCGTGTTTGATCAGCAACAGAGCCAGAGAGAGAGAGAGAGAGAGAGAGAGAGAGAGAGAGAGAGAGAGAAGATATACCTAATTTATTTAAATAGCCTATTTTGTTTTGTTGTGGAAATTGTATTTTGTACTCAGCTTATGTTTATGAGGGCGTTGCATAGGTCCAATAATCTGCTCGCTTTCCAACTTCTGTGACGTTCAAGACTTGCAGTGAGTAACATCACATTTGGTTTTCGAATTCTCCATTTTCTGGATCTGCATAAAAGTAACAAGTTGTTTAATTACGGACAGTTTTGAAAGCATAGGTTATGAATGATACGAGGTGAAGAAAATTACGTGCATCTTCTCTTTTCATTTATCAATGTGAACTCTCCAGTTTATGGTTTCGTCAATTCAAATTCCTGAATGTTTAAAATTTGGGGTACATTCCATATTTTCATGACCCGTATGATGTTAGGTTTGTTTACACACTTAATGCTAGAATCATGGATAGCTATATCTATAATTAATATATTATCATTAAATGTAAGTATGATAACCATGCATATTTGAATACATCCTATGTAAACCTAATCTGACCTAACATTTAGTTATTGCATTTTCCAGGTAAAATTATTGGGAATTTTATTATCATAACTGTAAAATAAATAATTAAATACAAGTGTACTTGCTTAGTGATAAAAAGAGTAGCCTACGTTTTTGCTTTTGAAAACTGCTGAAAATATTTAATACACAGACAAAAATCGTCTCACATGGTCCGAGGTTTTCACAATACGGTTGCCTGGCAACATGGTAGGTTCCTTTTCTTTTTCTAGTTAAATATGTATTGAATATTTTTGGGGTAAAGGTTTTTCTATTTTTATTGAATATAGTTAAGATACGAGTTTTGTAATCTGATAATCCAATAGAAATATTATTAATTTCTTGTATGTACTATATGAGCGTTTCATCGTAACCCCACCATATAATTTTTTTCCGAGTTAAAGTTATATTGAAAATGAATTCCCAGGTTTTATAAAGTTGAATTGAATGAAATGATCGTTTCATCCAATATCATATTGTATGCGACTTCACTTTCATCCTATAAATTAGTATGTTGGTAAGTCGGGCAATGTTCCGTCAAGTCAAAAGTGAGAATAGGCCTATATATATATATATATATATATATATATATATATATATATATATTGTTTTAGAAAAAAACAACACTGGCCCTAGTTATTAAAATAAATTCACACGTGCCAAGGACAAGGTCTAGGCTGTAAGGGTTTTATATTTAAGAAGCTGATTTTGTAAAGGTCCAGCTTATAGGTTTAGATAGGTCTAGGAAAGTTGAATCTATCCAGCAAAATCTTTATAGACCTTCAAAATTGAGAGCAGTAGTCAGCTATTCAGTTTTGCTAAACGTTTTGGAATATAAAACAAATAATTTTAAATCATTAAAAATATGTAATATCACATAATTAATACCATTTATTTATTATTATGATTAAGAGACAATCATTCGTTTATTTAGTATTGTGAACAATTACATATATTTCTAAATTCTCTGGGGCCATGATCGAATAAGCGGAAAATTACCTTTCATCGTCAGGTGATGTAACGACGATCAACTTTAAGTAGCCTATTTTAAGAGGAAATTCCCTCAGGAGGGTCCATAATGCCTTCTGCCTCTTTTAGAATTCGACATAGACTAAACATTAGTGTAGTCAAACAACGTACCTTTGACAAGATTCGCAGCCCTTCTGCGAAAATGTAACCTTTGGTAAAATCCATATAAGAGGTTTCTTTATACGATTAGCTACCCTTTTCAAGAGCAGCCAGTAATTGCCATCTTAATCCACATATTGTAGAAAGTGACAACAGGCAGAACTTCAGCTCTTAATTTCAGCAAAGCATTTTACTCATTTTAGATATAAAATAACCATTTTATATCTAAAATGCTTTGCTGAAATTAAGAGCTGAAGCTTTGTCTACAATTTGTAGTATTGTAATATGTAATATCATAAAAATAGGACCTATTTACAATGCATATAAATATGTAAAAATGTGAAAAATGAAACTTCACTAAAATGGTCGTCATATGGTGTACCATGGACATTTACGGTTTTCCCAGGGTGAAGGTAAAGAGTCAAAATATATGTAATTAATTAGATGTCCAAGCTCTAGTTACCAAATTGGTTTCTAAAAAAATTTGAAATTCAGCTTTTTATCCACTACACGTTAACGCTGTAGTGAATGACTTTGTGGTACAGATTCGCTTATTATTCATCAAACAGTCACCATGTCGCACGCTGATTTGTAGTCGTCTGAAGTTTTGCATACTACAATATTATTCCTTGAAACCTTAGAAAATTAATAATGACGAAAGGTCTAAGATGTTTTAAATTTAACCTATATTACTGTAGGCTACATCCTGCATAACTTATGCCGTAAATGCGATAGAAATGAAGGAATCATAGTAAACATTCCGAGACAAAAAATTTAACCATATTTATACTTATGATGATTGTAGTCTGTATTAATGATAGCATATTGTAATAGGCCTACACGGTTTTAATAGTAATCCTAATAGATTCTCGTGTACTGGAAAAGAGGCCTATTCAGTAATCCCTTTCAGCCTGTAAGTAGACTATTCTTGCTAGACTCATGAAATCGTAAATACTCGTAGCTCTACAGTATTGTATCGGCCTTTGTTTCAGGGCTAGAGAGAGTAGCCAATTGAATGTAGGCCACGTACATGCAGTGCCGTAACGGAGTATTTTAGGTGCCTAAAACGGCATTTTTAGCGACCTAAAAGTCCGAAGTCTAGTTATAAGCGTCACAAGACCAGAATCAACACTATGATTCACTTTTATCATCGTAGTAGACTTGATGTAGAAGCAACATTGCAACTGCCTCAATAATAATGCATTATAGAAGCAAAATATATCAATATAGGCCTATTCCCGAACGTAACGGTAACTTAGGCCAAGATCTATGCATTGATGGCGGCTCACGTTGCAGAAACAAACAACTGGCTCGTGTGATGTTTCAAATTGAGTATTTCAATAGGCCTACTCAGTTTGTTGATAATTCACATATATCGGCTTGTTCACTGAAAGCAGCGAATTATTTCTCTTTTATTGCTTTGCAAGTTTTACTCCCCATTATGACAACCTATTTACAATTTGCATTAGTTTCTTTTTTTCTTCTTCAGGTTTTCATTTTGGGCCCCCTAGGACCTCGACCTCCGCATCGCCATTGCGTACATGATACAGAATTGTTTATGGTTCCAAAACCAATTTTTCTAATCAGCGGACGTATAGGCCTGTGTCAGTTGAAATATCTAATTCACAACTATGCGAGAAAATAATTTAAAAAAATGGAAAACGGTAAAGCATGATAAAAGAGAAGGCATTAAACTGTTTTAAGTACGAAATTGCTAGAAAACTAGTTTGAATGAAACAATATTAGAGTGAACACATTCAACAGCTAATAAAAATATTATAGGTTTAAAGTAAGGCCCATTAAGAAAAGCAAAGTAAAGCTAGGGGTCAGCCATGGCGTAGAGGTTGAGGCACTGTGCTACAAACCGGAAGGTTGCAGATTCGATCCCCGGATGAGGTCGATGGGATTTTTCAATTGGCCTAATCTTTCTGTTGGCATTATGGCCCTGGAGTCGACTCCGCATCTAACAGAAATGAGTATTAGGAGAAATCTGGAGGATAAAGGTGGCCGGTGCTTAAGGCTGACACCTTCATCTGCCGAATATGTAACATCTGGGAGCCTCAGCCTCCTGGAACCCTTAGGGCCTCCACGGCCTATATAGGGAACACTTTACTTTACTTGCAAGTCAAGACAAGTGTATTTTGTCACGCAGTGACTTTCTTTTCATACTAGTTACAGACGGGTAATTCGACACTTGGGAAGTACCGGTGATGCTGCAATGCAGATTATCACCCTTCAAATCTGTATTTTCCCTGTCAACTATGTATCAGAACATTATCCTGCCGCTATGCGAATGTACAACATGCCTCTGGGAAACTGAAGAGAGGGTGTTAAATTCTGTGTAGTTCAATGAATTGTTATATTAGCAATAATTATGTTATAATTTTAATAACCGTTAATTTAATTTAGGCCTATATGTTTCTTTTCACACTGTTCCGAAATCAAGATGGCTATTTCCGAAATTGAAGTTAATCTTACCGAAATTGAAATTACTTTTTCCGAATTTCAATTTATTTTTTCCGAAATTTAAATTAATTTTTTCTGAGTTTTACTTTTTTCGAAAATTGAAATTACTTTTTCGAAATTAGGCTAAAAAGGTGTAAACCCTAGCATTATCATTTTTTTATCCATGAGATTATCAATAATATTCACGTACTGTAAGAATAACAATTTATTTTATAATGGTGGACTCTACCTCTGCAAATTGTAAATGTAAAGAGGAAAGCCAATCAGTTCGGCACCTCTTATTTCATTGTCCATTATTTACGCATGAACGTTATCAGTTAATATTATATTTAAATTTTCTAAATTTTGACTTTACTACACCAATCTACCGTCTCTTCTTAAATAAGCAAAGTTATAAAGTTGTTTTAAGTTTCATGAATAGTGTTTTTGCAAAATTGTAATATATATATATGTAGTTTACTGTATACTCTGTATATATGTTTAATCTATAACCCTAATATGCCATCTGGTAAAATAAATGGTGCAAAAATACGTTGCACAAACTTTCTCGCATATACGTGTTAAAGGCTAGCACAGAAAAAATTGCATTAAAGAGACAATTAAATTTTAGGCTACTTATTACATTTTCATAAAACTAAGAAGTATCTAGAACGGAAAGCATCAGGGTCGATCTTTATGTTCAATGCTTTTACCGTGAAATAATAATAAGAATAATAAGAATAATAATAATAATAATCAATGACAGTAAAACTGCATATTATTAGTACTACTACTACTACGGGAAAATTCAAATATAAGTCGCACCTTGGGATAAATCGGTCCCACCCAACCTATCTTCACCGATGCAGCTTCTTTTATACCACGATCTAACGAATTCTTCTGTCCTAGTATTATGAAGAAACTCGTGATTGGACGTTGGAGGTGTGACGTCTTACCGCTAGACGAGAGGTGGCAGGCTGACAAACCTTGCGGGAGATATAATATGCCACATTTTCGAAACCTACAAACAGTGTATCGTACATTATTCGAAAATGCAAGGGCGCTTCGCTACGGCTCCCGCCTCCGCTTCGCGCACTTAACTATGTGGTTAGTGTTATGCATTATTTAGCTATAAGCAACGGTATACAAGGGCAGTTGGTCACTCTGCTTCGCTCAGAAACAAAATACATCACACAGTCTGTGCAAATGTGTGTTCAGTTATGTTGTGATCTTTTTAGCTGTTAATATTTTTATTGCTAAATGTTTAATTTTATTATGATGGATGGTTGGTTTGATTTCTTTCTGCTTTTCGCCCGTTTTCAGGGGGCCTTGCATTCTCTTCATTATTTTTAAGGACAGTTGAATTTCTCTACAATATGTTTTTTATATTGTTAGCTTTCTTCTTTTCTTCTTGTTTCAAACATTCCTTCTTCGTCTTCGCCATTTTTAAATCCTCTTAAAGGATCATTGTCCATATCTGGACTTAACTAGCAGTGGTTTTTTAACGTCATAATTCCTTATTCTTCGCTTCCTGCAAGTTAAGGCTTCTTTATAATTGATATTAATTGCACAGAAGCAATTTTTCACATTTATTTGTCTCAGAAAAGGCTGGATTCGTTTAGTGCTTCCACCAGGCATTTCTACATGAATTGACTATCTTGATTATGACCTGATTTGGACTTCAGGACTATTTTTGAGGTAATATTAGCTACGAAAGGAATCTTATTACCTAGTGAGTGCATTAAAGCTCTAAAATTATTTCATACAGCTAATAATATTAAATTGATTTTATTGCAACGTAGCTGTATCTACTTTAACACGCAATATAAATTCAGTAACATTATTATTGCGTATTATTTGGTGAATTAAAATATCACAAGATTGACTGTGAACCTTAATACGGCATATAATTGGTACATGTGTGTATTTCATTGTTATTCACATAATTTTATTTGGAATATTGACTCCAAAGGTCCTCCGGAATTGTTATTAAATATATTTTTAAATCAGCAAGCTCTTTCATTTACTGGCGGAATCAATCATCCCTGCTTATAAGAAGACTTCAAGACGTCGATGAAATTTCCAACGAGTGTTTGTGATTCAAGAAGATCAAAGTGTCAGTGTTATCTCACCTATGGTTTATTTAGCTTATAACCTTGTTATCGTTCATTCTAAGCGAAATGTATAGCGTGTGTACAATCTTTATCACCCTTAATTAATTTAATTGTTTTTACAGTCCACTGTCTACGCACGTTATACATTTTTTGGTACCTCCGAGGCCGGATAGAACCACAATATTGTAACACGCATTGTAAACCTACACTCGTTCTATTCCGCCCGTAGTAAACTTTATTGAGATAATTCAAGCTGTTGGTGTTCCGCAATTCATGCTGTTTGAACACAAATATCATTCAAGCAAATAATTGACTTATTTGAAGCACAATTGACATTCCTGACTTAAGTCAGTTTGAAGTTTCTTATTGAAAAGGTAATTTTAATCTCATATTAAGTGCTTCTGCCTCCGTGTTTTAATCTGCACGTGTGAGGCCTAATATTCAGACAACAGCTCTTCAAACTAATTTATTAAAAGGGTTTGATATTATTTACATAATTGCACTCACCTTTGTGAATCCATGTACACACACATTATTGTCACATTTTGTCTAACCGCGGGCAACTAACTTTAGTGCTCAATAAGCTCTCAGTGCGGTCAATTTAAGTCATAAACAGTGAATCACGTTAAGTCGAATACTATTTGAACAATCAATTGTCAAATCATGACTGACGTAGAAGGCACCCTTAAGACTTTAAAGGCAAAAAGAACACCTATTAAGTCGAGAATCACTCGCAAAGTTAATTATATTCTAGACTGTGTTATCAATGAGGAAACCTCTCCTCAAGACCTTCTTGAGCTTAAGATTGATTTAAGCAAGCTTGAATCTGAATATAACAGAGTCCAGTCCGAGATCAATGAACTAGCCTTTTCTGAATCCGAAGATGCCTATATGGCAGAAATTGAGAAAACCATACAAAAGGCCATCTCCCATATTAGCAGGCAGATTAATGCTTTCAATAAGTCTCGAGCGGCTGAGGCCGAAGCTAAAGCGGCCGAAGCTGAAGCTAGAGCTATGGCTAAAGCGGCCGAAGCTGAAGCTAGAGCTATAGCTAAAGCTGAAGAAGCTGAAGCTAGAGCTATAGCTAAAGCTGAAGAAGCTGAAGCTAGAGCTAGAGCTGAAGCGGCTGAAGCTAAAGCTAAGGCTGAAGAAGCTGAAGCTAGAGCTATAGCTAAAGCTGAAGAAGCCGAAGCTAGAGCCAAGGCCAAAGCCGAAGCTATTTTTAATCTTCTAAAAAATAAATTCATGATTCAAATTCAAACAGTATCTGAATTTGAAATTTTGGACAAGATATCCTATCAAGAGGCCATTGTTCTTAAGTCGAGCCTAGAAAAATTGTCAGATAGATATGAGGTTGAAAGTCTTCAGCATCGTAACATTTACGATGAAGAGGCTGAGTTTCAAGAGCGCCAGCTTCAGTCAGAATGTTCAAGGGCTTTAGCTTATATCAATTCTTCAATTGCAGATGCAAAACTGTTATATGAGCCGAATCAAGAGCAGAGCTCTAATCACAACTCTTCTTTGTCTGCACCTTTACCGAACTTACCTAAATTGCCTGAAATTAAGCTACCAAATTTTTTAGGCGATCCTAGAGCTTGGCTTGAATTCAGGGATACATTTAACTCATTAATTGTTCAGCACAGTCATATATCCAACATGGATAAATTTCAATATCTAAAATCTTGTTTATCCCCGGAGGTAATGACTGTAATTCAAAATATCCCGGTCTCCAATGCCACCTTTGATGTAGCTTGGAAGACTTTAGCTGAAAGATTCGATAATGACAGGTTAATTGCCAACACGCATTTGGATAACCTTTTTTCTCCACCGCCCCTTAAAGGAGATTCTGCAAGCTCATTGCAACAATACTTAGATCATTTTACAAGTACGGTTCATGCATTGAACGTACTAAATACTGATGTTCCTCTGTCTGACTTAATTATTTCACGTATCATTGTGGATAAGCTCCCAGTAGAATTAATTAAAGAATGGGAATCTTCAATTAAGTTAGGAAAACTTCCCAAGTTGCAGGAATTATTCAGTTTTTTGGAGTCTAGGGTTAGGGTGCTGCAGATGACAGAATCGGTTCTGAAAGGTCAGTCCGTCAAGCCCTCATCTGCTCCTTCTGTCAAGGCTAACCTCTCCTCTCCTAGAGCGAAATGCAATTATTGTAGTAAATCGAATCACACTATAATTTATTGTGACGCCTTTAGATCGCTGAATTATTCATCCCGCGATCAATTCGTGAAAAATCACAAACTTTGTCGTGTTTGCCTTAGCTCAAATGGTCACACTTCGAGCTGTAACACTTTTAGATGTAGACAATGTCAAGGCAGGCACAGCAACTTATTGCATGACCCTTCACGGCCAAGCAATTCTCAAGCCATAAATACGGCCAATATCATGTCTGCCAGCCAGTCACGGCAGAAATGTCTTTTACCTACTGCTAGCGTGATAATTTTAAGTAACAATGGCAGTGCCGTACAGGCCACAGCTCTAATTGATACTGGATCAGACTGTAATCTAATTACTGACAGATTATTCAGGCAGCTTGGTTTGTCGCCATTGTCTCAATGTACGTCTCTTGCTGGCATTCTTTCTACCAATGCAAGCGTCTCAAGGCTTACAGAAGTCTCTATCAGATCTCAGGTTACGAATTGGTGCTACAATACAAAGGCCATTATAGTGCCTGAGATCTCTGCTTCTAATTTCCCTAAAAACTTTGTTAATACTAGAGGTTGGAACATTCCTCCTAACTTACCCTTAGCAGATCCCAGCTTTAATTCTCCTAAGCCTATTGATTTGCTATTGGGAGTTGAGATATGTTCTCAAATCTTGGTATCTGGACAGATATCTGCTCCCAACTTGCCTACTATACAGAACTCCCAACTAGGCTGGTACTTCTCTGGCAAGTTGCCTTCGTCCCCTCTTAAGCATCACAATATGCCTCCAATGCGTCGAGGGAGATGTTCAGACTTGAATAGGCCTTCATCAGGTAAACCCTTTAATTCTACTGAGTCTTCTGTGAATTATTCAGCCTTCATTACGTCTGATGAGGGTATCAGTAATCAGCTTACTCATTCACCCACGACTTTGAAAACTCTTGTAGCCAATAGAGCCGCTGATATTCAGGAGACTGCATCTATTGATTCTTGTTCTCATGTCGTCTCTAAGGAAAATCATGCAGATATTATTTCAAGAGGATCTTCTTCTTCAAATCTTTCTTCCTTGCAGAGACGTTCAAACTGGTTGAAGGCTATGCCTAATGTTACCATAGGTACGCCAGTTTTAATCATGGATGACAATATGCCTCCCTTAAAATGGGTTGTTGGCATCATAACTCAAACTCACCCAGGCCCAGACGGTCTTGTGAGGGTTGTCACGGTCAGGACTTCTACAAGTTATCTGAAACGACCCATCATTAAATTAGCCCCAATTCCCATACATGACTCTCTCGACTAAGGCAGTCGTTCATTTTTTCTTTGTTTAGTTACTTTTATTTCTCAACTTTTAGGATTTATTGGTGTTTTTGAAGATCCAACATAACTTCGCATTTCTGTTTGATTATTCCCTAGTGAATAATCGCGGGCAATATGTTCAGTTATGTTGTGATCTTTTTAGCTGTTAATATTTTTATTGCTAAATGTTTAATTTTATTATGATGGATGGTTGGTTTGATTTCTTTCTGCTTTTCGCCCGTTTTCAGGGGGCCTTGCATTCTCTTCATTATTTTTAAGGACAGTTGAATTTCTCTACAATATGTTTTTTATATTGTTAGCTTTCTTCTTTTCTTCTTGTTTCAAACATTCCTTCTTCGTCTTCGCCATTTTTAAATCCTCTTAAAGGATCATTGTCCATATCTGGACTTAACTAGCAGTGGTTTTTTAACGTCATAATTCCTTATTCTTCGCTTCCTGCAAGTTAAGGCTTCTTTATAATTGATATTAATTGCACAGAAGCAATTTTTCACATTTATTTGTCTCAGAAAAGGCTGGATTCGTTTAGTGCTTCCACCAGGCATTTCTACATGAATTGACTATCTTGATTATGACCTGATTTGGACTTCAGGACTATTTTTGAGGTAATATTAGCTACGAAAGGAATCTTATTACCTAGTGAGTGCATTAAAGCTCTAAAATTATTTCATACAGCTAATAATATTAAATTGATTTTATTGCAACGTAGCTGTATCTACTTTAACACGCAATATAAATTCAGTAACATTATTATTGCGTATTATTTGGTGAATTAAAATATCACAAGATTGACTGTGAACCTTAATACGGCATATAATTGGTACATGTGTGTATTTCATTGTTATTCACATAATTTTATTTGGAATATTGACTCCAAAGGTCCTCCGGAATTGTTATTAAATATATTTTTAAATCAGCAAGCTCTTTCATTTACTGGCGGAATCAATCATCCCTGCTTATAAGAAGACTTCAAGACGTCGATGAAATTTCCAACGAGTGTTTGTGATTCAAGAAGATCAAAGTGTCAGTGTTATCTCACCTATGGTTTATTTAGCTTATAACCTTGTTATCGTTCATTCTAAGCGAAATGTATAGCGTGTGTACAATCTTTATCACCCTTAATTAATTTAATTGTTTTTACAGTCCACTGTCTACGCACGTTATACAATGTGAATATCGAATGGTGAAGCTATAGGGGCGACTTATATTTGAATTTCGCCACTACTACTACTACTACTTAGGTTATATTGCACGCTTTAACTGCATGTAGGTCATACCACGTGTTTAGTATGTTTGCGTGAAACATTAGTCTATATCAGCGTTTCTTAACCTTTTTGAACCCGAGGACCTCTAAAATGAGTTAAAAACTTTACGGACCCCAAATTTTACATCCAATTTTTAAAAGTAGGCTATATGTAGGCCTATATTCTTAATATTTGGGGTATTAAATTATAGGTCGTTATAACGAAATACATTTTTTTAATCCGACGGAAACACAGTTATTGAATTGGAATGAAACTATTGACAGTAAAATTATATTTTGAACAGACTTTAATATATATTACCAATTTGATAATGTAATTAGGAATTATGTTATTACTCACTTTTAATGAGACGGTTGAGCTTGACGCCTCTTGCAGAGTTCCTGTTTTTTTGCTCAATATTAGTCAAATTTAGTCGATATGACCTGTATTTTCGAAGATTTTAAACCTCTAGAATTTTAAACCTTTAAAATGGACATCTAGTGTCCATTTTATGTGAAAAATTTCTACTTCTTTACTTCCCACTTCCTTTATGATATTTTAAAATCAATTATGTCTGCGGACCATCTGCACCGTGTTCGCGAACCACCAGTGGTACGCGGGACCATAGGTTGGGAAACGCTGGTCTATATTAACAACTCATTCGCGTCATGTTTCTATTGTTTAGTGATGTCGTCTTATGTGATATTCAGTTTAAGCGATTATAATATCCAGTGACATAGCGGCAATGAGTTATGGAAAATAAGCAAGTCCTACAAACCCGGCGTTTGCCTTTGAGAACGACGGAACCATGAAAAACCCAAGTTAATTTGGACGGCCACGAGGTTTGATTTGAACTCAGGACCTCTTCTCTGTTAGCCCATAGGCCTACCACCTCGCTGTAATTGGTTTTAGTGTGTTCATTGCGACTGAGCTAAACTGATTGCATTTCACAACAATAAGTACATTAGGCCTATAGTTTTCTTGTTACTAGGGGCAACAAAATGTCAATCATATTTTAATTGACATTTATGTTCTGAAATTCGCATTTAAGCTGTCCTTATTTTGTTTTTATCTTGATATCTATTAAATGTACAAAGAAATGTGTTAAACAAAAAATGTTCATTTTAAATTTTTCTACAACTTTATTGTGATAGGTTTTCATGTATCGCCTACTGTAATGGATATAATCTAGAAAAATTGAAAATGGATACGAGTAAAGTGCCCCTTAAGTCATTTTTGCGGAAATACGGATATAGCCATTTTATTAGTCATAGATAAGACTTTACAATTTTAAATTTTTATTAAAATCGTTAGAGCCATTTTTTCAAAAAACAATTTTTTTAAAAAAGTTTTCATGAAAAGTCCCCTTAATATTTCAGTTGTAAAACTAAATTTCTGGGCGGTTCGACAAAATTTCGAAAAAGTCCTTAATTCAAAAAATGAAGTAAATACAATGAACCGTTTACCCGCTGTGCTTGTCCACGGACAGACGGACAGACGGACAGACGGACAGACGGACAGACGGACAGACAGACAGACGGACAGACGGACAGACGGACAGACGGACAGACGTCATTCCAAAAATATTTTTTTCGGTTTCTAGGCTTCGTGAAACGTGCTCTCCCGGTGTTATCTCAACTTCGAATTTTTGTCACGATCACAATACTTTCTCTATACTACGTATAAGCGAGAAAGTAATAGGGTTCTGTATTTTTGGAAATTCAATAATAATAATGGTGGACTCTAGTTAGAACGTTCCAAATTTAAATCAATCAGCTGATCACTTGTCCCAAAAAATTATTGTTCTGCAGATAGCATTAGCCAACACCACTGTATCTGCTATCTAGCGGCAGAATTGTAAGTGATTAGTATTTAATCTCCCCAACAGATGGCCATTAAAATGAGCTATCTTTTTTACCACTGTACTTCCCTTGTCTGAATGTATCTGTAGGCTAATAGGGTACAGTAGATTATTGCGATACATACATAATATATGTTAGTGCTTTTGTCAGCTGACTAATTATTTATTAGCCACCCACGCAAGAATAAAGTTTCCTGGAAGTGGAATATTGATGTCGTCGGTACCAACATTATTGAACGCACATGCAGGGCAACCAACATTGTCAGTTTACAATATGGCGCATATTGAGATCTGTCAAACGTACTTTTCACTCTTAAAGTGAATTTCTCATTGATGTGTGAATAAGGATATTCACTTGCTAGTATAAAAAAATGGAAGACCTGCTACTACAGATCGTTAAAGAGGCTTCAAGCACCAAGCTCTCTGTTTTACGTAAAGCTGCACAGGAAGCTCATGGTATGTTTCGGTTTTCCAGATGGAAGCCTCCAAATACAAGTAACTTAGATGTAAATATTTAAATATTGTACTCAAAACAGTTTTGATTAGTGTAAATGAAGTTGAAAACATATATGTTCAACAATTAGAACGACAAGGTGTCATTACGCCCTGTAACCCTGCACGTGATTTGTTTTATTGTTTGTGGTCTATAAGAAAATTACTAAGGTTCCCGAGTTCCTTAATGACAATACATAATTTAAAGTTATTACTAAAAGCTGGGCGAAAGATAAATACTATTAGCATCTTGGTTCTCGCTCCACTCTTTGCTGCGCATTGTCATGACAATGACTTGCTTCCACACCTTCCTTTAGCCTTAAAACTTTTCCCTCGCAAGCTGCTCAATGCCGGTAATACAGTTCACTATTGTTCTATGTACTATTAATTGTACCAAAATGAAAAATGACCCTTGTACCATTATTATCTAAATTACAATCACCAGAGCCTTGCACATGGGTCATTCTCCAGAAAAGGGCAGATTTCAATGTTAGAATTTTTTTTAAAATAATTTTATTTATGTAATATTTCTTTCTGCAGAGTACTACTGAGGTACTTGCCCTACTTACCGAGTGGTATTTTGCATTAAATTAAGAAGGTTAGAAAAGGTGAGAAAATAGAAGAAATAGTAATTATATAGAAGTTATGTGAGAATTAGAATTAATTTACTGTATTAAATGTTATCATGAAAAACGGAGGTGAGATTTTTCTCTAATTTGTCAAACAGCTTGGGAACATTTGAGGTTAGAAAATCTCAGTTCTAGAGTTTAACTTTGCATTCCTTATTATTATAATTTATAACAAAAGTAAATATAAAAACATACAACTTCACCGTTGGGTGTAGGTAACGGAGGTGAGGAAGTCCAATTACCAACTCTGCATTTAGCCCTTTTACACAAACAAAACAACACTTAAAAGCATACTAACAGCTTGGCTTTATATAAATGATAAGAAAACTGCCAAAAGTTGGAGTCCAAGGAAAATAGAAAGACTACAGTGCAATATCTGTGGAAATAATTGAACTTTTATATTGTTTCACGTAGGTGAGGTCTCACTTTGGGACAGGCATGTTTAGTGCAAAAAATTGGCTTTACAAAATTATATATTTTCTTTTCAGTTATTAATGACTCATTTTTTGAGCTGTTTGTTCTTGTTATAACACTAAAATGGAATAAAAATTAAAGCCTGTTGAATTATGAAAGAATGAAAATGACAAGCCAGGCATTGGGACATGACACGGAGGTGAGATCTCACATACTGTGCCGTAAAATGCAGAAATTTGTAACTTTTGTTTAAAAAATGGAATATGGGATCAAGTAGACCTTATTTCAATCTAACTTATCATAATAATTCATAATCCATAAATACTTATTTTAGACCAGAAAATCAACTGCGACATGAATCTGCCCTTTTCTGGAGAATAACCCACATGGCAAAAGACCCTTGCACCAAAACAGCTATTTCTCATTTCACATATTAAAACGTTCTAAACTTAAATAGATGAATTTTCATTTCAGCGCTGGTGGCGTAGTGGTTAAGGCTGCTAGCTACAATGCTAGTGGTCCCATGTTCAAAAACTAGGTTGATGTGAAAAATGTACGGTTAGGGATAGGTCCCAAAAAGGTAGGTTGGTTGAAGAGGAGGTGAGAGAAAGGGATGAAGGAGGAGGAATAGGAAGACAAGAGGAGAAGAAAGGAGAAATAAATTATTTAAGTTGTTTCCCCGTTTCACTTTTTTCCTACTTGATGGTATTGCTAGAAGTTCAAATGGTTCTTCTACCCTTTTTCCCAAGCGGGTCCATTAGTGAGTAGGAATGGGAGCTAGGGTGCCCCAAATATTAATTTGGGTTTGGTCCAGCTTTCTACTACGATAATATTTTCCTAAAAGCTGAGTTGCCTTGCTGTCTTTAGAGTTTACGGGTAACCTACCTAATTGCTGGTAATTAACTTCTTTATTTTGACTTTTCAAAAATTGTATTTCCGTGCTATAGCATAGACCATGAAAATATGAATATTCTCTATGTACTAGTAATACAGTAGGGCCTAATAAAGAAATACACTGCTTAAGTATCTTCGAATCCATAAACAACTAGCTAGGCTACTAACTTAATGACTATTCATGACTACAATTTCTTGATATTCTATGGACATTCATTACTATGCTCCAAAACTCATATGTTCTAGATAATGAATATTGAAAACAATTTATAACAATTCTCTACTTCTGAATTTGTTTTTAACAGAATTGTTTTCACTCGCAATTAATGTCTATGACCTTCTGTGGTATGTGAGGACAAAACTCAAGAGACATATTGCTAATGAATGAAGAGTGTGGATTCAAGAAGTGATTAGACCACCTCCGATCGTAATTTAATAATTTCTTTTGAAGCAGGTTCGCACTCTCTGAGGTGTTCTGTGTGATACTACAAAACTTTTCATTTCAGATCGTAACCTTGAAGTATGGGTTTTGATTCAAAATGCGAACAGTCCAATGCTCGATTTGAAACAGGACATGATGTGTCCAGCTTTAGATGTGCGGTGATCTTTGAGATGTCAGTTGTTGCACGTATTTTTCTAATGGAAAAATCTAGGCCCAAGATGCCGAAACAGATATTCTAGTGATCATTATTAAAGGCACAAGAAGAATAAACATAGATGACAACTCGCTGCATATATAAGGGAATTTACTTTTCTTGCTGCAATAACAGAGAATTTCTAAACAGTATCCCTTTGCTTCGACCTCCAACATGTGCAATCTTTTCCTAAGCTTCCTATTTGTGTGACATGTTACTTGGGGCAACTGCCCTTTCATGCGAGGGGCGTTCCATATTGATTTACACTTTATTTTCTCTACACTCACCAAGAATCTCTATGCCTCAGCAGATATATCCACTTTCTCAACATAGTCTCCATTAAGCTGTACACACTTGCACCACCGAAGTGGAAGTTCTCTAGGCCCTCCTAGAACCACTGTTTCATTTTCTGTCACACCCACCTCAGGACAATTCATGGAAGTTAACAAAATGATGTCTGCACAGAGGTTTTTTCATAGCTCTGAATAGTTGGTTATGACCAAAGCCCAATCAATGCAGTGGAAGCATAAAGGCAACTCCCCACCGAAGAAGTTCTGTACAGCGCCCTCAGCAGGGAAACGCATGGCCACAATCTTTTGGAGCAAGGATGAAATCATCCATATTGACTGACTGGAACCAGGGACCAACATTAACATCACGACTAAGATGGGGTTTCCAGTGCTGCCACGTCCACAGTATTCTCACTTCTGCACAGACATCATTTTGCCGACTTCCAGGAAAATGTCCTGAGATGGGTAGGCCTATGACAGACTGCAAAAAATTGGTTCTCAGAGGGCCTAGAGAAGTCCCACTTGGGTGGCACAAGTATGTACAGCTTAAGGAAGACTTTGCTGAGAAAGTGGTTATATCTGCTAAGGCATGAGGTTCTTAGTGAATGCAAAAAAAATAATAAACAAATAAAAATAATAATAA
The DNA here is from genome assembly GCA_964059195.1 of Ectobius pallidus. Taxonomy (NCBI): domain Eukaryota; kingdom Metazoa; phylum Arthropoda; class Insecta; order Blattodea; family Ectobiidae; genus Ectobius; species Ectobius pallidus. The sequence continues at coordinate 96,752,033 of CAXKWD010000006.1, forward strand.
ATAAATTAAATGAATTTTTAAAAAAGTATAAATCAATATGGAATGCCCCTCATACATAATGTAGCCTATTACTGATGTAGACAGTAGCCTAAGTCTTCTAATTCTTTTTGTTGGACAGAAAATCAAGTTGGGCAAGGAGCATTTAAAGTGGCTTCTGCATTGACTCATTATCTAAGTCAGTGTAATTTTAAACAGAAAATAATAGCTTTATGGCTTTTCTGTAATGGATGTGCAGAGCAAAATAGGAATGTGCTTTTGTTCTCGCTTTTAATGAAATTCCCATATTCAATGAAGGAGGTTGTTGTGGTCTTTATAATACTTATAACAATTGAACAGATTATTTTATTCGGAAGGAGAAGCGTCACGTCTTGAAGTAGTTGCTTCTTACAAATGGCGAGTGACTAACTACAGAACACAAGACTAACTAACGGTTACCCAAGAAAAAGAGCACAGACCATAATGAAATCCACGAAGTACACAAATAAATAGTCGGCTACCAAAGAGCATAAAAAGAAATACTACAGCAGTGCTCGGGCATTCATTTTTGCCTGCAGGCAGGTTGTTTGCCACATTTAAACATGCTTTTTATTAGGCCTATAGTTTCATAACAAAACAAGATAAGTTCATTACTTTTGAAACTTTCACCATCAATAAAAGATGGAAACTAAAGAATGATTTAACTCTATGTTTATAAATTTATACTAATCACATAAAACATTTTTAAGTTCGTTTGATAGTTTGGTCACGAACGGTTTTTTGTCATTTCTTAAAAATAATGATTTATGTTTTAATCATATTTTGAATTGATGCTCCTCAAGTGTTTTCCTAAATATTATTCTGAGTGCAGTAGAGCTGAAGACAAATCATGCTTCTGGAGTCAAAACAAGCAGATAGCTTATCTTCAAAGAGATTTCCACTCGATGATGGAACCAAAATAAATTGAAACAGAAATTTGATGTTTATCAGGAATCACATACAGGAGATCAACAACTGGAAAGGATGGTTAACTTAATAACAAAGCTTGTGGCATAATGTTTATGACACTGATATTAGCTATTAAGTGGAGAAAGCTGTGTAATGAATTTTGTACCATAGCTTCAGCCAACCAGTGGGACAGTAAGTTACACATAAAAAGAGCACTAATAGGGGTCGTTATTCTTCATTTGTAGGTATAACCTTTTAGTAAGGCTAAGGGCAGTCTAAATAGAAGCTTAGATTGGTCTTGGTGCTCAAAATAGCCTAACTTAATGGTGTAATAGAGCAGTCAGTACGATAACAAAGGACACTCAATCTAGGGATTCATTGCTTTAGTACACAAATCAAACCCTTTAATAAGGAAGGGAGTAGGCCTACTGGTACCGTAATTAAAGACATTCTAATTGGGGTTCTTCTTTCTTCACATTTCACGTAATCAGTGTCAAGGTTGGTCTCCCATCTCATGTAGTAAACATGTAGAATGCTTGAAACAGGTCCACATGAATTCAGCAGTTCAGTGCAGTTCTCTTATCTAATTAGGAACAAACCGTCTATATATCAGTCTCTGCTGCTACTACCAGGTACTGGACCATATAGAACTGCCAAGATATTTCTGATGTAATATTATCATCATATTGAAATTCCATATGAGTTAGCCAACATATGTAAGTTTCTTGGTATGAAGGCCTCAGACTAATTTCAAGTAATGGTGCTAAGCAGGATGACCACTTTGCATTTTTTTTTGTTACGGTGACTTTATTAACAGCACGTTCCATTATGGCCGTAATACTACATGCTATGATGTAAGTAATAATTATTTACAATAGCTTATGCTTTTAAAAAGAAAGTTAAAATTAGTTATTGTTTGATGGCATATTTTGATTTGAAGCATTCACTATTTTGATAATTATATACTTTCAGTTGAGTTTATCAAGATCTATTTTGTTTACAAAGTATATAAATTCTTTTATGTAGGTAGTAGCTAGATCTGTTCTTTTTGCACTGACCATGATTTCCCATATATGGCACTGGCTGACCAACCCAAAAGAATCCCTTCCACAACCAAAAGAAAAAGAAGTTGGGAGAAGGCCCCTGGAAGAACTGTTGCCCAGTGGTCTAGGGCCTAAAACCGTTGATTGGGAAGGATAGGTATTCCTGCCTACCCCTATTCACAGTAAGAAGATGCACTTAGAGTAGGATTACCTCCACAAAGTCTCTGGGTTTTTACGTATATACTTTAGGAGCGAGTCTCACCGTTCGTAGAGTTCCTGCCTAGGGGAGGTAGCTGCACCCTGATTGGCTATCCCACTCCACGTGTTGTCTGTCTCTGTCTCTGCAGCATTATCCCTCCACTCAACTATTACAGTATTTTCTACCACTGACAACATGCAGCATGATCTTTACTCTCTGCCCAGCAGTAGCTCACTGATCTTACGTGCAGCGAATCCGCGCATCTTGGTAACGAGACGTAGCGAGAAGCTCGCTGGCTGGGTTAGTCTTCAAGACCAGAGATTTTGTGGGAGTAATCCTACTCTGTCACCACCTCACTGTTTATTTACTTCAAGAAGCCAGAGGGTTCTATGTGGAGGCTGTGCCATGGTACCATGGTATGGTTATGAGTTATGAGGTCTTCAGCATAATAATTTTGCTCCCTTCCCAAGATTTTGTCTTTTTAGGAAAACAAGGAACAACTTCATTATTCAAAGTAATTTTTTCATCTTGCATGAAACATTTATTACGTTTATTTGGTTTTATAACTGCAAATCTATGAAGTCCTCACCGTTGCATTTTACATTTGTCTCTCTACACGTTTAATAGGCCAAAAACTATCTTGTGGTATTGAATTGTTTATAGTAGGCCTACTGCATTATTATTCTGTATACTTTTTCCCATTGGCAACCCTTAATTTGAGAAAATGGGCCTATTGTGTTACAATTTAAAAAAGGTTTGTAGTAGACTCATTTATCCAATCTTACTATTTGTTTTATTTTCTAGATTTTCTAGATGCACAGCAGGGCCTGTTGCGTGATCCTGCTTATGAACTGCGAGCAAAATGTCTCCATGCACTTCAACTTGCTTTGGAGACAAAGAGAAGCAAATTTGTGGCTTATGGGTTGTCTGGCCTCCATGTAAGTAGTATAGTTCTTATTTAGGCAATGGGTAACAATAATTGCTTGACAAATAATTTTTATGTTTGAGGAGACACCATCCTCTGTGTATCACCAATTTAATTAAGATTCGGTGATATGGATCTACACATGCAGTAATTTTGAAGTGAAAAGGGTTTAGGGTGCCAATAGCCCCTATTTCAAGATACAGTCAAACCTCTTTATAGTGATATCTGTGGGCCCTAGCAGATTATATTGCTATAGGGGGGTTTATTCTAATATTGAGAAGCTGTAATGCACCACTTAAATTAGGAAGACTGCATGGAAAACAATCGATGATCTATAGGATAATTCAAGGAACAGATGTGCAAAGAAGCAAAAAATGACTCACAAATCCAAATCTTGAAACACGTCTAATTTTTTTTTTTTCCTAAACTGACTCACTTCCATTGAGTGGTAACAATAACAACTTTACACACTGAACAATTACTGTTCAGACTAGACTAATCTTGCCGATCATGCTTAGCTTTAAGTCTAGACACGTGTCAGAAATTTCAGACTTGTAGAGGGTGGGAAGAGAGAAGAGAAAAAAAGCAAATTCGCCACATATCTAAGGCAAAACTAAAATAATTTGCCCATTAGAGAGATTAACTACTCTTGTTATGAATGTTGAAGTAGCAACTAAACTCACTGTATGTTTTTGCACATGTTAGGGGATGATATTAACCTCAATGACGCTACTTTCCACCCCGTACTGAACCATTCTTTTCTGAGATTTAGTTATCAGGCTTCCAAGAAAACAATTTTGGTGGCTGGAAGGACTCCAATCTGATACCAGCTACCATCCACTGGGCTAAACTACTGGTTTACAATAACAATTGAACACAAGGTATTGTTATAAAAGGGTATTTCTGAAGAGCTTCATTGTTGTAGTGAGTTAAATTTAACGTATTAAGATAGAAAATTTGCGAGGACCAAAGATAATATTGTTAAGTGTGGGTTTATTAAGTGCCAGTATGGTACTTTATGAGATTGTGTGTGGGGACGAAAAATGTCTGTCTGTCTAATCGTCCGTGTGTCTGTACGCGCCATAACTCAAATACACTTTATCGGATTTTGATGAAACTTGGTACACGCATTTATAATGTCCATGGGAAGAACCCTATTGTTATTGAACCAAATCGGTTCAACGGTACCGGCATCAAACCCAATTTAGTGTTTTTATTTAAAAGCAGCATAACTCAAATGTGCTTTATCAGATTTTCATGAAACTTGGTATACACATTTATAATGTCCATGGGAAGACGTCTGTTGATATTGGACCAAATTGGTTGGCCGGAATAATGCCCAATTTAGTGCATTTTTATGGTATTATATAACAAAAGGCCCCATAACTCAAATATGCTTTATCGAATTTTCATGAAACTTGGTATAAGCATTTATAACGTCCATGGCAAAAAGCCTTTTAATTTTGGACCTAATCGGTTGACCGGTACCAGAGTAACAACTAATTAAAGGTCACATGTTTTTTAATTTTTGTCTACTGGTATAATTTCACAGTGAACACTATCCCTTCACATATGCTTATCAAACGACACCGTCAAACTGGCTCAGTTGGCCAAACGGTAACGTCTTGGACTCGCATTCTGCAGGTCCCTGGAGCCGGCTGATTTGACATGGATTTTTTTAATTTAATTTTTTATTTTTATGTGAGTGCGCGATTGTCAAGGTATCACAAATCTGTAGTTCTGCTGATGCTGGTTGATTTTATTCTGATTAGAAAAACTTATTTTCTGCATATCATAATTGCAATTATAATTGATTCAACAAAAACATACTGGCACTTTGTTATATCAGTTTACCTGATTTTATTATTATATGGATCTTTGTTGTACAGAGGTTTGACTGTATTTATGTTGATCACTTCGGCTAAAGCAACGATGCAATGGATTTTATAATTTAGCACCTCTAGGCAGTGAACGTATTTCTGCTCCTTCATGAAATATAGTGGCATTATCACCTTTCACTCTGACATAATGGATTCTCTTTGTAATCAGTAACACTGTTTACAAAACTAGGTTCAGATAAGCTGACATTTCTTTAAGGAAGAAGTTACACCTTTGGCTAGTGTAAAATTAGAAAACTTTAACACTTTGTATTTCAGGAGCCTTAAAAATCACTGAACTGAAATTTATCATACATAATATAAATTACATCTACACTGTTAAGTACCTTTTAGATTTCCTGAAAGACTTTTCATTGAACCATATATGCATTATCGATAACTAAATTAATTGTATGTAGTCCCTTAGAGTTTACATGCTAAAATTCTTAATTACTTGAATTTTCTTATGAATCTTAGTTCTAATTTCTGCTAAGACCCACATCTACAACATAGAGATTATCATATCTCTTCAAAATGTATTTTTTACCTTAACTTCTAAACAACAAGTTATAATGAAGGTATGTGAAGTTTTAAACTACAAATGCCAAAGAAAAAATCCTGCTCTATGTTGTTCACATAGTTAAACTTCACCAGCACAAAAATACTTATTCCAATATCTTTAATAGTTTTCAAGTTATGATGGAAACGGTGTATACTGTTGAAAATTGCAGAAAACGAGCGAGAAACTTACGTAAGGGAGTGAATTAGCTTTGCTCATCTGGTTGCAAAAAGTTTGTTTCATTTTGTACCTTGAAAGAAAATTTTGCATAGGCTATGTGCATCTCTATTCTGAAATAATAAATAAAATTATAAAAAAAAAGTTAACGTGACAAAGCAGATGACGTCCATCAAAATCCTTTCACCAAATTGAAGAGAAAAGTGCATGCTACAGAGAAAAAAAATTAATTTGAAAAAGGCTTTTTTTTTTTTTTTTACTCTCCCCTTAAATTTTCTTTACCCTTATGACAACTTACCTATCTAGATCAATCTAGAACTAGCTGACTGTATTTTAAACTTACAATGTTTTTCTTTTTAACCTTATTTCTGAGACTATAAGTTTTAAATTATATTTCTTATACTGTCATTTATTATACATGAAATAAAATTTGTAAATAGCATTCACCACTTATTCTTTCAATTGGAGTCTTAAATTTCTCTTGCTTCATTTATCTGTTAACACCAAAATATAGTTCGTTGAACAATTGATTAAATTACTTTGACTACTTAGTTCATGAATGAATGTCTAATCCAGTATAAAAATATGTGACATTTCAACCAATTGCAAGTGTCTGTCTTCATAATTTTATCGTTTTATTTTTATAATTTTCATTTTACCGCACTTACATGCAATTTTTTTTACATAAATTCACAAGGACTAAACATTGAAACATTTTCATACCTGTAGCTTCTTTGATACAGAAACAATTAATTGAACATAGGGATTGTGTGTGTGTATATATATATATATGTATGAAGGTCATTTCAGAAGTCATGGCAACTATTTTATATATTCTGAATAACCGCATATGCATATGCGGTTATTGCACTATATACATTTGAAAACATGGTGTACATAGTACGGGATGCGACCACAAGATGATGTCTGAGTGCATTGGTGTCCAGTAGACAACACGAAATGGGTGTCACTAAAGTTGAACAGTGAACATATGTAAAAATTGCATTTCTGCATGACAGAAATGCTCATGAGAGTCATGCCGAGCTACAAGAAGCATTGGGTGATGGGGTGTCGCATCGACGAGAGGTGGTGCGCATAGATGCATCGCACACAGCTGATGGTATTCCTCATCGTTAACAAAGATGTGTGGACGCCTTGGGGGATTATTTTGAAGGTTGTTAGCTCGTAAGAGTATGAGTATTACACGTACTGTTTTGTGCATATGTAATACGAATAAAACATTGATCTCTATTTACGCATCTTTCAATGTCCCTTTCCCATAGCGCCTTGTATCCGGATCCCAATTTAGTAGCAGCATTGCGAAGAACATTCCAATGACTTTCAATCGTATATCCTGATTTTTGTTTCCTGCAGCTTTATTGACTGATAAATAATAGTTGGCATGACTTCTGAAATAACCCTCGTGTAATGTATAAAAAAAATTAAGGAATCGCGCACAATGTGCATTATCTTAACCTAAGACTTAACCTACCCAGTCCTGAACCCGGGAAGGGGATCTTTCACTACTGAAAAATCCCCGACCCGGCCGGGAATCGAACCCGGGCCGCCGGAGTGGAAGGCAGGCGTGCTACCGACTCACCCAAGCCGGTGGACTTCGTGTAATGTATAAGCTGCATATGAGCAAAGGGCATATGAAAATAATGTACAATTTCATGTGTGATGAAGCATTATAAATCTTGAATAGTAATAAATAAATTATTAATTACACTAGTGACACCACTGGCACCAGAGAGTTTTCTCTAAAAGCATAAAACAGTTGAATTGAATGGAAAGTGTTAGTACCAGTAATAACCGCACACAGTGCAACCAACACAATACATCGATTGGATCGCCATCGGATATTGCTTACAGTGTCACGAATAGCGATGTATTTTTATTCATTTTTAGTTTTGGATTAATTATTATATGCTTAATTATGTGAGTGTTCGCTGAATAGTCATAATAAATGTATCTCGAGGTCCTAGTTTGCCCAATATAAATTCGGATTTCTCTTTATATTACCAATGAATGTTGCACTACTGTGATTTAACAATCAAATTTTCTTCAGAATCTGGATCCATCCATCTAATCAAAAACATTTGCCTCCTGCATTAGTTTATAGGGTGTGTGTCTGTGTGTGTATAAGTAGTTAATGGTTAGCAAAAATGTTATTTATTTTTATTATTGACTGTGATTTGTAGAAACTTGTTCGAGATGATCGCTTCCAGTCCAACTTCGAACCAGAAGATGATTCCCTCTGGTTGCCATCCCAGCTTCTTCATGCAATGGGATCTATTCTCACCCAGTCTGATGATACACAAGTTGATATGTTGAAGGTATGTATCTTTTGTTAGAATAATTTTCAGCAAACATTAATTGTTACTTCGTTTGAAAATGCAATTTATCTCATGTTTCAATATACATCAATAGGTCATGAAATTGATTAAAACATGAACTTTCGATTTTTGTTATCACATTTCCCCTTCAGTAATTGAATCGCAGATGTCACCATTTAAGGATGCCATTTACATAATTTCATTTTCTTCTCTGGGAGCCATGTAACACCTCTATGCATAATGCGCATTAAGTGGGGGAAGTTAAATAATGTACATATTTACTCATTATGTCTGTGTATACTGTGAGGAAGAACCTTGCACGAATATTCTGCAAACCGGATAATCGAGAGTTCGCTATATATACTATTACGGAATTTTATTTCTCACTTATTTGTCTGTCTGCCTACAGTTGAAAGTTCTAGTGCTTAAACTAGAAATGCACAAATTATGTAAACTATAAATTAAATTATGTGGCATGCATCTCTTGTAATATCTTATAGGATACATAAATAGTTGGCCTGTCTAGAACTGTTTGCTAGTCCTTGGCTGTCTGTTCCCAAGCTCACACACAGATCCTGGCATAGGATGATGGTATTTATGTTGTGGCCCCAACTTAAGTAGGTCTGTAGGGCTCAAGCCCACTGTATTTTTATCATTACTATTTACTGATGTTACTAAAAAAAATATTTGTTGTATCACTGCAAAGCATAGGTCAGGCTGTTATTGATATAGATCATATATGGGCAACGCCTGGCCCGCGGGCCGGATGTGGCCCGCGGAACATTTTAAAGTCGAGCTCGAAAAAGTAATTATTTTCTGTTCTCGCCAACAAGAGAGTGAGAGGGGGGAAACAAAAACCTGAACTACGAGGGTGTTCCTTACGGTCAGCGCTAGAAAAATGCTGCAATAGGCCTAAATCAAAGTATCGAACCGGACTTACAGATGTAAATTTTGAAAACACTCTGCACTTTTGTATTAGTGGGATTGATGCCAACATTGATTATCTTGTTTCTCAAGTTCAAGCTCAAGCTTCTCATTAATTTCTGCTGATTGTAAGTAAATACCTAATCAGTTCTATATTGTTCTCATTCATGTAACTTTAGCATTATACTTTATAAATACAAAAAACCGTATCATGATTATTTTTTCACAACTACCTATTATGTACGGCGCACGACTTCATAAATATCGTAGAGTTTAGCCCTCATCGTTCCAAAGGTTGCCCATACCTGATATAGATAGTATGTTCTCCTGTTCCAATTCACTCACAATCGTTTGAAATCATTCCTCAATTCCTTAAATTTTTACATCTGCCAATGCAGCTTTTACAGTAAAGACTTTTTGAGTTCAGAAGTAACTTCATCACATTGCTGTTCTAAATATCCTTAAGGAGAATGTGGAAAAGTTATATTTAGAATTTAAATGATGCTTGTGGTTAAGAAAAATCACAGAAAGGAAATTAATGGACAGGGCAAGGAATTGTGATACAAGGCAAGAGTGTGGAGTACAAGACATTGGTGACTGGTTAAAAAAAGAAAGTAGTGGAACTAATATGTAGAAAGTCTGTTGGTATACAGACATATAAATGCATTCTTGCTAGACAAAATTCTGGTTCACTGGCTTTATTTACAGTTACAGACACAACCATCCTTATATAACCATAACAAGCAATGAAATAAGTAAACAAGTTACAGTGAGTAAATAAGTCAACGCTAAAAACATTGTTGCTCTACTTAGATAAATTTATTTTAACTATTTTCGAGGAAATATCTTCCTCGTCCTCAGTTGGTGGTCGACTAATGACTAATGACTCTTTATGGTAAAATGCTTTGACCATTACAAGTGTAAAATACGCATAAAATCGCTATTGCTCATTAAAATATACATAATAAATATTATTAATAATTAAAATATGAAATGAGTTTTTTAAATTTATGTATAATTAAAATAAAGAGGTGGAGATACTGCATGAGATCAGTTTTGTCAGCGGAACTGCATCCATGAATTAACCAAAAATATAATTTTTTCCCCTCAGAAGACGTACACTTTTTGTGAGTGATTTACTGTATTTCATATTATATTAAAACAAAATTTAAAATCTTTTTCTGATTATAAAATCCTTAACAGGTACTTCTAAATGTGGCATGCAGCAACTATTGGACAATGAATGGCAGAATTATCATCCAGATATTGACCATGTGTAGTGAGGCCCATGAGACTGGCAACCAAGCAGTTCGAACTGCTGCCCAGGCAGCAACAAGCCAGACTTTGCGATCCTTGTGTAACTTTCTTGGTAAGTTGAATCATGAATAGTTAGGCTTACCATAATTTTTTGCTTCTAACCCAGGACACTTTAATAATCTACTCGATAATATTATTAACATATTAATATTTTTTCTAGAAGTTCTTATGACTCTTTGGGTATAATACATTTATTATTATAATATTTCTGTTAGTAGCATAAACTAGAGTTGCATACATCCCGAAAAAGCAGGATTATCTTGGTTTTGCATGCCAAGAAAAGTGTTCTGCCAGATATTCACAGTATGTAAATTCAATTAAATTAATTTAAATAGATTATGCTGTTCGGTAAATTACCCATGTGTTTCTATCCACCCATTCAACAATAAACAAAGTTCAAAATAGGTTTCAGCACCCATTAAATATTTTCATTGGTTGCTTGAATCCTGGAGCACCTTTTTGAATGTTGATTAGTGTCTGAGTGTGGGTAGTTTTTTTCTTTCTATTGCTTTTGAGGTTGATGTGAAATTACGTTTCATCGTGCTTCCCAGTAATGTTTGGCTAATTATGTATTCTTTTATTTTATTATGCCAACTGGGTGTTGCAGTCAGTGATATTTATTTATGATGGTAGGTAGGTTCTGCCATCAAAAATCCGGTTCCTTAAGATTTACGGCATGGATTTCGGAGCTTATTTTAAAATTTACCATGTTGGCATGCCATTGTTTTCAGGCGATCCCATTTATGTTTTGATGGCGCTGTACTCCAGAATCATGTTGGGTGTTGTTCGCAACTGATAACAGACATTCCTGCTCATTCTCATTTTATCTTTTATTTACTGCTGTATAGCTCCATTATGGATTCACCAAAGAAAAGAGGTGGCTAATAATGTAAACATCATACATTGCCGATCACAGAGAAAGTGGAATTGCTAAAAAAAAAAAAATTGATAGAATTCACGTGTGCTAACAATTTGTGAAATATGGCATTTTTAAAAAATCCATCACTCTTCAGGTCCAGGGGTTGTCGGATTTTTTAATGCCAACCTGTACATATTGTGGTGGTGAATACATCTTTGGAACAGATGAGCAGCCAAAAATTATATCCTGTTGCAATTTGAAGTTTCTATTACTTCCTTGCTGGGTCCATATAATACTAAGTTCTTTTCCTTTATGCCAAGAAATGCTATTTACCACAATGCATCAATATTTTATTTCTATTAACTAGTAAAGAATGAAATTGAGAAACACTTTAACTACACAGAATGCACCGATATCATCTTAAAATGTCATTTTTTTAAAAAAAACAAGTCCTTTGCATCGTTTAATTTAAATTTAACTCTTGTGTTAATGAATTCCATTAATTTAAGTCATTAAATTGTTATAAAGAAAGATTACCTACACTATGGAATCTGTCTTCTTTGCAGAAGAGGAATCACAGGAGCTGGATAAGAACCTGAGACGTACAGGTGCAAACTGTGAAGGAGGTTCTGGTGTATCTTGTTTTAATGAGGTGATTCCAATCCTTCAGTTTATCTGCAGCAAAATGGATGAAGCCCAAGCGTGAGTGATGTATATTTATAATTCATAAACTTGTTTCTGCATAATATACTACAGTTTTTTGGAATAAGTGTTCTACAGTATTAAGTTCAAGCTTCAGGATTTTCTCATCATTCTTAATTAGGAAATTTACATAAAGCAGGAAGGGTATTGCAGTCACTGTAGAATCACTTGCGTATGTCAGTAAGAAGATGAATAATTTGGGTCGTGTGTACAGTAGATCTCTAGATAACCAAAATATTTCTGTTCTTCACCCAAAAGATAAGAATTTTCTCTGCATTGTAACATCATTAATTGCAAATTGAGTAGACATTTTGGACAGCTAAAAACATACATACATCATTCTCGAGAGAAGAGATGTTGTGTTCGAGTGTTGTGGTTCAACCTGCCCTCCCTAAATGATGGGCCTACACTTTCTCATATATCAGAAAGTGGCCTTGTTTCAGCTGTACAGTAGAACTCCTATTGTCTGTGACTTGAATGGTTAAGCAAAAAAGTCAGATAATCCACTCAATAGAATAATTTCATGCATTAAATGTGTAGTTCTCAAGGTTTCATAATTGGAAGCTCCAGACTTGCTGGGACTACAGACATCTTCATGTTGCACACTATACTTTACAATATTACACAAGTTACAACTAACAAACATGATAAAATACAGTAAGATGTAACTAAAACACCACAAAATTGATTTACTATTAAATCATGCACAGTTTTTAAGCCAACTTCAAATTCTGATGCAAGATGAGCCACAGTTTTTCCATACTTTCATTCTTTTTAGGTGTTTATAATTATCTATTCCCAAAAACCCTTATTTATTACATGTTTTACAGAATTGGGAGGTGTGGCAATAGTGTGGTGTTTCTGCTAGAGTGCCTTCATACACTCGTAGCCAGTCTGCCTCAGCAGATTCACAACAATCACCACTTCACAGCATTTCTGTGGCAGAAGTTCTGTCCTGCTCTGATAGCTTTCTTGGGCTCCCCACGAGTGGATAAACACATAGTGTCGCGAGGTCATTCCGTAACTGGGGAAGCAAGAGAAGTCCAAGGACGTGGATCTGGGTGTCTTGCTACTGCCCCTAGTTTTAATAGTTCTGAAGCAAAAATTGTTTACAGGTAAGCAAAATTTAGGAAATTGTATCTGTAATTCTGTAATTGCTATTATGATGTGGTACCCAAAAGTTATCAACTTTTTCATTATATAGAATTCTCCTGTACCAATACCTCATTCACCACGAAAGGAGAAAGATTTTGAGTTCTTAAATCATATTATAATTAACTTCCAGGTGCTTGTTGAATGAAAGAGAATATGCTGTTGATTGTTAATGATGAAAGTTCAGTAATAATGTTGTAAATTATTTATTTATTTATACTGTTATGGATAAGTGTAAGTTGTTGTAATTGGTACTACAATAGAATTCCAGTATTCTGGAATAATTCGATAATTGGATAAATCATGGAGAAAGGCTATTTCTTTTAAAAAAAAATATCAACAGCAACAACTAAATTGTACAGTACTGCACTTATATAAAGTTCACATCTTGAACATATCAGTCAGAGTCAGTTGTTTTGTTTACTAACTGTTGAATTTGTCGGCTAAAGTTTTGCTTTTTCTCAAATAATCGGTCTTGAAAGAGGCTTTCCCAATGCTAGCTGCTGCAAAAACCACTTGAATAAGACCTCAAAGCAATCCGGATAATTGGCGATCCACATAGTTGGAATTCGGATAATTGGAGTTCTGCTGTAATTTTAGCCACAATTAGTCTAAACATCGGTAATCCCACGAGAGTTGACGAGTTCATCGATAGATAAACTGTGAAGGATGTAACTCGTCAACTCGAGTTGGATTTATTAAGACTATTCCATGAATAGGCCTAAAAATGTAATTGATTATACATAATAATTACTTTCATGCTTTGTTGTATAAAAATAAAACTAAAAGTTATGAGATTACGGCATACTATGAATCAACCATCCATGAATGTTGTGACAGTGCTACCAATAGTGCTCATAAGACATTGTTAACTTCATTCAGGTAAGCTAACAGCAGAACAGAATAAAAGCACTCCAACTGGCTTGCACCGAATGAAAATTGTGTTTTAATCAATGTACATTTCTATTATTTCAATTTCCAAACAAGTTGATGTTGTATAAAATGATCTGTTTTCATGCTGCTTGGTGTCAGCAATCACTGCACACTGATACTTACATGCCCAGTAATGAACAGACGATTTTACCCGATAAAACAGCCTCCTTGCGATTCCTACAAGAATATTTTAAGATAAACAGCCTTGATTGGTCTATATCCGAGGAATTGCTAAACGTTATTGGTCAATATCAAACACGTGGCATATGAGTGGGATCCAAGTAAAACCTCCATACTATGCACAGTAATTATCTGTTGCCTATGATCTTTCAGATGATTCTTAACCTTTCTTCATGCACTTCTCCTATTTCTCTGTCACTTTGTCCAAATGATGACCTTATTCATTGTTTCTAATCGCTTTCTAAAATTTTGGTGCTTAAGTCAATTTCTTCCTTAGATTTGACTGTTCTTGATTACATTGCTCTAATTAGAGATTGATTTCCCTGAATAATTTGTAGCCAATTCTGATTTTACTCTGTGGTTTCACTATGCATCCCAAAATCCCTCATAATTCCACAGTTTGGTGTGCCCCTGCCTACCTTCAAAATTCCTTTTAAAAATCCTGCCCTGACTTGATCTAGGCTCCCTATTTGTTTCCATCCCTTGGTTAAAGCCCATATGTCATTGTTGATCTCACTAGTGCTCCAGTATATTGTGCAATGTTAATGACATAACTTTAATTTCATAAACTGATTCTAGTTACTCCTATGTACTTGCAGAAAGGTGAAAAGCTACTTTATAATATGTCTTGAAATTTACGAAAAGATCCAAAGGGAATTTTGTTTCTAGTTTTTTATTCTTCTTGTTTTATCTTAGGCAGCAGCAGCTTGTATGAGATAAGTTCATATTGAGTCTAGATTTTAATATAATGTAATGCTGAAGCATGTAAAAGGATATGCCAGTGTTAAAAATATTTTACTTCAATGACTTGATGTAATTAATGAAATTATGCAATGCGTTAATTTTCTAGTATTGGTACTCAACTTGTGCGGCTGGTTGGGTGTGTTGGTTCCTTAAGGCCTGTGTTAGAATCTGTGTTTCATCGCATGCTGCTATACCCTCCACCACAACACCGTTTGGAAGCATTGAAGTCATTACGGGAGGTGAGTATAAATACTCCAATTAAAGTTATGTAATTTACTTTTGATCATTGGTATCGATATTTGTATATATGTAAATTGTGTACATGTAAACAGGTAAATACTATTAATTACTGATATTGGGAAGAACACAGTCATAACATATAATATATTATGGTTTGTAACACACTTAAATTTCACTTTTATAGTTATTACCTTAGGACTACATAGTTTCAATTGATTAGACCAAATTTTAGATGTAGCTGATGATGATCACAATGGTGATTGAAACTACATAATCCTAAGATAATAACTATAAAACTGAAATTTAAGTGTGTTGCAAACCATAATATATAGGTACATTCTTTGCCTTTACATTACTGTGTTAATGTTTATTTTTATTTTTTACAGTTACTACGAAGTCCCAGTCGAATTGTAGATTTTGCTGGTCCTATTTTAGTTGAGGATGACAAAGGATCGCAACAGAGCGATATGGCTTTGATGAGATTGTAAGTAAACATTTACAGCAGGAATGTGTAGAACTAACATTGTCAATTATTAAGCTATGCAGAGATTAGGTAGATTCAGTTTTTAGATTTTTAGAGTGCTTTGTTAATGTTTCATTACCTTTCAGAGCGACTGGATTATCAGTTCCAGCTCAGTAATTCACAATAGCCTCATAGCATTCTCCTTCTCACTGTAGCAAAGTAAAGCATCCCTACTACTACCTGTTTGTCTTCTAACCCACATTGGAGAGCTCTCATTTTTTAATTACTCTTGCTTTACTATATTTAATTTTTTTATGAAGTAACATCTGTTGACCTGAAATATAGTGTGTGCTGTGTCATAAAAGATATATAGATCTCTCGTTTATTGTGCCTGCTGCAAATCCACTCTTAATGAACAACTTCCATTGTAAATAAGGGTGAGCATGATTTTGCAATTTGGGGTGTTTCTGCGTAACATGTAATTTAAATACACTGACCGGCAAAAAAAACCGATCACTGTAAAATTTGTTGTACTTTTAAGATGAAACATAATTTTCATTGGATGTTTATACATTGTTGTTCGTGAGGATGAATTATTATTTTTAATGGATCATTAGCTATAGATACAGCATATCTGCTTTCTTCATATCTTCACTTTATCACCAAACAAAACAAAAAAAACATTGCAATAGGGTGATTCCAATATGATTATAAGCACTAGCTTGTCGTACATATTGCTAGGTGTTTCATTGTTGTATTGCGTCATTTCCTTCCAAACTGAACAGAAACTGTCTCCCTTCGCATCGAAGTGATTCTGTCAGTAAGTTTAGTTGAAATTATGCCTCTCAGTCCTGAAGACTTTGCCAAAACTGTTGCTCTAATTGATGATGGATGCAGCCTCCGTTATGCCCCTGCAACCTTAGTCTCACCATTCACCACGGTGCAAGAGGAAAAATGGGGAATTAAGTGTGAAATGTGTCATTAAATTTTAATCTTAAAAACATATACAATTGCAGTAATTTTATTTCAAGCACTAGGCCTACTACATAATTTTTATTTAAGCTTAATTTTTAAAAATTTCTTTAAGTGATCGTTTTTTTTTTTTTGCCGGTCAGTGTAGTTAAATTCTTGTGTATTTAAAATTAATTTTTTGTTAGAAAAAAGTAAGCTTTTTCAGCAGGATAGTTTGATTGCAATTTAAACCAATCTACATTTTCACAATTTGTCAATAAATGTTTGGTGTAATTATCTGTTTGTATTTTTCTGTGGTTTAATTGCCTAGGCAATTACCTGTCTCCATAGCTTTTATTTTATCCCATATATTCCTCTCTGAAAATGGATGGTCCAACATTCCTTAACACTTCCATAACACAACACGCAATATACACTGTTTCTGTCCTACACAACGTGTGTAGCCAGAGAGCTATTTGTGTGTATCATGCAGTTGGTTTGAACACCACTTCCTGGCTACATATTGACCTGCTATTTCCCTACCATCTGTCATTTAGATGCACATGCATATTCTGAATTTTTAAGCAATGCTAACAATTACAGGCTAAGCAGCAAGATCATGCATTGAATGTTTGCCTAACTATTGTAGGACCATCATCTAAAACTAAACGATTACTTAGCAAATTAAAAGGCAAAATGAAATTGTGAGTTTTAGAATGTAATTGTTCAGGATGTGCACTGTGCACCTTGCACTTCTGCTGGAGATGTCTCTGTTTTAATGTAAAAATACTACAACTGAATTGTTTCTGTAACACTAATAATGGTCTCTATTGGAGCTAATTTCTTATTAACTTTAAATTAATATTGCTCTCATTTCTTTTTGTGTAAAGGTAACATAAATTGATAATAGCCGAGCGAAAGATGGTGAATATAGTGGTCACACATCTACATGAAATATATCAATAGCAGTTGATTGACCTTACTAATCACTTCACTACTGAGATATTTCTGGCTTTTGCATACTGATATGACAGTTTTTCTTGCAGTTAATGCAAGAATTTTATTGTATATTATTAAAAACTTCCTTTTTACTTAAACTTATTTTTATGGACTACAACAAAAGCTTCTCTACATGTGAAGACCGATTAATGTATTATAAGTATGTTACTTAACTAATTTCATTTTAAACTTGGGATTAAAAATACTTAAATAATTTGGGTGAGATGATAGAAAATTCTACTTAATGCCCTGTACAATATTTCTCCGACCAAATTCAATGGTTTCTTGTCTTGTTGAACAAGTGGGAAAGAAGTAATATTGATGTAAGGGCTTTGTTGATGACAAAGTACTGGTAAACTTTTTCCCTAGAAAAAAAAAAGCACTGCATACATGTATATATCTAGTGCTGTAATTAAATAATTGTCTCTCTTATAAATGGTGTAACGGTTTTCAGAGTGATGGATTCCATAGAAGATTGTAGCAGATGTTCTGACTCTGCAGTTTGCAGTGCGAGCGTAGCATGTATTGTTGCCATGTTGGGTTCACTTGAAGAGCTTTGTACTGGTAAAGGAATCACTCATACTTACATGGATCGCATCAACACTATGTACACACACCTAGATCAATGTGATTATCAAGGTAAGGCAATAGTTATTTGAATTTTCTATTGTGAACAGTTTAAGGTCTGAAGTTCACATGACCTTTTTAAGTGTTACAGAATTTTTTAAGGTTTAGGAGAAGACAGTCTAATTTTTTTGTCATGTGGATAATTTGTCAGGTTTCAGAGGATTTGACATTTTAATTCCATGCCTATACAGAACATTCTATTAGAAATACGATGTTGTTTGAAGTAATTGATACTAAGAGTGTTTCAGATTTTACATTTGTCTGGATTATTGAACTTATACAAAACAACACATTAAAACTTGGATTAAAATTCAATAACAGAAGTGAATAACAATATTGTTATATACCTTAATGGAAGAATCACTGAATTTAAAATATAAAACAAACTTTGAGACATGTTGAATGTGATATGGTTCTGTATTCATAAAAATAATAACCAGTGTATGCATGTATTGTAACTTGTGTTGATTGAAACTGCTCATTTTATGAAAGTATGGTAGCTACTCCGTTATACTGCAAATATTCTAATGATCACCCTTTAGTTGAAGTCATGAGGATTCGTTAAAAGTAAAAATAGATACAAATAAATAGTTTGGATAATTGATATAAAAATAACTGATACTTGGCTTACTGTACACAAATTAGACACAGCAAAATTACATTTATTTATACGTATTTACTTGTGTAATGGACGCTCCTGCATGGATGCACCCCAACTTTACGGGTTAGATATGAAAAATAAAAATTCCGTGCATAATAATTGCATCTTATTTCTAACAAAAAATTGTTATAATAATATCTGAAGTCATAAGATTGGATGGCCTGCTTATTTTTAAATTCAAGTTTTTGGACAAAAATGCATGGAAACAGTAAAAG
This sequence comes from Ectobius pallidus, assembly GCA_964059195.1. Taxonomy (NCBI): domain Eukaryota; kingdom Metazoa; phylum Arthropoda; class Insecta; order Blattodea; family Ectobiidae; genus Ectobius; species Ectobius pallidus. Next base: position 96,771,040 of record CAXKWD010000006.1, read on the forward strand.
TGATTGGTTATTTTAATGCACAAAATAACATTCAATCATTGTCGATTAATATTGCAGTGTTTTTAGGACATCTGCAGAAGACAGGTGTATTGATAAACTTGTGTTTGGACAATGGATGAGAAACGACCAAAATATTCAAGTTACACAGCGAGTTTTTGGTTGAAAGTTATCAAATTCGCAGAACAACACAGTAACAGAGCTGCTGGGCAGAGCCAGTATTTTAAAGGAGCTCTTAAGGTTAAGGCTAGTTTACATGATAATATTAGATTTTGTAACTACTGTATTTTCATGAAAGTGTTTTTGTAATTACAGATTTCCTTCAAAATTACAGTGCAGCCGAATGTTTCACCTTTTTTTGAAGTTATTGAGTTTTTGAAATCTCACAAACATGTTTGGACCACATATAAATTAAATTACTTCAGATTGTCCTCACTTCGTTTCAGAAAATTTGAACCAGCTAAACATTTTATAACCTCAAAACTAACTTTGGTTCCATGAAAAATTGGAGTCAGCCAAAACTGCACAGTAGCACCAATACATATCCTGCGAGTGCATTTAAGTATAAACAGTTGCAAAACAGTTACAAAACTTAATTTAATGGTATTAATTAGCCTTTAAGGGAGATTTTTATAACCTTTGTAGATGACATGAGCCTTCCTACCTACATTCCTAAATATACACTGAGAACTTAACTTAACTCCATCTTGAAGGAGACTAGATACCAGAAATTGCATTCACTGCCATCAAAGGGTCCCTCAGTATACTCTAGAACATGTACACTCCATTTCATGTGACATCTGTTCAGTTTTGTTATTGTGTTACTTGTTTTTGACTGCTCTTAATATATATATTCTTTGTATTTTTGTTTTCACGCACTTATTGTAATCAGCATGCTTTGATCATTATGGCAATCCTCCCTGTGGGAAAATTAATATATCACTTGAAGCTGGCCATTTTATAATGGTGCTAACTAACTAATGACTAACCCTAGTGGTGGGCAGAATCAAGTAATTTTAAGAATCGAATAAGTTGTTCTAGAGGAATATAAAGAATCAAAACATTATTCGATTAAAAAGTTCAAATGGAAGCGGGATTGAAAATCTTTTTGCAAAGTGAGAAGTGAGAACTAGGCCAGGAATTACTAAAGGGAAAAATTAAATCATTATTAGAATATATATATTTCAAATGGTGGCCATAAACAGCAATACAAGCATCTGTTTTTGAGTGAAGATTTCCACTCACAAATTTTAAAAGTTTTGGTGGGCAGTAAAAAAGGTGTGAAAAAATTTTAGAGTTCTGATTTATATTCTGAATAGTAGCTGTGCATTTATTTTATGTCTTTCTTGCCTACAAAACTTGTACTATACGTTGAAAATTAAAACAACTGAATTTATACAACTGAGAATTAGGGCTGTACCGATTAATCGATTAATCGATTAAATATTTAATCGTCGATCAATTACATTTTCCGATTAATCGGTTTAGTCAAATTCTGTAAAAGTTTTTCAAGAAATGGGTCAAATGACCAAACTCCTTTCTCAGTGCCAAGTGAGAGAGTTTTTAGTGCTGCTGGTATTATTGTAAACAAGCTACGATTGTGTCTTGAACACTCAAATGTCAATAAACTCGTGTGTCTCAAGTCTTGGTTGAAAAAGTAACCGGAAATGTAAGTTTTGTATATATTTTTTCACTAGTTAACTAATAATGGTATTCATTAATTCAGGATTTCTTCTGATTATATGTAGTGTAGTAGTTATTAAACGTGTAAAACAATATTAAATGTACCATTTGCTTTCGTTTAAAATACCAACCTGTTTGTCGATTAATCAGTCGATTAATCGATTAAAGTCAAGCGTTAACTCGATTAAAAATTTTAATCGATTTTCAGCCCTACTGAGAATGCAATCTTTGGTGTTATCTTGTTCTCACTTCTCACAGCATTAAATCATTCAAATTGAATTCTTGTATACAATTCTCAATTTCTTGAGAACTTTCAAGAATTAACTCACTTCGATTATTCTATTGATAATTTGAAATTACCATGGCTTATTGGTAACACGTCCCAATGACATTCACTTCTATTTTGGTAATTTCAAATTACCAATAAATAAACCTTAATTTAAAATCGCTAAAATAGAAGTGAGTGTATTAATATACACCGTGTCCGGGAAAGACCTGACGAAAAAGAAATAATTATATATCAGAAACTATTACAGTTACTACCTCAGTATTTTCACAGTTAGAAAGACAAACTCAAAAAGTTTTGTTTTGTAGCATCCCGTAATGCGCATGAGCATGCACATTGTTGTTGCACGAGGAGAAATGAAAAAACGCTTTTTCTGCACAGCGTGTGTAGTCAGTCTTATTCTGAGAACTGGGAATGCAAGTTGTGTGTAGGCTACAACATCGTTTCCGAACAGACAAAGGCCAAAATCCTCCTGCCCGAAACAGCATCCTTCATTGGCACAAGCAATTTCTGGAGATAGGTAATGTTGAGTCACAGCGGGGAAAGGCAAAGAAATCGCGCATAAACGACAATGACATTGAAAGTGTACGGGCTGCTTTTGTAAGAAGCCCGAGGAAATCCATTCGTGGGGCGGCAAGACAACCGCAAATGCCAAAATCCACAGTCCATGGGAAAGAAGGACCTACACCATGGCCACCAAGGTCGCCGGACATGACCCCCACTGGATTTCTTTCTCTGGGATTTTGTGAAAGACAAAGTGTATTGCACGCCTGTGACCGATAATGCAGATTTGCGTGGCCAAATATACAATGCAATAGCACTAGTCACACCGGAGATGCTTTCGCGTGTGTGGCATGAAATTGAGTATCGGGCCACAAATGATGCTCACATAGAGGCTTATTAAAACATATCGTGTTTCTCTTTGTAACCGTGAAAACATCACGTCAATAAATGCAATAGTTTCAGATATATAATTATTTCTTTTTCGTCAGGTCTTTCCCGGACACCCTGTATATTTAGTGGAGTTTGTCTATGTACTTAGTGGCTGTGTAGAATTATGTTGTAAGTCACTTTTCGTAGTATTTTATATTTCCATGGTTAAATTTTGCATAATATATTATTTTTAAGATCATATTGATATTTTTCTTGAAAATAACGGAATATTATGTGATGCAGTGTTTTGAGCTGTAAACTCATGTTGGTTAAAAATGGTTACATTACTAATGGCACCCATTTAATTATTTTCAACGAAAACACATGTAAAATATATTTACGAGTACGATGCATAGTGTAAATATTTTTTATTTTAAACAGAAAACTCTAGTAGCCTTTTTTGGCAGTCCATTTTCGAGGCCTGTCTCTTATAAAATGCACCCCATTGCTTTACTGTCAGCCCAATTTCTATTACTAGTAATTTTTTTTAATAGATAAACACTTGATTTTAAAAATCTAATAATTGCACACAAGGCTTAAGATCCAGTTACCATTTTCCTCTTGTGAAAACTGAGTTCGGTTTTATTATTAGATATGAGCAAACTTGTGGATATGTTGAAATTACATGTTATGTTTTTAGGAGAATAATGCAGCATCAATCATTTACAGGCCCTCTGACATACCAGTCTCTGCTGCGTCTACCAAAACCATATAGAGATCGCATTGAAAGAGAAATGATGGCTTCTCGAGGTGGTGTGGGAGGAGATGAAAGTGACAGTAGCAGTGGGATAGAGCAGGGTGATGATCCAACTTTGTCTCACCGACCTCCTTCACAGTGTAGTATTGGGAGCAATGCCAGTACAGGTTCCGGGGATACCGAGGGACCAGAGGAAGGATTTTGCAATGACCAAGCTCAGGTTAGTATAACTTTAAGAAGTTATTTAATAAAATAAAAAGATGTGTTTAAAATTATTATAAAATCAGTGGATACACGTTGAAAAAATTAAAACACAACGTTTCAACTCTGCCCTCGAGTCTTTCTCAGGTGACTCCTCACACAGTACTGATCATGAAGAAGATTGATTTTCGTCACGGTAACCATCGATAAAAACATTGTTTCTAAAATATCTTTTTTTTCAGTCTTTGGAATGTCAAACATTTCCTCCTCTATGCATTCCGCAGGCGGCTGGGGAATTTTTACCACTGGAATTTCCCTTCTCAGTCTCCTCATTACATCCAGCCATTCATCCCCTATATCACCATCATACCTATTCAAACACACCCCCTGGTTTCCAATTATGCACCATGCCTCATATACCTTTCTTTTTACATAAGACTCAAGGATGATTACCTAAAAAGAAAGGTATATGAGGCATGGTGCATAATCGGAAACCAGGGGGTGTGTTTGAACAGGTATGATGGTGATATAGGTGACAAATGGCTGGACGTAATGAGGAGACCGAGAAGGGAAATTCCAGTGGTAAAAATCCCCCGGCTGCCTGCTGAATGCATACAGGAGGAAATGTTTGACATTCCGAAGCACTGGAAAAAATTAGATTTTGGAAACAATATTTTTATCGATGGTTACCGTGACGAAAATCAATCTTCTTCATAATCAGTACTGTGTGAGGAGTCACCTGAGGAAGACTCGAGTGCAAAGTTGAAACGTTGTGTTTTAATTTTTTTAATGTGTATCCACTGATGATGTAATAATTTTAAACACATCTTTTTATTATATTTGACTCAAAGGAAATTTGGGACCAATATGGATGTTTTAGTCATTTAATAAAGGCAACATATATACAGTGAGTCTCAGGCAGATGGGTGCCGCCGCGCCGCACGTTGGGTTCCCCGCAGATGACGCTCCTATCCCCGGTGTGCGGCAAAGGAACTCCCCGGCAGTTGACTGACTTGTCCGTGCGTGACAATGAAAATAATTGAAATAAGTTTGAAAATAACGAAAATAGGCACCTACCTTATTACAGGAGATGCTGGAAGTGTCCTCCTCCTACATCCACACATTTTTGGCATCGTGATAGGAAATTCCGATTAATACGCATTAATTGTTCTTCTGTTATTATTGAGTTTATCTCTATCCTAATGTTTTCTTTTAGTTGTGACAACTACCGAATAACACTTTCACGTCTGTACAACACGAGAACAATGCTCAACTGCAGGCTATGCAGGAATTGTTTACTTATCTGCGGGGCCACAGCTGGCCGCGACGCGGGTAGTGTTGAATCATCACAAGAGAAACACGGCGCGCGCGACAAGCGGCACCAATCTGTCTGAGACTCACTGTATAAATGTGGTGATAAAACCACAATAGTTGCCATCAGCCCAGGTTAAACAACCTTTGGGACCAGTAGGAAGCAGGGGCGGCAGTCACTTCAGAAGCCACCAGCAGCATGGGCACCCCAAGGTGTAGTATCCAGCAGAGTCCAATATCAACATCACCAGCAAACACCAATAGCAGGAAGACTCATGCATGAACTGCAGACCGATACATTTTGTATTCTGTTTTATGTATTTGTTATTTAGTGAGTAAAGAAATTAATTACTGTATTTTCTCATTAATTTGCACACTTCTTACCCTACTTTGGTCACCAAAAATATGGGATGTGTAAAATATGGGGATGTTTAAAAAAAAAAAATGAACTCTTGATAACCGTTATCACATGTTTCTCAGTTCTTCAAAATAATGTTAAAGTTCCCTTTCTATAGCTGGATATTTCCCAGCTTTCAGATCACAAAATGCCCTTCTGTCACTTTTTGCATTTTTAGTGTGTTGTTTTTGTTTCCTGCAATAATGCACATTGGTCTTTAAAGTGCTGGATTCTCTTTCTGCTGTAATGTTGCTGTACTGTTCCGTGAAACGTACCACTTCTTTCCAATCTTGAAATTTCGAAACAAGTACATACTTCAGTTGTTAAGAAGCAGCTGTAATACTGTAGTGTCATCACGGCCCCATAGATACTACCCTAATTTAAGTTGAAGTGTTGAAGTAATGCTATCAGAGGATTTCTTTGTGAAGTAGGTAGTAGATTTTATCAAATGAACAATTTCTACCATGTAATGCAAGAACTGACCTTGGCAAAAGGACTATAAATCCCAAAATTCCTATCACTCTGTTAAAACGATTTGTGTAAAATACATGTAACTAAACAAAGCTCAAAATAATTCTTTAAAAATTAGGGTACGCAAAATATGTAGGGGCATAAATTATGTGAGAAATATTGGTGTATACCTGGGTGTATTTATTCAATGCACCTATTTTTTTAGGACATTGATTTCTGTATTAAATAATGTGTATTTAATTTACTTGGTGGTGGTTGTATTAACTCCAGAAGTTGTGTTAAGATAGTCTAATATATATATTTCATATAAAAACAGCTCTCTATTTTCTTCCAAACCGTAATTGCTTGTTTGTCAGCATTTGTATTGCTAAAATAAGTGTGGTTTTTATTTCACTAGTAAATAATTTCATTGCTTGATTTGGAATTGATCAAGTTCCTTTAGATGAGTGGTTTGCTTGTAACTAATCTCTCTCTTGCAAGTGATCTAATATTTTTTTTAGGCAATTTACAATGCTTTTTCGAGTGGTTTAAGTGTTTTTGACTATAGGAACTCCTAGGTCCATCGTTGCTTGAACCAGAAATAAAACTTATTATCTGATTGTCTACTGGTAGGCAATTTCCTTGAGTATCTTTTCTTCACATTTCTATCTGTTGTTCGAAGTTGTTTAGCCAATTCTTTAATTATTTTAACTTTGAAGGCTGCAGAAATTTTTCTTGTATTTTTCGTCTACACTCTTTATATTTTAATTTCTTCTAATGTAAGTGAGGGTGGAAGTTTAATAGTGAAAACACATCTGTAAAATCAAGGTGATTTACAGGAAGTTCAAATCGCTTTTCATGGATGATGGTTGGATATCCAGCATACTTCAGAGCAAATAGGAGCCTTCTGTCACTACGAATGCCTTCACAGTAATCAAAAGAAATTGAGTTGGTTCTATCAACCGGTCTAAAATGAATTTTGGATCTGACAGAAAGCTAATGAATAAAAATAATTCAATACCTTAAAATTGGTTAGATAAAGTAACTGTTTAAAAACATATTTTTTTAATACAAGTAAGAATCAGCTTGAAAAATTTTATGTCATAACCGGGATTTGAACACGGATCTTCAGCTTAACGCGCTGATGCTACCATTGAGCTACCATGAGCATCAGCGCGTTAAGCTGAAGATCCGTGTTCAAATCCCGGTTATGACATAAAATTTTTCAAGCTGATTCTTACTTGTATTAATATCCCAGACATGGATTTAATGTCTATTTCCTTTCCCTCCACTTAATTAATATTTTTTTAAATTTATTTTTTCGTATTTCAGTTTAATTCAGTTTATGCAGATGATTTTCAAAAGTAAGTTATTTATATAAAACATAATAGGATAAATTCGATCCAAAATGTGACAAGAAAATAAAAAACAAGTAACGTAAAAGATCTGCATAGAAACGTAGGAGATTATGGGCACCTTGTGTCACAAAATCAGCTTGAGAAGATGATAATTATTTTTTTGTTTTATTCTTATACAGATAGATGAACTGGTGGCACAAGCAGAGCGACAACGTGAAGAACAAGAGGCCCTTAGGTTGGAGAGATTGCCTCGTTCCTTACATCATGGAGATGACATGGCATTACATCAGGTAACATACTTTCATCTGTTATCATATAACATTTTCCATGTTCCCTTCATTTAGTACAAGATTTATATTTGTCATATACTAACTACCTTTTCAATTCCTGGACTTAACCCTTAAAAGATGAATGAAGTGTGTTTATTGATCTTAAAAGAGATCTACAAATATCTTTATATATGATTTCTTTGCCTGAGCCATTTAGGTCATCCATGTTAAAAATACACACAAGTAAAAACACAACACACAATTAAAACTAACAAACACACGAACAAAACTTTCAAACAGACTAACAAAACCAACCAATCAGCAAACACACAAACAGAATTAACTATTCTGAAAACAAACATATTAACCATGCTATTGACAGGTGATACCTGCATAGCTCTATAAAAATATTGAGCAAAAATAACATGTAGGTGCCATCTTCAGAGCTGTTTCAACATGACAATATAATTGACATGCTGCTTTGAAAATATACACAGTAACTCATATGCTCGCCCCATGTTTAGTTAAATTGAGATAACCCAATGTTCTCAATGGTGTTTAAAACATTGGCTGCTGAACATTGTAGAGAATGTCTAACCACATATTAAACATTGTCTTTGCAGTGTTGTTTAACACTAAACATTGTCTAAATACCATGTCTTCAGTCTGCTCATAAGGTTTATCAGAATGAAAATAATAAGTTAAAATGCTCTACTAGCATATCACTTCTAGTAAAATTTTTTCACGTTTCACATTGAAACATTTTATAAAAGTTTAGATTTGCTTGCTTGCTGGTATTGTGTAATCTTCCTTCTTATTTTGGAGTGTGTTTTATTTTATGTTTATTGGCAGGTTGGAGAGGAATACATTGATGTGGAGAGGCACAATGCTCGACGATTTGCTCAGACTCTTTACAGTTTCGTGCCATCATTACTTTCACTTCGTAGCTCTATTGAGGTGGATGAAGCTCTCCAGGAATTTTCTGCTAAATATTGCCAAGGTGGGTTTATAATTTGGTTTTTCTTTTCTTTTTTATGGGGGAGACTTAAGAGATTGGTAAAAACATATATGAAAAATGAAATTTTTATTTGGTTTTCTGTTGATTCCTTAATATGGGAATGGTTAACGAACTAGTAATCCAGAAACTGAAATTAATGTATTAAATCTGATACATATGCTGTGTCAATATGATCATACATTAAAATATATCCTAGGCAAAAAAAGTAAGAAAATAGAATTTGTCCTAGATGGGAATTGAAACCTATAAGTTTTTGTAAGCTGAACAGTATCTACATCAGCTTAATTTGCTGAAAACCTGGTTTTGATTCCTGCCCGGGAATCTTTTCAGTAAGACATAATTGACAATGTGTTACTTTTTTAGTGTATGGCACTGTTTATTTGGACGAAAAATTGCGCAGTGAATTTAACAATTTGATTGTACGTATTTTACATTCAGTTAATCCTTTGAGGATGAAGCCTAGGGCTGCTAAAATTTGCGAGCGGACCATGTCCGAGTATAGATTGGGATATTGTATTTAATAACTTATTCCTCATGCTTAAGTTTTTCACTGTTCAGTAAGGTCATATTTTGTGTAAGTTAATATCATTTGGTTTAATATACTCGGGTATGTCTTTGTAAATGTATAATTCTATCTGTAAAAAGTATTTCTGGAAGGAAAAGTGCATTACAAGTACATTATCTGAAGCCTCTCCCAAAATCAAATCCTAGGATAAAAATGCTTTAAAGTTACCAGTTATTTGCTAGAATCTAGATAGTTACCTTTGTATCTTCTCTTAGTCATGTAACATGAATGGCAAAAGAAAGAAAGAACTGAAAAATCAAAGCAAAATGTAAGATGATCAAGACTATGGGCATAATAATCAAATTATACAAAATAAACTAAGAATGAAAAGAACAAAAATTTGAAGTCATATTGAAAGAAACAAATAATACATTACACAAAATAAAATGAAGAAGGAAGGAAGGAAAAAAGAAGTAACAAAAAAAAAAAAAGAGAAAGGAAGATAGAAAGCAAAGAGGTTATATGGGCAGTGTATGCATCTCGTAATGCGTAGTCTATACATAATTATAATAATTTTTTTTATTTATAGGGTTGTTCTCCCAGCAACATATCTCTTCGGACAATAGTAGCAGTACATACAATCTCACTCTTATAACAATTATTAATGCTGATGGTATTTACCTGGCTACATATGCTGCTTTACTCCTCAACTTGAAGCTCATCAAACAAGGGTATTATCAGGATCCACATACCAAGCCTGTGCCAATGACGGAGGTAGGTTGAAACAATTATAATTATTTCAGTCTCAGAACATTTATAAACATCTATTGAACATATGTCTGGTTGAGTTGTTGTGTATGCTTTCACCAACTTAATAATTTGAAAATTCTATTATCTTTCTGAATGGTTGGATTCATAAGTAGGAGATGGTCCCTGAAGTGAGTGTGGTAGTTCAATTATGAAAGCAAAGTGCAATAATTGTGTAAATTTTCAGGGCACTTTGATCACTTTGTATGTAGCATACACTCAAAAAAGACTAACACCATACCATTGAAGAATATATAGTTTCACACAGAGGCATCGGGGAGGTTTTGCATCCTCAACTTCAGCTTTCTTAGTAAAAAAATCTAAAACATTTTCATTTATACAGACATTGTAAATAATTATTATGTATAATTTAAAATTACTATCTGAAAAAGAATAAAACTCAATACATTGGTCTAAAATGTTCTTCCTCAATTTTACTCAACAATAGCTTCCCTCACACACAAGCTTTATCGCTCGGGTTTAAGCAGGTATGCACTCAAATGCTCGTGAAAACATGTGCATATAAAGGCATTAGACAAACAAAAGAAAGCGTGTGGTACGTCGTTTGTGCAACGCTGCACTCTTTTGCCTGGAAGCATGTGTGTATGTAAAGGCAGAAGACAAACAAACAAAACTTTCCAAGAGCACATCAACTCCTCTGTACTGAATTTAAACAATACCGCACGCTCTTAGCTGGCATGTACAAAATTTAGACATTCCACATGCTTTTCTTTTGAGAGAGAATTCGTGCGTGTATCGCAATTACATGCACAATCTTTTGCGCGTACTCTTTTGTTGATGCTCAATTATGCGAGAAAGAACGTGCATGCATTTTGGGCTGCATTTTTTCACCGTGCGTGATTGTCTGCAAGCCCTTTCCCCCAATATTGCTCCTACGCTCCCAGGAGTGTGGTAAAGAGCTTGTGTGTGAGGCTTGCAAATAAGTTATACGCAGCAAGAGGTAATCTACTCAGAATGCCATTGAAGTAAAGCAGAAGCCTGTTATAATGCGGTTGTTGGGGACATACTTTACTCCTGTAGTGTATCAAAATTTTTTGACTGTAAAAGTGGCAAAAATTGATCCTGCATAGGTGGAGGAGGGAAACATTCATGCTCTATTAAATTATTATACAGCAAGATAAAATACATTAGTTTTAAAAATCACTCACCAGTTATTCCAGTTCTGTAACTGATCTCATTGCAGTGATTTAAGTTTCTGCTGTTAGTACAATTACATTGAAAATAAGCATATACCTTATTACAGGAGATATTGGAAATGTTATCTCCTATATTCACATGATATTTTCTTTCAGTTTTTCCAACATATGGAAGATACTTTCCCTAAATTTGTTTACAAGTTTTTGCACATTATCTCTATTTGGAGCAGATACACCTGGAAATTCTGTTAAAGTTCACCTTCTGTCTTCCCTGGAAGAATATGTTTCCATGTACGAATCATCCTTAAAAATTTGACGTAATGATTACATATGTTGAGGCATTGTGAAAACTGTAAAAAAATAGTAATAATTCTTAGAACAAACTAGAGAAATTCAGTAATTAATAACACTTGTAACATGGCTGATTGTTCAAACACATTGGTTACTGTTACTTTCAGTCATGCAGGAAATACAAGATCTGTTGTACATTGACTGAGAGACTGCCGACATCTCGAGCTGCCATGAAACTGGGCGATAAAGACTGCAGAATGCACTGTATAAGTTCTAAGCCCATTTCTCTGGACTGACAATGCTGAATTATACTGAAGGTTGCATGTGGTAGAGCTTTGAACCTGTGGGTCAAGTGTGAAGTAGAATCCATTTATGTCCTTATCCTTCTTTAGAATTACATTATAGTTTGATTTCTTAAGTTTTGTTGTTTAATTCTGAATTCTTTGAGAATTTAGTGTTACCTGGCAGTTGGGCTGTAGAGAAGCAGAGCTAAATTTATCTTCACATATCCTCACAATCTAATCTGAACTTGCATGAAATAATGTTGTCTTTGAATACATTCCAATGTAATCTTATTCGAATTCTGGTAATTTTTGGGGAGGTAATTGCTCAGATAATTTCCAAATAATTCTTAAATTTAGGATGAATATATTTAAAATTATTGCATAACTTTATTTAGGCATAGCAAAAATAAATTAAATGTTAGGATCAGAGATGTTTGACAAGCATGCATAACAGTGACACTGAAAAAAAAACTGTTAAAAATCTCTGCTAAAGAATTATTTAAAGGTAATAAAACATTAAATTCATATTATGAAGCAAACAATACAAAGATATGAGTATAATAAGAAGTCATAGAGATCTGTGAACAGAAGTAAAACGTTCAGATAGAGAATCAATGCATATTAAAGAAAATTTCATGAGTTATTCATGACTGAAATGGTAGAAATCTTGTAAAAGTTAGACATATGTCAGGTAATCTATCTTTTTCAGATTCTTTAACCTTTTTGCGCTTTTGCAAATTATGAAGTTACTGGGTCTCTGGCTTGGGCTATGTGTTTTTTTCTTTTATATCTTTCTTAATTTCTTTCTTTCTTTCCTTCTTTCTCTCTTTCCTCTGAAAACATTATCTTATGTTAAATACACAGTAAGCAAGTGTTATTACCAGAAACCGGATTTTGATGACCTAAAAATACTTTAAAAATGAGAAATAAAATTACTGCAAAAATACAAAAAAAGACCCAAAAACTAAAAAAATCAACCAAAAACTAAAAAAAATTATCCAAAAGCTAAAAAAAAAAAGACCCAAAAATTTGTATAAAATCCTGGTTCATTTATCAGATTTGTGCTTAATCTACAGATATGTTGTTGATCCAATTATGTTTACATATTATGTTTAAATGCAAACAGCAAACACTGTTTTTCAGTATCCAGATTAAAATTATGACAATATCTATTTATTTATGCTTATTTAGAGTTCCGATAAGTAATATTCAATGCAAGTAAATGCACAAAACTCTATATAATGCGAGAAACAATATAAAATAAGAAAGCAATGATTTTATATTTAAAAAATTACCTAAAAATATGAAATGTACAAAAAAGGGTTGTAAAGTGGGGGGAAATGACCCTAAACTTACAATTTTTATTATCTAGGAATCATGATCAGAATATCTGCACTATTGGGCAGTGTCCATGATGTTCCAGTTAAAAGATGACATTTCATCAAAATCCGGACCCTGGTTATTACTAACCTATGTTCCTGAGATATCATACTTTCGGAGTTTCAGATGTGTGCATGATTAATTATTCTACCTCATTAATAAGAATTTCTTTCTTGCTTGTTTTTTCAAGTATTAACATAGCTATTTGGATTTCTAGGAACAGTTTGTAGAGAGTGTGCATGGGAGCGGGGTGCTGGTATACTTGTCTGATATGTGGTTGTCCGAACTGTACCAGCAAATCCTTGCATCAAATCTACTGGAAAAATGTGGCTACAATTGTAATTCCAGTACTAACTATGCTCTTGTTAACCTGCTCACAGGTATCTACTAACACATTAACTTCTTCTGTGTGTCTTTATGTCAGTGTTTGTGTTTTTTAATTTTATGTATGGGATTTCTCTAACCTATAATGGAGTACTGTTTTATTTTCATTTACAGATAACACATTTTTAGGACATAAGGCATAAACATGTAGCATAAATTTATTTTTTATTTAATACTTTAATAATTATTGGCCCAAACATTATGTAATAATTATTATACTTTCCAGTCAATAATTTTAAAATAAGTTTGAAATTTTGCTCCTTCACTGGAGTCTTGTAATCCTCTCGCTATCATGCTCTCTCACACCATCCAAGTATCAGTCTGCCTTTCTTTTTTCCTTCGTCTATTAGATTCACTGTTCATCACTACCTTAGGCAGTCTTTCATATTCATCCTTTTCACATGCCCATACCATCTTAATCTCTTCCTTTCAGCAACTTCTATGACATATTAATCTATATCACACCTACCACTTATGGCCTAACATACATATCTGCTGAGAAAAATATAATCACAGTGACACATCAGTTTCCATCACACTCCCATTATACCAATAGAGTATGTGATCCGACTAAAACATTGCAAATAGTACTAATTTTATTGTACAAATACTATTCGAGTAATTTTAATAATCTTCACTCTTTCTTATTAAAATATGAAACTGCTTTGTATGTGTGTAAAGATCTCGCACGATATCTGTGCCGATGAGACAGTTACTCTCTAGAGAGAGACATGCTATTGTGCGAGAGAGAGAGGTAGCTTGGCCTTTACAAATAAAAAGGAAGGTACTGTTGTGCGAGAGAGATAGTAGCAGGCCAATCGACGCTACAGTCCCCATGAAAACATAATTCAATGATTTAGGCAATCGGCACAGATTTCGTGCGGGATCTTTATCTTATCTAAAGTACTTTAAGCACAGTATGTAATATTGTAAATGAAATGTAATTTCTTTATATCTGGGCATAGCTTCATTTTCAATTGATACAAGAGTGAATTGAAAAGTAACGTACAATAATTTTTTTTTACAAAAAGTTTAATAGGCCTAGGTACAATTACAAACAAATGCACACATGAAGGGACATCTTTTATCTATTTTTCTATATAGTCGCCAACTTTCTCAACACATTTCTTCCATTGTGATATGAGTTTCAAAATACCCTGTTCACAGAAGTCCATTCGGTTGAAATATAGCCATCTGCAGACTGCTGTTTTTATTTCTGCATCTGCAGTTCAACATTTCATACGGTGCGGTGTACGATATTGTGCATTTGATTTGATTTGATTTGATTTATTAAGTCCATCGGAACATGTGCATGTTATGGGACACGTCAATATAATTACAAATACAAATATAAACTTACAGTTGAAGAAATATGTACAGTATGAAAATTTCTTTACAGAGTATAAAATATAGATATTAGCAAATTATTGACTTATATTAATTTATAGCCTAAGTACCAGTTTTATAATTCAGATAAGTAAAATTATAACAAATACAAATACAAAGGTGCTGAGTTATCCTGTTGTTTAATTATTTATATCAATAGGTTATAAATACTGAATGATCTCTTCTAGTAATAAAAATTAATAATTAGGAATAGGATAAATACCTGTTAATGTAGTATTCAAATAGTAACTCATAATTACCTGACAATGTAACATAATGAAGGTAAATAAATAAGTATAAAATTTAGAACAGGAAAAGTAGATGAAGGTTCCTCCAGCCTTAGCGAGCTCACTCCACCTACAAAACCCTAGCAACAGGGAACCAGAGTCAACCAAGCCGCTCTCCGAAAGATTGAGCCAGTCCTAACTGTTGCATGACACATTAAAGCTTCATAAAGTTAGCGCTCACTGGGTGCTTAAGAACCTGACAGATGACCACAAGGGCCAACGAATGATGACAAGCTTGGATCACATATGAGGCCCTTAGAATAGCAGAGGCGTATGCGCCAAAGTTCGTTTTTTTGTTTTTTCTTGCAACATATACTATGACTTATGCTCTTTCATGTCTGCTTAGTGTGAATGGTTGATACGCCTTGGATACGAATGAAATTTCCATTTGAATATAACATGATTTTCAACCTTACGTGCTCCAGCTAAATCTCGAGAATAGCAAAGGCGTATGAGCCAGCCTTCCGCGCCGGCCGGTCGCTATGCTAACTGTAAGACATGCAGCTCTTGAACAGTATGGAGCAACAAATGTATCATCACTTAACAGGGGTGCTGTTTGTTTTATGTCCTTCAACCCTCATAATTTCCTTAGCAATTTTAATGTATTTTTCTTGTTATTAGTTTTTGTCTGGATTTGAATCTTTCCTGTATGGTGGTATCTGTTTAAAAGTGTAGCTTCTCGTTCAGTCTTTTGCTTTAAAAGATAATGGTAACACGCATTCTCGGTGTCTTGCAGTGCTCGCAGTAATTTTTATTTACTGAGTTTTAAAATTAGTGTTTTAACCATATCAATGACAGAAATCAAATTCGTAGTTTAGATTTTTCACTTTAGTATATTAAGCACAAACAATGAGTGATACAGACAGTGACTCTACTTCTCATCATGTAAGTCGTCCTAGAAAACGCAGCATTCAGAAAGACAAATGGAAAACAAATGTAGCCAGGAAGAAGAGAAATACAGGTGAAGAATATGTCAGTGTAAAAACAAAAAATGTTTTCAAGAGGAAAGAAGTAGGGCCTCCGTGTTGGTGTGGTTGTTTTGAGAAAGTGGGTCGAGATAAAATTGACGAAATATTTAGAGAATTTTGGGAAATAGGGGATTACAACCTACAGAACAGCTATTTAAATAAACTTATGACAAGTGTGGATGTAAAAAGATCTCGTGTAACTGATAGGCCTTCTCGCAGATTGCGCACAGTAGTTTATAAAGTTATTCATGAAAATAATGAATACAATGTTTGCACAGTAGCTTTTCGGAACATGCATGGATTGAGTGAAAAAAAGACTGCATACTGTTCGTGACAAAGTTACAGGAACAGGGACCATTGATAAAGATAATCGTGGCCATCAAGAACAGACTAAAAGAGTGCCTGATTCAGACAGAGAAAAAGTATCGCACATATTAACAGTTTCCCTGCTTTAACCAGTCATTATAGCAGAGCTAAAAGTCCACACAGGAAATACTTGGCCTCTGATTTAAATATCTCCAAAATGTACGAAGCTTATTGTGACTGGATTGTTGAAAATCATGCTGAAGATCGCCCAGTTTCTGAATCATTCTACCGCCACATTTTCAACTCTGAATTTAATCTTGGATTTTCACCTCCGAAGTCTGATACCTGTAACTATTGTGACAAAACACAACGACAACTGGAGACGATGAGAGAAGATACAGATTCTGAAGAGATCAAAAAATTAAAACAAGAAATGACTTTGCATGAATGTAGAGCCAAGGTGGCTGATACACTGATAAAGCAGATAGCTGATAACAAGGATCCTACAGTTGCTGCCATTGCCATAGATATGCAACAGACACTTCCAAAGCCAAAAATAAATTCCGGTATCCAATTTTACAAGAGAAAGTTGTGGACTTATAATTTTGGTATTCACAATATTAAGGACAGAACTGCTTCAATGTACCTTTTGGATGAAAGCACTGGCAAACGAGGCTCTGTTGAAATTTCTAGTAAAATTAGTGTTAAACAGTCTAGAATATCTGTAAAATCACAATTATCATCACAATTTACAGTACTAATGACTGATGGCTCACTTTTTAATATTGTACAATATTTTTATCGAACATATTAATGTGTATGTAGATGTTTTTCAGTGTGATACTAGCTTTTGGCGCATACGCCTCTGTGTAATAATTTGCGAAACTTTAATCGCGTTTTTCTCAGAAGTAGCATTTGGCGCATACGCCTATGCTATTCTAAGGGCCTCATATCACATTTACGCTTTCGTTTGTTTGGTCTCATGAAGAAAATGCTTTGCTTCAGATGCAGAAGTGAAAACAGCAATCCGCAGATGGCTATACTCCAACCGAACGGACTTTTATGAACAGGGTATTTTGAAACTGGTATCACGTTGGGAGAAACATGTTGAGAAACTTTGTGACTACTGTATAGGCCTATAGAAAAATAGACAAAAGATGTCCCTTCATGTGTGCATTTGTTTGTAATTTTTCCTATTAAACTTTTTGTAAAAAAAATTATTGTGCATTACTTTTCGATCCACCCTCGTATAACAGACTTTTTGGAAATAAGTCAGAGCTCTCCCTGATCACTTTTAATATGAGTTATTGAAGGTTGATAATAATGTGTATAGAATCTTAATTGTATTTGTTTCTTTGAAATTTCTGTGTTCAAATTATTTTGGATTATTTTCACAGATCTGGATGGTCTGGGTAGCTGCCAACAGGGTGGACAACTTCTCTCAGACTATCAGCGCCTGGAAAAAGCTGCCACTCATACAGACAGCAGTCCAGAAATTGAAGCAGGTAATATTTTTCTTTAACCCTTTGAATGGAACACCCATCTGATCAGACTTGTTAGAATTCTCATTTCACCACTAAATGGCTCCCATACACTGCTAGGCTCTTGTGCAACCTAGTATGCCTCAGGCAGTTCCTGCCAATGATTCCTGCCAGCTCTCCTCCAGCTTGGCATAAGTTTGCTTTTGTAAAACTTACCCTGCCTGTCATGCATGTATTCTTCTGTAAGTATTCAGAATTTGTTTATGAATGTCAACAGGTGTGAAACTGTCACGTCGTGTGCTGAGTTGTTGTTGGGACTCAATGCTGACAGTATTGTCAGCTGGACTAGGAGATCTTAGAGGCCAGCTGGGAGTCACATCAAGCCTGGCTTTATTGCTAGGTTCTGAAGTTGCAAGAGAAGAACATCGTCGAGCAAGGGATAGTATAGTTGCAAGTTTAGAAGGTCTTCAGAAGGCTGCTCGGCTTAGTAATATTTTAGGTAAGATTTCATCATATATATATTCTACTTCAGGTGATAAATGACTTTGTACATGCTAGCATAGCCCCATCTATGTGCAATTTAAGATAACCCTATTTTTATGAATAAAAATCGGGACATGTTATGATATCATAGGTCTATGTACAAATCTAAATCTTTGAAATCCCTTATTTCACTTATATTTTCTTAACTTACTTAACTGCTTTCATTGGTCTTGTAATGTGACATCTCCATATTATGCTCATCAGCTGGTTTGTACTTCCATTAAAAAAACAAGTGCCTTGAAGAGTTAAGAACTAGTTCTAACAAACAACACTATAGTTCACATGGTTTAATGCCATCAATAATTACCATTGTTCAACAGTTTTTTTAAGAAAGAAAAGAAGAAGAAGAAGAAAGAAAGAAAAAAAAAGAAAGAAAGAAAGAAAGAAAAGAAAAAAAAAAGGACCAGATTCACTGGTGTGCATTGCAATAACGACTAGTTGAAGTCAGGAGCAAAGGATTTGTGGGATGTAAGCCTGACCACTTATATCCATTTTCTTCTCATAGGAAATACTTCGTACTGAGCAATCATCATCCGTATAATCATAGTATTTTATTTAACTGAAGAATTATAGTTTTATCACCATGATGTTTCAGTCAGGAATTGAACTGTATCCTCTATGTGGCTTTGGTGTATCAAATTGAGATATAGAAATGACTTTTAACAGTAAAATTTTAATTAAATTTTAGCCAAAATGTTGATTAAAGCACAACAGTACACAAATATGCCAAGGTAAAAATCTGTCGTTTGTACCTTACGCGTATGTATTGACTCAATTTTTCACATAGATAAAAGTATAACAATGACAGAAATAATATATTTAAAATTCAGGAAATATGGCTTCCAGAGTTAAGTAATACCATAATTTTAATAGCATTGGTTGTGCTATGAAATTGTTTTTCTGTTATCAGAACCAGTTCTGTTTCTTTAAAATAGCACTATTAAAGTAGTCCTAAAGATAAAATTTGTTTGAAAGGGGGAGATAGATATGCTCTGATTTCACACAATATTTTATAATTTGAAGATGAAGTTTTGTTTTCTTATATTGTAATCTTACATTTCAGGGCTGCAGAATCGATGCGGTAGCGTATTTTCACTACAAGCAGCAGCTGCATGTCCTGATGGTAGCACTGGTAACAGAGGGGAGTCACCAAGTAGACGACGGCTTGGTCGCCCTCGAAGCATGCTGAAGTTACTGCAAAAACAACAGAAACTACATACATCTCATGCATTGAGTATGGATGTGCTTTTGGGACGAGGTCTGGAGTTAGGCAGTCACAGTCCTGACTGCTGGGCTCATGTTTTCAGGTATCAAAATAATTAACTTCATGACATCTTAAATGTTAAGAAACACTTGTGTTCCACTTACATCAATTTTTAAAAACTAGTTTCAAGGGACACTTTCTCTCCTATCCTTAGCTAGCAGTCGACTAATGCTTGTGTAGCTGTAGCTGGTATTCTTGCCATCTGCATTGTACTGCCATCTATTTTCTTATTGATGAGTCTAATGATGTCATCTGTTGCTGGGATTTCCAAGTTCGTAATACTATCTTTATTTTTAATTATGAAGATCTTTTCCCAAGCGTAAAGTTCTAAAGGTTTCTTTACATGTTTCAATAATTTATTGTCCTCTTTTAATTCATGTTGACTAGTCCAAAAAAGTGTGCCGTTGCAGACTTTTATGTTTGTATGAATTTTTTAAATCCTTAGATGTTCTTTCATTCTGTTGTTGTTACGGCTTTATTGAAATTTAATCCATTTTTACAACTTAGAAAATTATAAAATACAGTTTTTTATTAACTTTTTAAAATAATAATAACTGGAATAATACAAATTGACATTTCTTGCTAGAATTGGTCCATACAATTTCTCGCACCCCAATATAATTTGTTCTTTCATTCTAGTTTCTAAGTTTCTCTTGGTTTTTCCACTATGTAACTACCAGCTAAAGCCACACAAACATTAGTGGATCGCTAGCTGAGGATGGGAAGCAAGTTTTCCTTGAAACTAGTTCTTAAACATTTACATGAATAAGAGTTTATTACTATTCTACTACATTCACAGTTTGCTGCATTGTGTATATTACTTTGTTTTAATATAATTATGCTAAGTATGTGATATTCTTATTCCAGTTTCTCTAGTAAGCTTCAACAAGTTTAAAACTCTTATGTTAGAGGTCCCCCCCCCCCCCCCCGAACTGTGAAGTGGATTTTTAAACAATTTCTTGAGGTGATGAATTGATTGAGGGCCTAATGTTTATTTCTAAAAAATGGTTTTGCAGAACTCAGTGCAAAAAAGTAATTTCATTCCACATAACACTCCTGTGTTATAGTTTTATCTTGGTTTTTGGGAACATTACTTATATTAAAACATATGGCCATGGTAAGGTAAAATTAATAAAATACAGTAAAACCCTATTTAAAAAATGATGGAACATAAACAGTGAAGCAACTATAATAGAATAATTACAATTTGAGTTGAACTTAGACACTTATTTAGGAATTTCATTTTTCCACTGAGGGTGAAATATTAGTTTTGAAATTACACCACCTTATACCCTCAAGTATATTGTGATAGAGGATATTTCCAAGGAGAATCTTACGCTGCCAGTATCATTACTTTCTTGTTTATTTCTATCTGCATATAACCTGTATATTAATGGTTCAAGTATATATTACACGAAATTACGACCATCTGTTTCTGTATGTCATGAACTGCTCAGCAGCCTGTCATATCATAACACACTCTTACCATATAGCTTAGCCTATGTACAAATTTGTCCATTTACACAGTTGGTTAAAATTTTTGTTATTAATTATGTTGTTTATTTAAAATATGTAAAAGTTTTGTTATGTAGTCATAGTTTTATGTATTAATTAAATAAAATGTGACCTCTTGATATTAAAAACTTAAAATGTATAGTTAATTTAGCCTATATACAAGTTTTTTCTATTTATATAATTGATTAAAATTTGCTAATTATAAGTTATTTGTTTAAAATATGTAAAAACTTTGCTATGTGGTCACAAATTAAAATGCATTAAATATTATAAAATGTGATCTCTTGATATTAAAAATTTTTTATCTTCAAAACTTAAAATGTATATTTTAATAGTAATAATACTACTTGTCTATAAATTGTTCATATCACACTTTGTGATTTTGGTCTTAATGTCTAAAAACTTGTATATAGGCTAAATTAACTATACATTTTAAGTTTTTAATATCAAGAGGTCACATTTTATTTAATTAATACATAAAACTATGACTACATAACAAAACTTTTACATATTTTAAATAAACAACATAATTAATAACAAAAATTTTAACCAACTGTGTAAATGGACAAATTTGTACATAGGCTAAGCTATATGGTAAGAGTGTGTTATGATATGACAGGCTGCTGAGCAGTTCATGACATACAGAAACAGATGGTCGTAATTTCGTGTAATATATACTTGAACCATTAATATACAGGTTATATGCAGATAGAAATAAACAAGATTGTAATGATACTGGCAGCGTAAGATTCTCCTTGGAAATATCCTCTATCACATCATACTTGAGGGTATAAGGTGGTGTAATTTCAAAACTAATTAGACACTTATGCTTCACTTACCAACTTTTTGGTAGAACATGTTTCAAGGACCCTTGTCCCCATCCTCGGCTACGTGTCCAACTGACACGTCAAGATTTGTCAGGTAAATTGAATCACTTGAATCAATTATACACATTTCTAAAATACAATGAATATTTTTTCAATTTAGGCATACTCCCTTGTAACCCTTCCCAATAAGAAATGGAATGTATCCGGGAGTGGCCAGTCTAATCCCTCAATTTCATATTTTATGCAATTATTTTTTTAAGTTTACCAAGGAGTCTCTAGATGTCACTAGTGAACAAGCCTGCTTCTTTTAGCAACTCCAGATATGACATAGGACTCTGTATTAGAATGAACATACAATTTGCGTATGTTTTGTTGAAGCTGGGCTTTGCCCCCCCTTTTCCAAGATGGCGAAAAGAAAAGTGTTGAGGGAAGAGGAAATTTTGCCTGTAGTGGAATGTAATGACAAAGTGAAAAGATTTTCAGTTTAGTGAAATTGATGTTGAAGAAAACATAAATGAACCCAAGAGCAAGAATGAGTCAAGTAACAGAGATGAGCTATCAGTGTCAGTGCAGTACGTGTGGGTAATAGGGCATGCAATGGCTTGACATAACACTTAACAAACAGGACCGGCAATAAACATTCCAGTAAACAATATAGACCTAATAAAATTTATTTCTGGCATCAGTTTTTGGCATAATGAAACATAAGAAACAAAATGTAATTTATGGCACTCTTGTTCCAAAACATAAATATAAATTTGATACTGAACATTTATAAAATTGACTAAAACCATACTATTTCACATCACTGAAGTATAATTTAACTGATATATATTAATTTTACTTTTATATTAGTTTTGTTTAAAAAGTATCCACTAGCAAAAGGTTAGGAAAACTCCGTTTTAGGGGAAACAAAATTCAGTTCGCCTTAGATTTTCTAAAAAGAGATTTTGCTGTAAATGCAATTTCATTTGTAATTTCAGGTAATGAAACTTACAACTTCTTTCAAAATATATAATTAACTTCAGTCTGAAAAATGTGTCGTGTAGAAGTTAAAATGTACTAATTGAAGTATGCCCCCAAACAACGCTGTAAGGAATATTTTCCGTTTTTTACAGGAGAGGCAAATGTCTGACTAGTACTGCCACCTGGGGATGGCTTTTCGATCTTGTAGTGTCTTTTCCACGTGCAGAATGTGTCATATGTTGATGTTCTAGTAGAAACTAAACTTCACCCAAGATCTGCTACATAGCATTGCTCAGGGCCATACTTCAATTATAAATTAAAAATAATATATTCTTGTGTATTTCAGTGTTATAGACTTGCAGTTGATGTACGGATTTAGTTTAGATTGTGTTATGAAGATCATATTAACATTTCACGGCGTGTGTTTATTCTGTGGCTCTGAGGTTTTACAAGATGACATGGATTTTTATTTCAGATGTTGTGTGTATGTCAGTAAATTGGAGCATGGGTTCTTTAGCCAGTCACAAAACAGGAATTTGGGTCCAAAACTGTCCATCAAGCAGTCAGTTTCAAATGATAAGATGTTGACCATGGATAGGTTAACATTTGGTGCGCATGATGATGATGATGATACTTGGTAAGAAGAATCAATAATTCATTGGCTGATATACATATTGTTTGAGTATGCACTTCACATATTTAAAGTATCTACTTGCAGTTATACCACAAAAGAGGGTAAAGTCAATATGTGAGGGGAAAATCAATCAATAGTGATCAATTGTTAAACCTTGAACTTTTAGTTCACTATATTGATGCTGGGAATGATTCTGGCAGCATCGTATAATTCTGAAAGCATCAGTGGGAAGATTGTATACCAAACTGCTGTATGCAGTTATAAGTCATATGATATAATAAATAAATTACTCAGCAGCAGTTTTTACCGGAATATATCACATTTAAAAACAAACCGTTATAGAGGTCATGCATTTCTTAATAATTTACTTAATCAAATAGAATATGGTCATTTGTATTACTGTAAACACATTGCGACAATGCATTTTTTAGAAGATTAATTATTCTTTGTATTATTGGCAATTCACTTCAAAATAATTGCTTTAGTTTGTCTAAGAATATAGCACTCTGAAAGGAGATACTGAAAATATATACGAACAGTCCTGGAGTCAGGGATGGGCTAGAGGGGATGCTGCCCAAAATTTTGTCTTGCCCCTTCTAGATTTTTAGCAGTTAAAATCGTATAAAAATACTCATGCAAATGTTCTTTAAATAGCTTTTTAAGTGTAAAGTTCATCAGCTTTTATTTGTGATATTGTTTTCTGAGGTAGACTACGACAATAACTACAGTATAATCAGAGATATATTACTATAATGTTGAGACCACTGACTGTAACACATATTAACAAAGACCCTTGATGTGGATCAGTTTGTATTACAGTTTGCAAAATCAAAGTCAGGAAAGTTAGCTTTATAAGTATTACAGTAGAGCCCCGCTATTCCAAAACTCCGCCTATTCTGAACAGAGTTCATAAAAAATACCGATTTTTTTAAACTTAAAAACAGGAGAAATTAAAAAGACGTTCGTGAAAAAACATACATTTATTGTTATACAAAGAAGTTAAATAGAGACATACATAGAGCCTAAGCTTGATGAAATGATCTGAAACCAAATTGGAATGAAAGCTGGTTCCTTACAGCACATGTCGGCTTCATTTATAAAATTCCTTGCACTTAATTTATGCCTTAACAAGTCAATACGTTGATATTAATAATAAATTCCGCCTATTCCAAATTGCCGCTAAGCCAAACAGTGTTTGGTTCAGTGGCGGTTTCTCGGTACGTGCTGCCGTGCTGCAGCACGCTATTTTATTGTCTTCTGAAGTCCTAATAAAATGTACCTACTAACTTAATATCTCAACTTGTAAAAGTTATGTAAAATTTATAAATACCGGTATATTATTTTTGCGCTTGCTATGGACACACAGGGAATCCATCCTCACCCGGGCTGCATGATGTTAGAAACGTAGTGCGCTTGCGCGAGGCAAATCCCCGCACCCCTCCGTCCATCGTTTTCCGTCGTTCACCGGGCTGCACCATGAGCAGCCTGTGCGAAGTTTTCTCGTTTCACTCATCAAACTGTGCTATCTTTCCGTTTAGATTCTTTGTAAGCAGACGACAGAAACAGTGCTGCCAAGACACATGACCTATAGAAGCTAACTTCATATCTCTCTGATGTTGCGCAGTGAAGTTATTCCATTGATTTGTTAAACAAATTTGTAAACAAACAAATTCACTTCCTCATACTCATTAAAATTTAATTAGAAAGTTTTCTAAACTACCCGTTCAAAATTATTACTTCAGAATCAGTTGTTAATCTATGTTGGTAGATCCGATATATCTTTCCCACCACCACAGTAAACACGTGTTTGTGTGGTTCATTCAGTGAGTTAATGATTATGAGCAACTAAGTGAGAGCTTGGTGGTTGAGTTGTTGATTTATCAGTGTTTTAAATAGAAGATTTTGGTGACTATTTTATATAATTATATATTTAGTTCATTGTGTATGAGAGTGTGTAGGTGTGTAGTGTACATAAATAAATATATTATTATAAAGTTTTTAAGTAATGCTAAAATGAATTCAGTTGACTCATTGTTGAAAACAGCTTTTTCGAAGCGAACTCTTGATGATAAAATTTTGATAAAAAATTTAGGGCGGCCAACACCAGACTTAAAAATTGAACAAAAAGCAAAGGGAAAAAAGTAGGTTTTTTTTTTTTTTTTAATAAATTTCATCATGCAGCACGCCACTATTTTCAGCCACCAGCCGCCACTGGTTTGGTTCCAATTAGTTCGGAATAGTGGGACTCTACTGTACTCTTGTCTATTCGTAATTTTGTTTGGTAAATAAGTGTTTAATCCTTCCACACCTCTTTTAAAAGCGAATAATTTGTTGTAATTTTCAGTATCTTAATTTCAGTGTTGTTTCAGGGTCTAAATTTTTCAGGGTTAACAAATTATTTTATCTGGTGGACTGGTTGTCTCCTTACTTATGATTCAGTTCATTTAGTATTGGGGTGATGTTGTATATAATAAAAACATCTGATTTGCTCCCTTGAAAACTTGACCCTGGCTACAGGCCTGTGTACGAAAGGTGCTGTTTTGTAATTTATACACTCTTTCAAAGTTATTCCTGATTGTTTACAATGTGAACATCTTAATTACATAATTTCAGTTGATTACATTGAACTTAAATTAATTCTTTCTGTTTGCAGTGTTGATGTGTACAGCTTTCTAGCCTCAACAGCTACTCCAGATCCTAATACCGGCTCTGTAGCAGAACTGATTCAAGAAAGCAATGCAGACATCACAACACAGGGAGTACTAAGTTACCAATATGCTGCTAAAGTGAGTTGTGTGCTCTCTCAGCAAGTTGACAAGTAAGTTGAAAAGGAACCTATCATGCGGTTTAGTACATACCAGTAGTGTGCGATGGGTTTTAAACATTTTGTAATTAGAATTGAATATATTGGAATGTTATTATTATTGTGATTAGAAGAATTATTAATATTAGTTCTACTGTGACTTACCCAACACATGGTGCCTTAAATTATAACACTCATCTTAGTAGAATTAAGTGGCACAACTTATAATCCTACTTGCCATGCCATTGGTGGAAGACATGCACATTTGAGACTATGAGATTGTGAGGCAACTTAAAGGGCTTTCTTCTTTAATACTGTATTATATAATTCTATATTGGCCCAAATATAAGACTATCCAGAATTTTTAAAGGGTAGTGACAAAAAAGTAAATAAAATAGTTTACAATACTTTCATTCTCATAACATCTCAACTCACAGGAAATCATTTTATTTCTCCTGCACATACAAACAAGTCTATCAATTTCTTTAAATCTTTCAATCTTGGGTCCTCAGAATGTTTTCTGTGATGTGCTGGCATTCTTCAACTTTTCTTCTTCTTTCCACTAAAGTCGTACATTACATTCAGATATACCAAACATTTTTGCAGCCTGCACATATTGGTATATTTTGCTTCATGTGAAATGCGGATTTTGAAGTTATTGTCATAACCTCTTCTTTTGCCGTGTATTTAAGGGTTGAGACAATGAAAATGCTTTCTTCTCTATGTGGTCCACCATGACTGGTGATTGAAGTTTTACTTGCTGTAGAGACACCAAACAACAATACAATACAAGCACAAATTCAAAGAAAAAATTATTATTGGTAAAGTTCATTGAATTTTCACATGACTTTGACCTTGGTATGGATATACATTGATCGCAACACATGTTGATTCCTGCTGCATAAGCTGGTATAAAGAGGGATTCACAAAAATAAGTTGTTAGAAATGTTAGGCTGCACATATTAGTATAGTTTTTATAAACATATTTTGAGGGGAAAGAAAAACATGTCTTGTATTTGGGCCCATACGGTAATTATGCCAACACTCATTGCACTTGGCACTTGCTTCACTACAATACCGCTGCACCTGCAGAATCGATGCACGTCTAGATTTCCAACCACCACATGTGAACTTGTCAAAAGATGTAATATGTTTCTGGAAATATTGTTATATATCTCAAATTTTTAAAATGTTTTCACAGATTGTTTGATGATGCTGCTTTGAAATTGAACCTGAAGGCCCTCACTAGTTTTCTCACAGCCCTGGTGGCAGCTTCTCAGGCTCAGCTGTTTTCTACATCACAACACTCTAACGCTACTAATTCTGGCTCTATGAAAATGTGGTGGCCACGCAGAGGACAGTCTCCTAGAGGCAGCACTGCTTCTCTCATGGCAGAGTCACAATTGCTCTTGCTTCACAGAGTTGGAGATGTTATGCTCAAAACTGTGCGCAGTGGACGACCACTCATTCATGTCATGAGAGCTTGGTCAGTTGTTGGACCACATCTTATGGAGGTAAAGAAGCATTGTGTTCATAAACTTCAATTGCAACACCTTGTATTATCAGTGTACCCCCCCCCCACCACTCAGTAAACTCAGCAGGTGCCCCTGGTTGCCACTATTGAAAAATCACTGCTTATATATTAATTTTATTATTTTTAAAAGGATATTTACAATGTACTTATTATTGAATTAATTTGATAAATTCATTAAACCAGCGTTTCTCAACCTTTTTGAACCTGAGGACCTCTAAAATATCTAAAAAATTTATGGACCCCTAATTTTACATTCCATTTTTAAAAGAAGGCCTATATATTCTTAATATTTGGGGTATTAATTATAGGACACTATAACGAAATATGTGGAAAAAATTTTACTTCTTTACTTTCCACTTGCTTTATGATATTTTTTAATTATGTCTGCGAACCATCTGCACCATCTTCGCAGACCACCAGTGATCCGCGGACCATAGGTTGAGAAACGCTGCATTAAACTGTACAGTTTAGAACATTCTTGTTTTTAAAGTCATTCTTGTCTTCTTAGGCTGCTTGTCACAAGGAACGCTCCATCTCAAAGAAAGCTGTTGCCTGTATTCATGATACAGTGACAGCTGTACTCAATGAACAAGCAGAATTGCCACATTTCCACTTTAACGAGGCACTGTTTAAGCCATTTGAAAATTTGTTGTGTCTGGAACTTTGTGATGTGGATGTACAGGATCAGGTAAGATCAAAATTTTCAAAATGTTTCTGATTACTCAAAAAAACGTGCAACATCAGAACACAAAATCGTTAAATTGTTGAATTCATTCTGTTGTATTTAATGATATTTGGTTCTGCAGATTGTAAATTGCATCTGTGAATTTGTGGAAGCAAAT
The DNA here is from genome assembly GCA_964059195.1 of Ectobius pallidus. Lineage (NCBI taxonomy): Eukaryota > Metazoa > Arthropoda > Insecta > Blattodea > Ectobiidae > Ectobius > Ectobius pallidus. The sequence continues at coordinate 96,799,804 of CAXKWD010000006.1, forward strand.
AGAACAGAAATTAGGTCTGGATGGAGACCACTCTTTGGAGCCCTAAGAGTTGTGAAGCTATCAGCAAATCAGCAACAAGATGAAAATACTGTCAGTCATCTTCATGCCCTACTTGATGTGTTTGAAGTCTTTTTGGAAACTGACAATCCACTTGTATTCTCAAATGCTGCTATTGATTGTATTCTATGTCTGCTGAAACATGTTCGAGGTCCAAGTAAGTATCATTGGTTTCAAATGCTGTTAATATGGATCAATAATAACAGAAAGGGGATATACATTATACCAGAGTTCCATGTAGATTGTGAAAGGAAATAATTTCAACAAATAGTTCACAAGGAGCTTTCAAACAGTTTAGCTTGTAGATGCATCTTTATATATGAAATGATAATTGAAATATCCTCTTCCATAATTTTTTTTGTGTGACTAATTATGGTGTTCTGATAATCTCCAAAATGAGCTAGGTTTTCTGCACACACAGGGAGTTAAATGGCTAGACTCCAAAATCCTCTTGACTTGAAAATTTGACTCTATAGACCAGTGGTTCCCAAACTATGGGTCGCAACCCACTGGTGAGTCACGGGAGCAATTTTGGTGGGTTGCGAAAAAGGCGGGAAAAATTAAACTTGTTTTCGATAAAGGAATATAAGGCATTTGAACACAATAAGACTATTGAAAGACATATGAAAAACATGTGCTATATTTTATATAGCCTAAAGTGGTTATCGTTATGTAATAGTGGGTTGCGAAAAAAATTTCTAGGTGAAGGTGGGTCCCAGGACAAAAAAGTTAGGGAACCACTGCTATAGACTATAGGTTCCCTATTACAAAATGCTTGTTTAGAGTCCATCTACAATTCTATAAAGGATCAAATTGGATTCTGATGCATTCTATATACCAATAATAAAATAATGAGAAATTGGAAGAAAGTTTTCCTGAATGCCATTCAGTAAAACAAAATTTAATGGATCAAGAAACTTTAATTTATAACTCCAAATATAATAATTATATTATTATAAGTGCACATAATTTCATTGCTCTATTTGTTTTATCTAAAATTCTTAAAAATTCTTTTAGCCTTGAATATATGTATCTACAAGACTACAAGTGAATCCAGTAATCCATATATCTGTTCAAAATGTAAATGTAATACACCGTCCAACTAAAGATTGAAGTAGGTGTAAACAAACCAAAATGTATCACTCTGCCGACCATGTGGAATTTAATGTGGAAAGTACAGTTTAAAGGTGTATTCATATCAGGTTAAAAGACCACATTAAAATATAATTATGCCTCTTGTATAATATGAAATGGAAAACAAACTCACATTAATAAGCTATCATCACTTCCTATAAGCAAAATGATTAGTCTTTTTCCCTTCCTGTTGGGATCTATAACCCTATGCAAAGTCTGCTTCTTTGATTTTTATAGTATTGTCACTCCATGCTTTTTAATGTTGTGTGGCTCATGTTAACCAAAGATTCATCAAGAATAATCTTGGTCCCTGTTTAATATTACGATTACGGTTTTACTCCACTTTTAAATAGCTTATCTCTTTTGATTTACAACACATAATAGTGAAGCATGTTCTGCTAGAAGTCTTCTTTTTGCTTAACACAAGTCTTCCATTATAAAAATGTCAAGCCTATATTATTTGGTTTACTATTCCCAGAGGAAGACCACCGGCGTGGACTTGTGGTTAGCATCGCTGACAAAGATCCATCGGCCCGGGTTCGATCCCCAGTACCTCCTCGGATTTTTCTGAGGTAGGGAGGTCTGGTAGGTGTGCACTCAGCCTCGTGATTCAAATTGAGGAGCTAGTTAATAGAGAAGTAGCGACTCCGGTCATAGGAACCACCATTAACAGCCATGGGTATCGGCATGCTGACCACATTCCCCCCAATCCTGTCGTCTGCCTATGGTAGATGACGCAGCAGTCGGGTGGGAGGCCTTCTGGGATGGTAGCACCACAAAGTTAAGTATTCCCAGAGGAAAATTACTAATTTGATAACCAAACATTATGACGTATAATTATTATGCAATACATTCATCATGTTGTATTATTATTACATGAAATTAAAACTATAATAATTCTAAATGTTAATACGAAGAGTGAATTGAAATACATTTTGCATAATTAACAGATTATTATTTGGTATGCTGAGAATGCAGTGAAGTAGGCAGAAGTTGTGAAAATCTTTCTATCAACTTTTTGTAAAATTATTGAGCGATGAAAAGGTGGCATTGGAAAGTATACTTACAGGAAATATGCTCCTAGGATGAACCTAACAAGCCACAGACTGGCTGAGTGTGCTACATAAGACATGGTGTTTGCAGCAAAGTCAGTGGATTCCGTGACTCCCTGAATTTTCTAACTTCAATTACCACTGGTTTCACTGTATTAGCCAGTAGCTTGTAATTGTAATTATATCATGAAATTTTTTTTCTAGGTGAATTGGAAGATGCATCTAACAGGAGTGGATCTGTTTCTGATAGCACAGATTCAAATCCATCTCTTGAATTATGTAAGGCTGCTTTGAAGTTTCTTACTCGTTGTGCTGGAATCCTTGCTTCTATGTATAATATGCCAGCTTGCCCAATGTTCCACACAGCTAGTCGGTGAGTATGTCTTTATATTAATTATATCTATTATAAATAGATAAAATCTCAACATACTAGGTAATTCAAACCCAGATCCAACTCTTTCCACCGGTTATGGATATAAGTTGATAAAACTATTATTAAAACTTTGGCACAGTGGATAAAATTACCTTGCACAGTCACTACATTTCAGCCTGACCTCCAGGCCTTCCTCAGGTGAAATGCGCAGGGTTGTTTTCCGAACGGGAATGGGAGCACAGCAGAGACCCCTTCTGGCAGGGACAACGTACCAACAAGAGAGTAAACTTCATTTCACCTGAGGAAGGGCTGGAGGTCAGGCTGAAACGTAGTGACTGTTCAAGGTAATTTTATCCACTGTACCAACGTTTTAACAATAGTTTTATCAACTTTAGATAAAATCTGTTATATGAGTTAACTATACTGGCACACACTTTGTTTCTTCACTTAACATTATTTTGGTAAGATATGTTTCAAGGGCACTCATCATTTTCATCTACATTGTCAACTGCCAAATCTTTCTCCGGAAAATGCTGATGCTTGCATGGTAGACATGAATTAGCTTCTTAGTATATGGCAAATAAAGTTCACATTTCACTCATTTACAATATAAACACCTAACTTCAAGATGGCGTTAATTAATTGGTTATAATTAAACACTGTCATATTTTGTAATCATTTGAACGGTCCTAGTAATGTTTAAATTCCATTTTCTTTTCTTTTAATCACTTATTGTCATTTTGTTGTTGTTTAAAGCTCATTTTATACTATTTTGTGTCATTTGGCAAACCCAATACTTCAGGGCAGATTTATTAATAAATATATATATATTTCTATTGTTTTAATCTAAACATATATTTATTGATATTTTGAAGGAAGCCCTTCAGCTTTCTCGACAGGTAGAATTGCCATGAAGGTCAAAGCATAATGTTTACAATAATTGAATGGGGGGGAAGTATTAAAACAATACAATACAATACAATAACAAAATTGAACAGGTGTTACATCATACAGAGTATAAATGGTTCTTGAATATATTGAGGGAACCTCTGATGGCAGTAAGCACAATTTCTAATATCAAGTCTCCTCCAAGATGGAATCTCCTACAGAAATTGTGAAGAGGTGAGGCAGTGGCGTAACTTAAGCACCTGCAGACCTCGCAATGCAGGGAGGCTGAGGGCTAGAAGGGGTCCAGACTTTACATTATTAAAATGTGCTTTGTAGGGAAAAAAGATTTAACTGTGCAATCCTTATTCTGAATACTATAATAACTTGTACGATGATATAATGGTGTAGTGTAAAAATCATTCAAAATGTGACAAACCAGTATTTTTAAAACATGATCTGAAAGTAAAAGATGGTTATTTGTAGTCTCCCTTCCACAATGTGTTGGTGTTACAACTGAAAATGGAGCCTTATAGTAAATTCTTAAAATGAATATGAGTACTGCAGTGAAACCATAAAGAAAATGAGAATTTGTAAAGTTGTTTCTAAATTTACCAAAATAGATATGCTCTTTTGGCCAAGTAGTGAAGCTCTTTTTCTAGCATTGATCAAACATAACACATTTTCTCATTTAATTGTTATTTACAGGATTCAGTTGAATAACAGTCCACAGCAAGTAGATGCAATTCTTCCTAATATGGAAGTGACACGTTTTGATGGAGAAGATGAAGAGACTGTATCAAATGATGTTATGTATCGAGTGCTATGGCCAGTTCAAAGTGATTTCTCTACACTGGATAACCTAGATCGACCTAGTGGAGTCTTGCGTGTATGGTTTCTTCTGTTGGAAGGTCTAGCAAGTGCTACAGTCACTTGTCCTCGAAAGTTTCAGCCTCACACGCTTGACACTTTATTTCAGTTACTCAGGGATCTCATACATACTCCAGGTTTGTTGATAGACTTGTGATTAGTTGAAATCTCACATATTTTTATACTGGATTGTTCACTGATTCATGAATTAAATAGTCAGAGAAAGTGGTGAGCTAAAAATAGCATAATTTCTGAAGAGTTCCCAACTAGAGGAGAATATACATATTAGTCAAAAAATTTAAACTGTAACACCATGTGTACTAGTACTTATTTTTTCCTGGCATTCCTGGAGGCACTCCAGGGTGAACTAAATTGTTCCTTACAGTAGCATAAAAAATTCTTTATTTTAATTCTCTATCTGTAACAATCCATAACTTTCGCTATTACTTTCCCTCCTTTATATGAAAGACGCATTTACTTTTGCATGTTGGTGTTTGTAGTATTTCTTTTGAATCCCTGACCAACAATCATATTATGCATCATCATGTTGTATTATACCTCAGACATCTCTTTTTAAAACCCATTTGGAGGACACTTTCTAAGATTTGTCTAAAAATTAATAAGTTGCTTCTGCAGAAATAATGTCTTTAAATAAATTTATTTAAAGCTATAATTTTTTTTTTCAGGACCAGAATTTGCACTACACTGTGTGAATCATTTATTACTTCCAATGGTGCAGAATTGGCTTCGCAAAACTGGTCGCATTTTTCGAGGTTGGGATAACTTTGCTCCAAACTTCAAACAGTGTTGCGGTCTCACTACAGACCTTGTTGTGGATTTCCTTACTCAATTACAGGAAGGTGAGTAGTAATACGTGTATAGTTCACTTTGTTTGATTTTCTGATAGATATTATAAAGTAAGGAATTTTGAATTTAGAATTTTCATACTTTTCAAGTGTATTTTTCCTATAAGAAGTTTGGTTTTGTAATGATGGAATGCACATGATTCTATTAGCTCTTGTAGTGGATTTCGTTACTCAATTACACCTTACAATCTGTTATTTCTCTCCCATTCTTGTACCTAAAGAACTACCGTATTTTACGGACCATAAGACGCTCCAGACCATAAGACACACCTTGATTTTAGGATGGAAATTTAAAGGAAAAGAAGTTTAATGTGATTCTAAACAAAAAATTTTTAAGGGAATGATACACTTCATTGCATAAACAAATTATAATCTTGTACAATAGAATCAGTGTAAATCACTTCTAACTTAAAACCTGCGTTGTACGAAAATCTCTTCTGTACAGGTGGCATCGCGTAAATTTTAACAACTGAACTGATTTCTCATGAAAGACTGAAAATACTTTTACACCCTCTAATCCTCAATTCAGCATATGGTAAGTGTAATGGGACAAGGCTGTTTAGGCGCCATTGCCATAATTTAAACCACCCAGCAGACAACTCCTTTTGAATAAAAGAACTCAACATTCCTTTCTTTTCACATTGTATACCCTCATTTTACGATTGTGACAAGTGCACTGAAGTAGACCTACAGTCTGCCAAAATTGGTAACAATCTTATTGTTTAAAACACCATATTTATAACTATGGTATTCCGCCAATATTTACCATAATTTTAATTTTTTTAATGTATTTCCGACCATTAGATGCACCCAACTTTCAAGGCTCTGTTTTCAAAGTAAAAAAGTGCGTCTTATGGTCCGTAAAATACGGTATAAACTTTCTTCAGGACTCTTTCCGTATTGTTCATAACCATTTATATTAGTAAATTTTAAATAAATAGAAAGGAACTCCTGTAGAGGCAATCATTTTATAAAAATGTAACATAAAAATATATTAATACTAGCAGGTGTCCGCAGCTTCGCTCTCGATAATTAATTGAAAGATTAAAAATTAAGAGCAAAATAATTAAAACATTATATTCATTACACTTACATGCGAAACATTCATAAACTAAATGATCAATAATTATAAAGAAACAGCTAAAAATTCGGCTTTAGAGTATTATTTATATCACAAATGTGTATAAACTAAACACTTAAACAATGAAACACCATATTGCATGTAGTAGTAGGAGATTTCAATGCCGCTTCACTTAAATGGGGATACTCATACAAAAACACCCCAGGAAAAATAGTAGAAGATTTCTTATTGACGCACAGTGTGGCACTCATCTATAATAAAGAAGACACACCAACTTATTTACATTACAATGGACATGGTACCAATCCTGACCTCTCTATAGTATCTAGCACACTTGAAAACTCCACTTCCTGTGCAATATTAAATGATATGAGAAGTGAACAGCAGTCATGACCTGTATAACAAGGAACACCAGGAAATCAACTAAAAGAGAAGTTAGAATCACTTGGAACTTCAAAAGAGCAAAGTGGTCCAATTATCAAAAAGAAATAGAGCAAGAACTCAAACACACAAAAATGAAAACTACCCTTAAAGATGAACTACGATATTTAACTAATACTATTCAAAAAAGTTCCAAAAATAATATACCCCAAGGGAAAACTATAAACTGCAAACCCTTTTGGAATCACAAACTCCAGAAAATGAAAATAGAATGAAACAACCTTAGGAAAAAAGCTGAAACCACAAACTGTCCAAAAGATGTTCAACAATGGAGGAAACAACAAGCTATCCTGAAAAAAGAAATCAGTTTTCAAAAGAGAAATATCTTCAACGAGTACCTCAAAAACATTGGATATAGCCCAAAAGGGAAAAAGATCTATAACTTCATAAGGAAAATAAACGGAGATCACATAAACAGAACCCATCACCATTCATCCAGAATAACCAAATGCTCACAGAGGACAAGGCAATAGCAAAAAAGATAAACACCTATTACAGTAATGAACATAAACTAAACAAACATATTACATAAAACAAGAAAAAACTAAGAAAAGAAATGTTTAACAACCAATACTAAGATAATAAGAACACCTTCAAACATTTAGAGGAGATTTTCAACTTAAACTGTTGTTGTTGTTGTTTTCAAATGGTTGGAGCTTGGTTTACACCATTAGTCCTCTTGCTTCCCAATAGAGTCCCGCTATATCTTGTTTCTTCTTTTTCTTGGGGTCTAATCGCCTGCAGTGCAGCAGGTGTTCCTTGCTTAGGAGGACACTTTCACCGCACAAGGAGCATCCGTTGGTTCTGGAGACAATTCCCATTCTATTAAGGTGGTCATCTAGACAGTCGTGGCCTGTTTCTTGTCTGAAGAACGCTACTGCTGTTTTTCTGGGGAGGTGTTTGATTTTTTCTGCATCAACTTAAACTTCAAACCAGAAGAATTAGAAGAAGCTATTTCAAAAACAAAACTACAGAAACAAGCAGGACCAGACAAAATATTCCCAGAGTTTATCAAACACCTAGGAACCCCTGCAAAAACAAGAATACTCCAGATTTATAACAAAATCTGGACAGGGGAGTTCAACATACCAGTAGAATGGAGAAAAGCCATTGTTATACCAATACTGAAATCAAACAAGCCCCCACATGACATCAAAAGTTATAGGCCAATATCCTTAACTTCCATACAAGCAAAAATCATGGAAAAAATGGTAATGCCTAGACTAAATTGGTATCTAAAAATTCAAGAACTCCTATCTCCTGAACGAGCTGAATTTATACAAAAATTAACAACATACCAACTTGTGAAATTCACTCAGAACATCAAAGAATCATTCAACAAGAAAGAAAGTGTGTCCTAGCTCTGTTTATAGACTTCCAGAGTGCATATGATAAAGTTTGGCGAGAGAAACTTACATGGAAATTACAAAACATTGGAGTAAAAGGTAACATGTTAAACTGGTGCAAATCATTCATCTCACAAAGATGGATCCCTACAAAATATAACAACAAAGAAACAGAATATAAGCAAACCAAGGTCGGCCTACCACAAGGAGCAGTATCGAGCACGACACTATTTAATGTGTACATCAATGATCTGCCAAATAAACTAAAAAATATACCAAGCATAAAATGTGCAATGTTCGCTGATGATGTGGTAATTTGGACACCTGGGGAAAAAAAAGAAAGAAAGAAAAAAGATTTAAAAAAAATGTACTATAAACTACACTCCATAAAGCAATAAAGGTGTTACAGACTTGGGCAGAAGAAAATAACATGACCATTAGCGTACCCAAAACATATTATCAATACTTTTCGCTAAAACACAAAAACAAAGACTTCAATATAAAGATTAATGGCCAGAACATAGTTAAAAGCACCTGTACAAAATACATCTTGCAAAATACCTGTAGGCACCTTGATAGTAAATTAAACTGGAGTCAACACATGGAAAAAGTAGAAGAGAACATTCTTAGAAAGGCCTGTATATTAAAAAGATTAACCGGTACAAAATGGGGAAGCCCATTAGAAACTCTAAATCAAACATACAAAATATACATGAAACCAATACTAACGTATGGAGCAGAAGTCCTGGTTAGGGCTAAAGAAGATACAATAAACAAGCTAGAAACTTTCCAAAACCAGCTACTCCGAATAATTACTGGAGCAGTTAAAACAACCAACACAGCAGCCATGAGAATGTACACACGCAATAACACCATACAGAATGAAATTAACAAGAGAGCATGTATACTCAAAGCAAAAATGTCAAACATGCCCAAAGCATTCCACATAGAAGATAGAATACCACAGACAGTAACAACTCAACGTACCGGTACTTATATAAAAACTGATAAATTAATGGAAGAATCTAATATAAACTTAAAAAATGTAAAACCAACTCCACCATTACTAATGTATACCATGTATACAAAAGTTCTCTAACCATCAAAGGTATACAAAACAAAAACAACCTTAACCCAACAGTACCTAAACAATTAACCCTAGACACTTTACATACAACATATCCTGAATCTGAATGGGAATGGATCTTTACTATTGGATCCAAAATGAAAGAAAACCAAAATGCAGGTGCCGGAATATACTCAAAACTATTTTGTCAATATATCACTCTAGGAAATAACAATACAGCCTTCGATGGGGAAATCAAAGCAATAGAAATGGCACTCTACAACTTACCAGTATTAATCAGACAACAGATGTTCAAAAAAGCAGTTTTGCTCATTGACTCTTAATCAGCCATTCAAGCAGTAGCATCCAACATTGCCACTGATGATTCGGTCATACATGAATATCGTAGACTTCTAAAATATCTAAAGAAAATTAATAAAACAATAAATTTCCAATGGGTCCCCTCACACATAGATATAAATGGTAACGAAATGGGAGATCAATTAGACAAAAAAGGAACTAGGAACCCACATCAAATAAACAAGCACAACCACCAGAAGGAAGACCCAAGAAATAAAAACAATCTTCAATACAAAACGAACACTGGAAGACAAGAATGTTGAAGAAGGAAAGAAATGGGAAACTATTTCAGCATTATATGACACAATAAGGAAAGCAGACCGCCTAGAAGCTGTTGGACTATTCCGCCTAATGACTGGACTTGACTGTCTGGGCCAGCATCTTTACAGAATCAACACCTTTCCTTCCCCTGCTTGCAAAGTATATCAATATTGGGAAGCCAGAAGGAAAATGACACTAATGTCAAATCCTGCCATTGGATAAATAAATAAATAAATATTGAATTATTTGCACCTCTCAGTGCAACTTATTCATATAATACAAGATATAACAATTTAAGAAGTAATTTATGCAGAACTACAGCAACCAAAAATAGTTTCAAGGAAGTTGGTATAAAGCTATATAACGCATTACCTCAACATATGAAATATTTGGATACAAATAAATTTAAGATGTCTGTTAAAAATATGTTACTGGACTTATGTGTGTACATATTAAATGAATTTTTTGATGCAATTAGTAATTAGAATTTTAAATGTCTACTTGTAAATTAGTTTTTTTCTTTTTATTATGCAAGACTTTTGTCATGCAACAAATTTTTGTCACGACAATAAGATATATTATTATTATCATTATTATTATTATTATTGTTGTTGTGGTTCTTGTTGTTATTATTATTATTATAATAAACCTGCTGAGTTGTGATGACATGCAGGCAATCCCAGGGTTGCATAAATCACTCTCTACTTCAAGAAATACGTGCTGTGCTCTTGTTTTGGAAGAAACTGACAAATTATTTGCATTTGTTTGTCCATTTATTGTCACAAAATAAATTTGCAAATTAATTTAGCACCACCAGTTTGCATATATTGGCAGTGATAGGGTTAAGCTGGCGAAATGTCCAAACGAAGGCTCTGTATAATTCAATATATCTTTTGTTCATTTGCAGTATTTCCCGTTTTAAGAAAAAATAAAGTCCCTTTAAATGACCTTACTGTAGTATTTTGAATAGGTAAATTTTTTGTTCTGCATACAAACCATTACTGAAAGAAGTTGTAATTTGTTTTAGGGTCAAATGGACAGAGCTTACCGCAAGCTACACTCATGTTGAAGCAGTTGTTGCTTGTGATGGTGGAATGTGTGGTTCAACCCACTGAAAGTATTGCAAGACTTGGCTGTGCCTGCATAAGGTAAGATTTATTTTTCATTTCCCTTTCTTACCTCAAATTTAAGAAAACTGCCATTTTCCAATGTCTTTTGGAGGATTTAATTTTGAGACAAGGGTACTTAACACATTGGCAACAGGATACAAAGATCTTCATAACCAGGATACAAAGATCTTCATAACTTATGTAACCAGCAGTAGGCGACTGGTCACAGAGTTTTACCAGTTACATAAGGGGTAGCTTTATTTTAAGTCCTAGTTTTTTAAATACAGTCAATTACTGCTGGAAAAACTCTTCACAACTCATATTGTAGTATACTACAAAAATGCAGATTTGCTTGTATCCAGTGAGCATTGAGCTAGTGGTGAATGACTTTCCTGAAAGAACAGAGATTGATAAGCATAGTGGCCCCCTTGGGAGCATTCTCTATTGTCTTGTAAGAAAGGACCTCATGGTGTGATAAGTGTCTGAGTGATAGATGAGAAAACAGGGGTGTCATCAGCACCGTATACTACTTTTTATATATTCATCTTGTGTTTTAGCTTAGTTTACAATGTTAATATAATCATGCACATTTAAAGAACATAATATTTCACAATTATAGAAAACGACCCTTGTACCAAAACTGGTATTTCTCATGTATTAAAGCTCTCTAAACTTAAATAGATGAATTCTTGCTTCAAACTACAACAATCTCTCAATGGCTTAGTAGTTAAGATGACTGGCTATGATGCTAGCAGTCCCATGTTCGAATCCTGTGAGGTGCAAAAATTTGTATTATAGGAATAGGTCCCAAATAGGTAGGTAGTGTGAAGGAGAGAAGGGAGGTAAGAGAAGAAAGAGCAAGAGAAGGAAAAAAAAAAATTTCACAATATTCAATGTTGCTAGTAGTTCCATCATTGCCACCTAGATCCCTCTCATTGTTTAATGGTACGTTGGATGGGTGGAGCTTAAGTGGCGACCTGTTTTTCCGTTTTCCATTGTCTGCTTGTGTGAGTGTTCAGCTGCGGCGGTAGATTGAGTCGATGGGTCACGTGGTGCACAAGTAGAGCTGCCAACATCAGTGATCAGTCGCTGTTGCTGTCATCTGGATGATCACTGGGGTACAACATCTTAGCATCTTTAACTAAGGCGAAGAAATGGGTCACTGTTAAGGTGTTTGATGTCCTCCCTCCAGAGGTACTCACAAAGATGGTCTGCAAATATCCTCATCTCTGGAGGGAACACCACCTCGAGACAGATGTCATCTTAACGGTCGCCATGCACCCTCGATGGTATTTGTACATCCGCCCCCAAACCCCCTCTTCTCTATATATAAAAGCCAAAACCCACTCACTCACTCACTGACTGATCACGGTTTCTCAAAAACTATACAGCCTAGGAACGTGAAACTTGGTACACATATTGCTACTAGGCTCTAGATGCGCACTAAGAAAGGATTTCAAAATCTTTGGCCTCTAAGGGCCTATAAGGGCCAAAATAGGGTTGTAAAGTTATGAAATTCACCAAAAGGAATTCATACTGCATGCATACAATCCCCATGACAACATAATTTTTTTAAACTACACAGGGGGCTTGGCATGACACTGGGATTTCATGTAGACCTAATGGATATAAAATTTTGAGAAAGGCTATCAATAGAATTCCTATAAATTATTATTAACTATTTTTTGGCACGAAGTAAATTTAGAAGGTCCTGGGTTCTATTCTTAAGAGTTGAACTCTTTTCTTATAGCTAGCCTAGGACTGCATTGCAAAAGATAGTAAGTAAAGTGTTCCCTATTACAGGCCATGCGAGCCCAGAGGGTACCAAGAAGTTGAGGCTCCCGGATTTTTAGACAATAGGACGTGAAGTTGGTAAGGTTGTCAGCGGTACGCACCGGCCGCCTTTACCACCAGGTAGTTCATACAATATCAATAGATATAATTTCCTGATTAATTTCTATTTACCATATCATCTATCTATCTTTTACCTTAGTTTTTATCCAAACTTTTGGGGTCATTTAAGCGACCCATGTTGCCCGGGCCTTACAGGGCCGCGACCTGTCGGGATAGGGATTATCTATGGCTCACATACATACTTTCTTGACCAGACAAGGACATGGAGGGCCTCCCGGATGAGTGATCAGCCAAATGCCGTGGCCACCTCTGAGACAACACAAACATATAGGACGAGATACATCATTCACACACTCACTCTGAACAAAGCGAGGATGTGATGAGGATGATAATGGCTGCCAGATGATATCCGGAGACCACTAGGGCCTAAAGTTACCAGAGCCTAAAGTTACCAGACATTTGTCTCACAGGTGAGGAAAAATCCCGGGAAAAGCTCTACCTAGGTAACTTGTCCCGACCAGTATTCGAATCGGAGCCCGCTGCGTGAGACGAGCGAACGCATCCCCTACGCCCAACTATTTACTGTATGTTTGCCAAAATTGAAATAGAAAGATTAAATTTTTTAAGACATAATCAGAGTAAACTACGGGTGAAGGAGTAAGTTATGTGGAATATAAATACGTCCACCGTGTTGGCTGGACGGCTGATGATTTATAGAAGTACATCGAATCGACTTTAAATTGTGTTCACTTAACCTATATATACATCAATCTAACAATGCGAAGCATTGATGGGTCAGCTAGTCATTTAATATTAATTATTACTCCACCCCCAAACCCCCTTCTTATTTAACCTTAATTCTTGGGGGCTCTGCCTCCAAATCCCCATCTCATTTAAACTTAATTGATTCTTGGAGGCTCTGCCCCCAAAGCACCTTCTCATTTAAACTTAATTCTTGGGAGCTGTGCCCCCAAAACCCCTTCCATTTCATTTAAATTTAAAGCTAACCTTAACTAACCTTCCTTATTTCTACTCCAATGTAGTGATTATATTTACCTTTATACACTACTCTCATATACGTAAACAAGTCGGAAGGCAGTCGGATCCATTCGAAAAGCATGCTGAATAAAATGTTGGCAGCACAATGCAGGTAGGACCTATCATAAGCAAGGTCATTAAAATGACAATATTAAAGACTCTTAACATTAATAGCAGAACAGCAAATGAATTTTTTTGTGCAACATTAAAATCGTTATCCAAATTATGTTTTACCCGTAATAGATTTTGAAAAACAAATTTTTAATATTTAAAATCAATTTTAAATAATGTGTCCCATGTGGTATGGAGGAGAAGGCATAGTAAATTTCACAGAATGAGCAGAATCAGTTACAGTTAATTATTTATGATATATAATGAATAAAAGTAGTTTTCATAACATGCCAGAATGTCCCACCCATAATTATGAAATGTCTGAGTAAAACTGACTGGTACCTCCACTTTTTTGTAAATCAGACACTTTGTTCAGTAAAATTTAGCCATTTTATGCTAAAAAGTATCCATTTAGTAAAATTTATCATGACAAAACAATTATTTTACTATCCCCAGGGTACTGCCCTATAAAGTAATATAAAATTTCATTTTAGAATTTTATATTATTTTTCTTTTTTGAGCTATGCTGTTCACAGACAGGCAGGCAGGCAGGCAGGCAGGCAGACACTTTTTTAAACACTTTTTAACTCGAATAAGACCAAACCTGTGTTTATACTAGAACCTTGAAATCGGATTTCAGAGTTGAACACAGTACTTCCTCAACTGGTAGGTTACCTACAATACTGAAGTATGGGTAAAGTAAGTAAAAATTCAAACCAAGATTTTATAATGCTACTGAAGTTACAGTTTTAAAACTACAATAACATTCATATGTTAAGAATCAGATACCTTAATTATTTATTCTAGAAACAATAAAATTCAAGAATTTTTCTCATAATTTAATCTATTAACATTCAGTAATACCATTCCTGTTGTAAGATCCATGCTTTTGTCTCAAGTCTATCATTAATTGGACAATTTCTGTTGGTACAAGCAGTAGGCCTAACTATTGTAAGCTTATGGCACCCCTTTCTTCTGTTTAAATCAAAGTTCTCTGGGAGGAACTACAAGCTATGGATTCTGTGTCACAGATTTATGGCAATTAAAGAACCCCAAGCTGAAATTAGACCTTCTGAACAAAAATTCCTACTATTTCTTGTACTACATTACATAAGCTTAAATATGAAAAATCGTGCAATATATTTTGCCCAATTTATTTCAAAAGCATGTCCTGTAAATAAAGAATGTTTGAGATAATTTGTAGCTGTATGAGTGGTAATATGAAAGTACATGAGAAATGTGTACAATTATTTAGTAATGTGAATGGGGCCATTGTTAGTGCTCAGCATGGGATTCTCAGCATCATTAGAGTTGTAACAAGCATGTAGACAGCAGTAGCTTAACAAATCACTTCTCATCAATATCACACTAACAAACACCTTGCAGCAACTTGTATAGCTCAGGTTCATTTTGATCTCATCAAGTATACTTACACCTTAAAGCAGGTATGATAAGTCTTCTCCAGAATTTTGGAATTTATAGGATGACTGAGCACATGGCTCTGGAATAAATTTTCCCTCTTTTATTTTTGTTCACATAGCTGTTCACAGAAATGTTTTTTTTTTAAAATGTGACACCTTCAAGATAACATTTTCACATACAAATTATAGGCCCTAGCTGTAATATAAGTCTAGTACCAAACTGTTCCACCCATTCATAATGACTCTACCCATACCATACTTACCATAGGTACCAGTATTTGTAGACACCAGGATATGTGGTGAAATAAAATGAACAAAAGCAGTAGGGTAAAATGCTCAAAGTGGTTAAAGAAAATACTCAGAGCAGTGAAATAAAAAATCAAGGAATGACAACTGAAGTATTGCTTTTCTATTCAAATAATCATAATAGTACAATCAGCGCTCTTTTAATGATGGTACACAATGGTATGCAGTACCATTACATTTTACAAAAAAAAAGAAAAATGGATATTATTCAAAATATTCTTATCAAAATTTCTTTAAAGTGATGGCCTATTCCTTAAAATCAAGCTTGTTTGTTTGCTTTTGTTAGATTTCTATAAACATAATATGTACCGGTACAGTTTCTGTAAATTCCCATGGCAACTGGACTGCAAGAGAGTTGGGGTTGGTTTTCCCAGCCCTCAGCTCCTGTACTCTTATCTCTGCTCTAACAGTATCCGTATTGCACCAAGTGCAGTTAATGCTAACATAGTAAAGACAAGTAGTAAATAGCTAACCACCATAGTTAATCAGGAATTAGTGCATGTTAAAATGTAATTGCATTCATTGTTTAGATATAATTTGAAAAGCATAGAAACCTTTGGTTTACTACATGAATCTGACTCACTTGTGACGTGAGCTCATTGGATACTGGTGCTACCAGAAGTTAGGTACATAAAAAGCTGGACAGTTGAGCAAAAGGTTTTTTCCTGAAGGATCTTCCAAGCTTTTCGATGCTGCATTTGGCTAATTTCATCATACAAGCTTCTTCCCTCTGCTTTGGTTTCATCCTTTCACTTATGCAGAATGCATGAATGAACAATTAAACAATAAATACTTGATGTCATTTGCAGCATTTCGCTCTCGTTTCATGCTTTAAACTAGGTTTTGCTCACATTTTGCGTTTAAAATATATTACATAAAATAAAAACATTTTGTTGCTTCAATTTGAAAAAATTGGTGTAAATATGTGATTTTGGTAATATTAAATGTGTTATAATAATTAAAACGAAGTCATATACACAGTGGAGCACATGAATAACTGAACTAGTTAAATATTATATTAACACTTAATGCTTCACTTACGTCGCTGTTTATGAGCAGGACATGTTTCGGGATTCTTATCCCATCTTCGGCTGTAGAAATCCGGGCCTCTAGGTAATGGTGTAGGAAATAATTGTGTTGAACCTTGAAATTCTCTGTCAAGTTTCCGGCATAAATACACATTTTGAAGTCCAGTGGATCAAAAAATACAGTTTCAGAAATATCTGTATGTGTGTGATGCCTGCGTGGTCTAGCAGTTGGCATATTTGACTACGGATCCACAGGTCCAGTTTCAATTCCTGGTACCTCCTCAGATTTATCTGAGGTGCACTCGGCCTCGTGACACAAACTGAGGAGCTACTTGATAAAGAAGTAGTGGCTTTGGTTCAATAACAACCATGGAAATTGGCATGCTGATCACGTACCTTCTATCCTGCCATCTGTCTACGGAGATGACACAGTGGTCAGATGGCAGGCCTAGTCCCTCAAAGGGATATAGTGCCATGGAGTTTAGTTTACTGTGTGTATATGTGTGAATGTTGGTGAATATCCTTGCTTGAGAATGATAAATTATATAAAATCAAAATGTTACATCTGGTTTAAAATTAAAATTACTTTTAGTATGTTGAATGACATTAATAAATTGGGGTTCTTGTTTAGTTGTTAGTAATTGAAGGCGCAATTGAAGGAGCTCCGCTTAAACAGTTTAGTGCTTGACCACTGTTTAGTAACTATTATATTGTATATTGTTTATTTTGCCACTTATAATTTTCTATAGAAAAATAGACACAATCAATGAACAAAAAATGAATTGTGTTAAAGCCCATTAAAGCATTAGCAAATATATAATTTATTATTGCTATTAAAAGAACCTGTTGTCACTGGGCTTGTATGTCACTGCCTGATTCAGTTGAGATGTGATTCAAAACAAGAGTATTAAGTGTTTTGCTTGTCCTGTCATTCAATCTTGAAGGTATCACATTGTGTCCTGTTTTTTGCTGGTTGATTACACCACGTAGTAACACTAACCAGGTAGCGGGTAAGCCATATCAGATTTCCCATTCCCTCTCATTCAAGTCAGGTGAACAACTACAATCATTGCCATCACATGGTAGCATTATATCATAAATGGTATTTGTAGCAAATTTAGTGCATGATAACTTGTGATTTGTCTTCTGCCCTAAAAATTGGGTGAAGATCCAGTGATTTTGTTTGTCTTGAAGGTTTTATGTAGGCTTCCCATAATTATTTACCGTATTTTACGGACCATAAAACGCTCCGGACCATAAGACGCACCTTGATTTTAGGATGGAAATTTAAAGGAAAAGAAATTTAATGAGATTCTAAACCAAAAATTTTAATATATATACTTCATTGCATAAACAAATTATAATCTTGTACAATGGAATCAGTGTAAATCACTTCTAACTTAAAACCTGCTTTGTACTAAAATCTTTTCTGTACAGGTGGCATCGCGTAAATTTTAACAACTGAACTGATTTCTCATTAAAGACTGAAAATACTTTTACACCCTTTAACCCTCAATTCAGCTTACAGTAAGTGTAACAGGGCAAGGCTGTTTAGATGTCATTGCCTTCATTTCAACCACCCGGCAGAGAAAACTCCTTTTGTATAAAAGAACTCAACATTCCTTTCTTTTCTCATTGAACCCTCATTTTACGTTAGTAACAAGTGCACTGAAGTAGGCCTACGGTCTGCCAAAATTTGTAACAATGTTATCCTTTAAAAGACTTTGTTTATAACTGTGGTATTCCGGCAATATTTATCATAATTTTAATTTTTTAATTTAGGCTACGTCAAACCATTAGACGCACCCAACTTTCAAGGCTCTGTTTTCAAGGTAAAAAAGTGCGTCTTATGGTCTGTAAAATACAGTACTTATTGTAATATTTTTCGAGAGATACACCTTCATTAATGATCGATTAATGATCGATTAATGACATAAATTCTTAGGGCTAATTGCAAAATCGCTGTATAAACAATAAAATTGTTTATTAGCTTTCCTAGTAATACATATAACTTTTAACCCAGGAATGGATACAATCGAGGGACAAAATTGGTACTATTAAATTAATCAGTTAACTCAATATTGGCAAGGTACAAGCATTTAACATTGCATGTCACCCTTGTTTATCTTTATATAAATGATCAAGATGGCCAGTATGTGTAATAATTGGTCCTTGGCAAGTGATTCTGATTAAATTTTTCTGTAGTAAATTAATTAATCTTTGTTCTTTTAAGAATTGTCTGGCTTGAGGGAGCTAGCTTTAAAAAATATCTTATTGCACCTCCTCCTTTTAGCAGAAGTTATCAAAAGGTAATTCAATTCCATACAGGAATTTAAATGATGCAACAAGTGGAAATGTATAATAGTTTATATGAAACTAAAAAATATAAAAAACTATTTATTATAAATTATAATAACAGACTGAAAGATCACCTGAAAGGCCACCATTGAAAGATGTCTGAATAAAATCAGTGAATTGTACTTATATGAAGACGTTGTGTCTCCCCTAAAGGCAAAGGATGAATTTACTCTAATATACATTTTTATTTATACTTATAGTTTATTGTGTACAGGGTTCGAACATTTCGATGATGGGAGAAATTACTATTACTATTACTAACATAATATTATAACATAATATTATAGGCCTGTGTAACCTCATATAAAAATAAATACCTGACAGCTGAAAAGAACATTTTTTGAATGAACATAAATATGATCCAAATAGTTTCCTTATTATTTTCAATCATTTGTGGGTAGGGTATAAAAGTTAGTTCACATGATGCAGTATTTGAACATATGACTGCTGAGTAGGAGACATAGCCCTTTTACCTGATGTTTCAGATTCTGTTACTTTACGCTTTTATATTAAAAACTTATCTTAAAACTTTAAGAACATCCACTCTCAAGGTGTACTCGACAACTATCACGGAACATCAATCACTACTGCATTCAATGCCATTGCAAACATTCTTTAACCCTATTGTTACTGGCAAAACACATCAAATGCTTGTTAGATAAATTATGTTGCTATCCATTGAACTGATGATACCGTCATGTTAAAAAACGATATTATGGAGAAACATAAGTGCATATTCCCATTAATTGCATTGGAATTTTAAACTGAAGGTTATGAAATGTAGAAAAATATATCCTTGGCAAGGAAGGAATTTTTATTTGGCAAGCTGGCTAGTACTAAAAAAATTTGTGATAAAATATGCAGACAATGAAGAGATAAGAAAATGTGTAATGTGCACATAGAAGAATGTCTTCTGCCTGTGGTGCATTAGGTTCGCTTTTCTTAAGTATGTCTAAAACTCCGTGGCGCTACATCCCTGGAGGGACTTGGCCTACCACCCGACCGCTGCATCATCTACTAAGTATGTCTACGCTAGACAGAAAAAAACCCCAAATGCTGAGAATAACCTGAACATAAAGATAAATCCTTAAATTGGAATACTGTTTTTATGTTATTGGAATTAAATTTCAGCACATAGGCCTACTGTAGGCCTACAGGTTCATAATAATAGAAAGAATTTATATAAGTTACCTAGTGAAACCAAGTATTGTTAATTTGAGTAATACTCATAGGCAGGATGTTGACTGTGTTAGCAAGACATGATACATAGCGTAATGAAATCACAAACTGGTCTCCATGGTAAATTGATCTTAGCGGAGTGAGGGTGGTCTTCAAGACCTCCCTCATTGAAAGCAATCTACACCCTACTTGAGCAAACTTGCATTGCTTCCTTGTTATGCTAGAAGCTGTTGAGCTGGGGTTTATTATTTTAGCTGCTTTCACTTGGTTCAAAGTTTACTACATGGCCATAATATTGTTCTATGATTTTGAAGCATATTCCATGCTGCAGTTGGATTAGACATTGAACTACAAACTGAAAAGTCATGGGTTCTATTCCCTAATGAAAACTGAGGTTTTTGAACTGGTCTAACTGGTAGCACTATAGCCCTGGGTTTTATTTGGTTTTTAGCAGAAATAAGTACTACAAGCAAACTTGGAGGGAGGCTCACAATCTTACCATGTGCCGTTGTCTGAAAACTCGGCAGTCACAACCTCCAGGAACATATAGACCTCCATGACCTATGTAATAGGAAGCACTTTATGTTTTGCTTTTTACTACAATATCTGTAATTCAATTTATGCTAAAAATATTATGTAAAAAATTACATAATCCTCAGGGTGACTTGCTTTACAGACAAAGATGTATTAATAATTAAAAATTAAAATGACATTGCATTCCAGTCCCGTCATTATGAGAGAACAGAAGTTTCAAAAAGTTTTATTTATTTATTTATTTATTTATGTATACTGGTTAAGCTAACTTCTTCGGCCCGAAGATCAAAGTAGGATAGTAGTATTTATATTTTTGTGCTTAATGAGTTTGTAACATATGTTACAATTTTTATTTAATAATAAATTAACAAAAGTGCAATAAACAGTAATAATAGGAAAAACATTTTAAAAATAAGAAAAAACCTAAAAATAAATATTATAATAAACTTAATTGTTTTCTTAAATCTGTAATTGTTTGAAGATTAATTAATTTGAGGTTATTTTTAACAATGGAATTTAAAAACTAGAGCTGTGTTTCAGGCCTGCAGGTGGGAAATGTTTAGGTTCAATTATTAAAGGATTTATTGGATTTTGTCTTGTGTCATATACGAGGATGTGGATATTATCTAAAGTTATAATTTTTATTAATGTAACTTATTAACATATCTTTATAAATTTTATGTACACTATTTGATATATATATATAATATTTTTCTAAAAAGAACATCTGCCCAGCATACTGGGATACCCTGAAGATCCAGAAATAATTACATTATTCTTTAAATAAATAATAAAATTCCATTGTAAAAACGAAAACACATAAGCAATTACGCAAACAACTTAAAAGTATGTTAAGTTGTGAAAATATTAATTTAGACTGGTAGTCAAGAGGTTTAAGTAGACAAATATCAGTAATATGTTTTTGAAGCAAAATTACTAGAGTAAGAATAGTTTTTGAAGCTCCTCCCCTCTAATTATGCCATACATGGTAATAGACTGTATTAAAGATAAGTAAATTATTCTTAAACTACCTTGTATTTTTAGAGCAAATTTATATATTGTTCTATGCATCCTGTAATTTCTTTATCTTATCTTTAGTGTTGATCAACTATAATACCTAAATATTTGACCTTACCAGAGTTAAGATTGGAGGGTCATGCAGATTTGAATTTTAAGAATTATTTGAAGATAATGAAGTTACTAAACGTTATGATGAATACAATTCTTTGGGTGTTCACTACGCAAGCCTATGTTTGTTCAAAAGTTAAAATAATTTTTTTAGTTCTTTCTTGTTAGTTAATAATTAATTTTTCTACCTGTAGAGTGGAAGAAAAGGAAGAGAAAGTCATTGCCAACCAGAAAGTATCTAATCCAAATTTAAATTTTTTATACAATTTTTCATTCTTTAGCTATTCTGTACACAGACTCAAACACACACAGACTTTCCCAAAAATCGTATTTTAGGATCTAGGGAACCTCAAAATGTGTATTAATTCTGAAAACTCTATATAGAATTTCAAGGTCGAACACAATATACTTCCTCTACCAATAGTATTCATTGCTAGAGGAAGTAAAAGTATTATCAGTCAATGTAAAACAAATTTACTTTCTCTCAAACTAAATCCCCACCTTCCATTCCATTAACTGCACCACACACTTGTTGAATGGCAGAAACACTGACTGTTGGGTCACTACATTTAACCTCTTGAGGGTTAAAGCTAACTGGTTAACCACAACAATAAAACAGAGACAGAGATTCCTTTCCACAAAACCACAGAAGCTTGATGTATAGGAGATGTAATGCACCATGTCATACGTACATGGCATGTGTCTTTGTTGCAAGACGTTCCTTACTTTCAATTTTTATGCATACACTGACTATAATACTTTGTCGTTAAACTTCATTAATGTTCATAGTTGCGCATCATCAGAAAATAGTTTTCACTTAATGCAATTCAGGCCTGCTGAAAAGAAATAAGGTATCTTCAGACAATAAGTAATGACTGCTGTCTGATTAAGTTTACTTGCAAACTTTTAAGTATTAGAGTGTAATATTATTTATGTTGCTAATGCTAATTATTTAAATTCTAAATGCTTAAAATTCAATAATTGCCTGTATGATAAGGCTACCATTTATCCCAAATTTTTCAGGACTTTCCTATTTGGAGCAAATACGTTCCATGTCCTGAGGAAAACCCTCTGGGATGCTCAATTGTCCTGGTTTCTGAAAAATAAATAAATATATATATATATATAGTCTGGTGGTAGTCTTTTTCTTCTCCTTGCGGACATCCATTTGAAAGCAAACTTCGGTAACCTTTCTTGATCCATTCGCATCAGTTGTCCATTCCATATTGACTTTTTTTAAACATCATATATCGTAAAACTTGTACAGAGTCAACATTTATTTAATATTTAATTAAATATTAAATTTAAAGTTTAAATTTAAATTTAAATTAAAATTTAAATATTAAATAAATGTTGACTCTGTACAAGTTTTACAACATGCTCTACTGTTTATAGTACTTCAATTAATTATTTTAACACTTGAATCATATATCATGTTTAACTCTGTTTCCTGTATTATTTTTCATATTTTAAATTTCTAAACTGTTGAAAAAATCCACCTTGGTAAATACTGAAAAAGAGGAAGGTATTTTTTGAATGTCGCTAACAACTTCAATAGAGAGGAATTCACTTTTTGTCAATATATAGAATAAGCAAAATTTATCTATATTAGCATGGTCTCTTATATCAATGAAATTACTGATCTTGATCAACTTATTTCTTGAATTTTCTTCAGACATCGCATTATTACCCTTTGATCTGGAGAATAGTTGATTGATGTTATTAATGCAAAATGTATTTTTGCACGACTTAACTAATTAGTGGTACTTACGAATGTTGTTGCCGTGGATCGTAAGTTGACATTCCTGCACGCAATCTTGTTGCTATGGAAACAAAACAAATTTCCATGTGGTAAGAGTTTCCATGCGGTAAGAATTTACTTACGCCACACATCATAATACAAGCCTTTATGGACAAGGCCCCCCAGGACAAATATTCGGTTCCCATAACAACAAACACATGCGAATCACTTTCTGAAATAAACATCTATCTTCAATAATGTATATACATAATATTTTCAGGTAATATCTCAATTAATATAATTAAATTGATATAAATAATCATCGTGCAAAAAATAGCATGCAATACTCGTGCCGTAAGCGCATAACGGATCTTGGAAAATTGAAAAGTTTTTTCAAACTCTTTCCTCAATCTGTATGCATTGGTTACGGCACTTGTATCGCAATATACTATAAGATACTTATAGTTCGATAATTCAGTACATATTTTGTTCATTTGAGGCAAATTCTTTTTTAAAGGGAAAAATTTAGTCCCAGTGAGTTTGATTGTATTATGATATCCTGTAATATCAAAAGCAATTTTAATATGTTTAACTTTCCTTTCTTTCCAAAAAAAATATTGTTTTGTTTACTTTGTCCATAGTGGCAACCTGTCAGTGCAGGAACTTGTTATACATATTTTGTGTTTATGAATGAAAAATGAAAAACTTACTCTTCTACAGATCCTTTGAGGCATTAAGGAATATATCAACAGTTAAGTGATTTTTATATTTGAAGTAACTGGAAAGGAAGCATATGAATCTGTTTCACACTTTAAAAACTGATTCATTGTGAAATGTGACACTGCGTGTAATGGAGCCATGGATGATAGGTCTGATGTCAGCAGGCTATGCGATCGCCTGGGCATGTATGTAACGAACGACTCCTGACAATACCTGTCACACCACATTACCTCACATGGCACATTCAGGTGTTGCTTTACAGCCCACTCATATATCCAGACTAGTTTCCTTTACTCTCCTCTGTACAAACTCTTCTACAGGGATGCATTTTTAACTTACATGAGACTTGTTTATGTTATTAATTATTAATAGTAGTTCTTAGTACAGTTCTTGAATGATTCATTGTGTAATCAGTGACCTATATTAATATGGAATAGGTCAAGTTGATTGGAGTATCTTCCTTACTTCATTGCAATTTGAATATTTCTTTACTAGTGTTGCCATGCAGTTGAACTGAAAAATTAGGATACATATGTATTGAACAGTCTTAAAAGACTCCATGGGGATACTGCAAAATTGTGTATAGACCATACAGATTCTTTTTCTGTTGTTGTAGGCTGTGTTTATTACTTCCTTTAACCAATGGCTGGTAGATATGGTATTGTGTTTGACCTTGAATTTTAGGTATAATTCACAGCGTAATGCATAAATACACGTTCTGAGGTCACCTAAAGTAAGTAATACAGTTTTCAGAAACATGTCTGTGTGTCTGTGAATAGCATAGCTGTAGATGTGAAATCAAGTGAAGTAACTAAGTATAAATTTTAATGTTAGGATGTAGATGTGACTCAAAGATTAGAATATTAATACAAATAATAAATTAAATTGAGCCATTTACAAATAAAATAATTTAAAATGCACTTTGAACTTTTCCTGGTGCTGGCAATATAGAATGTTATCCCAGGCTTCTAACAGGTAGTTGTTTGGAGAAATTGCAACCTTTTTTAGTCAATCAAAGGCTTCATTGTCAAGGTGGATGAAATGCAGGGATTGGTTGCTGTTCTTTTATAGGGAAGAGTGGCTAGGTATGTCTGGATTGGTAAGAATCATTGTTGTGAACCGACCAATCAAAAGCCGGACTATAGGCTGAAAGAAATGAGGGCCCGTTGATATGAGGATGTGGTGTAGAAAACAATGTTCCAAATGAGGAGCAGAGAGTTTGTAGCTTGAAAATTCTTATTTTCCCAATGTGTAGGGAATTAATTGGAAGAGCGGTTATCTTGGTTGTTGTTAAGTGACTCAATAATATATTACCACGCAAGACTTAGTTGGATCCTGCTGTACTTATTCATATTGTTGGGTTCCAAGCAGTTCTCCACAGACTCTCTCACCACTCTCTCCCCGAAACTTCAACATCTGGTAAGAAAAGCTGTTTCATCAAACTTAACGTGATAATCCAAGGTTGTGGTATGTTCCACTACAGCAGATTTCTCTGGATAGTTTAGCCAGATGTTGTGGGTATGCTCCTTGGGTGCAGCCAGTTTGTCCAATGTAATACATACTGCATTTGCAGAGAATATGGTATCACCTGCTGTTCTCAGTCCAAGTTTATCTTTCACAGACTGCATCAGTTGTTTTATATTGGGGCTGGCAGATGACTTTTTTTTATGTAAAAACTTCCCCCCAATGTTGTGCCTGTGTACGGTATGCATCCCATTTTGAATTCTTTTCTGGTTTTCATAGTCACCTTGAAGGGGGTGCTCTCTCTTTTGAAATATGTGTGTGTGTGTATATATATAAAACTAGCTCCAAGTCTCCTTGTAGTTTGATTTAATGGAATAGGCTTGTCAACTATTTCTATAATGATTTAAGAATAACAGTGAGCGTGTTGAGAAAAAATTAATATCTTCATGTATTTACTGTAGAATGCTGTTTCTTTTTGTCTTGTTTCATGGAACAGGTTGAATTGCAAACCTTTCTTTTGTGCTGTACTAGTTCAAATAACAGCTTGCATTCCCCTATTCGATAGAAACTAGTTTAAACAACCTTGTCACTTAAAAGGGAAGTGTTGAGAGTATTTGATACTTTATGATCTGTAAACTCTGGCATGCTTCATATAGTGTTGTATCAATTTCTTTGCTGACCTTGAATCATTTGGATATCTTTCATGTAGAAGTTGATCTGGTTTGCAAGTTTACTCTGCAGCTTTTTATACTGTGTGTTAGTTGTGTGACTGCTGGTTTTCCTTTTTATTTATATTAAAAAAGATAAATTATGTATAAACAAACAATTTTTTAACTCTTTTATGTAACTCAAGAAGTAGATTTGTTATATTTCCTCAAATTATAAGGAAAATGTTAAGTAAAATGTTGAGAAAATTGAACCCACCTTATATAATACGACTTCACAGCATATCCATAAATATTTTATATTGATTATCAAACTGTTTTACATAAAATATTCATATATAAAACGCACTGATTATTTTTCTGTCCATATGTGAGTTTGTAACTCAAGATTTACAAGCAGTTTTTTTTTTTTAAATTTAAGTTATACCGTAGGCTGATTGTTTGGCCAGATTTCAGACTATTTTATTATGCTGGGTATCGTAGGAGATTCACTGAGTCACCTTTACTAAAGAAACAAAGGAAAGAAAGAATGAAGGAAAAGAAAAATTGAAATTTAAAATTTCCAAACTCAGGTAGTACCATTGTCCTTAACCAGAGCTCTGCATTAAAAGTAATTTTGGGAGCTGTGATGGATTTGTGTGAAATTGGAGCCAAATATTAAATTTATGTATGTAACTTACTACTTTCATGACTGTAACTTCTGGAAAATGGGACTTTGGGGGAAAAAAATTATCATGTTTTAAAATTTCGACAAGACCTGCCTAGCTCTTCCATTGCACTGATGTGGCTGTGATTTAAAAGCCCAATGGAATAAATAATCTTACGTTTTTACAGCTTTCTGTATGCAGATGGTTGTTTGTGGGTGGTTTGTGATTTGGGTGGTGGGTAACCTGCCCCTGAGCAGGAACTTAATGTTACAGAGTTGCACTTTCTAGCTGCAGCAATTTTCTTATGCATACAGCTCTTGAGTGAAGTTAATTCTGCTCATTCACTTGCAAGAATAAATTGCCACTATCTTCTCATCTTTAAACTTCATCAGCCATTGTCGTTGTCATTATACAGTGAAACATCTGGAATCTGAACTAATTGGGGCTGACCTCTGTTCGAATTATCAGGAAATTCGATAAAATACTCTTGATATACCAAATGCATTAGAATATAATTATACTTTCCATGCTTTGTGAAAGAGTAAGGAAAGAGCTACCTGCAATTCACACATTATAGTGGAGTCATAAATACCAAACCATGTTTATTTTAAATTAGAATAAACATTTGCTTTCTTTCTGATTTGTAATTGTTATTTTCCTTAATTTTTAATAACTATTGTGTTTGATTTACCTGAATTTTCGGATTAATGGGATTTGGATTACCAAGGTTCCAAAAAGTGTGATTTTCATAAAGGATAAGGGAGCTAGCTTTTCTTAATCAAAGTCAGAATGAGTTATTTTATTATCCGGTACTAAAAAATAAAAGAAGGAAAAAAAAATTATGTATTTCTGTAATATGGTCAAGTACTGTGAGTTCTATTGCCATCTAAATCCAGAAGGTGTTAAACGTGAGAAAAATTATATCACCCATGATGATGATGTTGATGATGATTTATTCTCTTTATTTCATAAGTGGAACACAGGGTGATGGAGATTTCGGTACCTAGGACTAATTTAGTTGTTCTTATTTTCCAAGAGGGGACAGAGGGATGGATGATAAGTCCATTGCCTCAACAACCCTCGAGAAAACTGAGGTATTACTTGATGTGAAAGGGCTGAGGAATTTTATCCAGAGGCTCTCATTTAGGGTTGAGAGTTGTTTAACATGCTGTATATCTATGACGCTGGGCTCCGAGCTTATAGTCCCTCTGGAGGACTTTGTGCCCAGGATTTTTATGCCCCGAAAAATCCATAACTTAGGCTGGGTTTGAACCCAAGACCTTCACATCTAGAGGCTGACATATTACCTCTACACCATAGTCAAATGCCTTGCATTAATCTAAATTAATTGCCCACAAACTATCTAGTTGGTTTTTTGAGAATATTGTAAGCAATGTTTACTACAATTATTTTTAGCAAAGTGTATTTTGTCATATTGGTTCGACTCACCCTCTAACAGAAATGAGTACTAGGAGCAATCCTGAGGGTAAAGGCGGCCGATGCGTAAGGCTGACAACCTTACCACCTTAATGTTCCGAATGTCTAAAAATCTGGGAGCCTCAAAGTCCTGGAACCCTCTGGACTGTAATAGAGAACACTTTACTTTATTTGTCATATTAAATCTATTGCAACTGTCAACCTTTATGTGTCTGAGAAATACCTCTTTTAAAATATATTTTTTGGTTTGTTACAGGCATGTTATTCTGAGCGCAGGCCCAGTTCTTACACCAGAACAATGGGAGGTGACTTGTCTAGCTTTGCATAGAGCTTGCTCAGTATCTCTGCATTCCCTGCAGCAGCTCATGGTTGCATTTCGCCCTGGTTCTCACAGTTTCTATGGTGACTTTGGACAAGTAAAAGTTGCAGCTCGCCGGGATTGTACCATCAGAGAAAGTGATCGACTGAAGCAATTAGCACAGCAGGTAATTTCTCTTATTTTATTCGTATAATAATGTATAGAAACTTATGTAAAGATAGATGTACTTGAGTATACTTCTAGTTATATGACTGTCCTTAACACCCTTTTCACATTCACTCAAAAATTGTTTCCAGGAATCTTTTGAATCTGAAAATTCTAAATTTAGGGAAAATTCCTCTTTTGTATTACAAAAATGTTTAAAATTATTTAAATTTTTGCTTTATTATTATTATTCAGAGAGTGTGCAGATCAGTCTGTGCCTACTGATAGAAGCATTGTCTTTGTTAGTGAATTTCCTTAATTATACTTTTGTACAATTTTCTAGCATGTAGATTTCATTAATAAATGTGCTGAAAAACAGTATTTATAAATACCATTAGAAAGTCTCTCTTATACTTAATATCACACGATGGAAAATCTAAGGATGTTTAGTTTATATCGCTTAGTATTCTTACCTTTTGAGAAGCAGTAAACACAGACCTTGAAGTTGGGTGACATTCTATGGCATTCAAAAATGAAATAGCAGACTGCTGTTATTGTAGTAAGAATGAATTAGCTCATTCATTTGTATAATAGTTCTTATGCCATTTCAATTAAATATTACAGTAGAACTCCAATTATCCGGATTAATTGGGACCGAACCCAATCTGAGAAATTAAATATCTGCATAATTGGATATATCATGAAAAAGGTAATTTATTAATTTCTTTTAAAAAACTTAATTATACAGTACTGTTCTTACATTAAGTTTCACATCTTGACTATATCGGCCAAAGTCAGTTGTCGATTTTGTTGGCTAAAAGTATAGCTTTTTTGCAAATAATTGGCCCTGAAAGGGGGTATCCCAATGGTCGCGGCTGCAAAAACCACTTGAACAAGTTTTCAAAGAAGTGATCTGGATAATTGGAGTTCTGAGTAGTTTGAGTTTGGATAGTTGGAATTCTACTGTACTCTATTCCTAACTGCTTTGCTGTTCTTTACAAGAAACTAGGCATTCTTAGTACCATCTGTAAAAACTAAATTCACCATCTGTGAATATTTTTAAAAATCATGTGTAGTCTTATGAAGTTGACCAAGTTTGGTTTCTGTTAACTTAAAAATTACAATTGATGAATCTTTTTATATTTTCTCTTATTCTTATGTAATTTGTAAATGCATAAATACTGAATTGTTAAGCCTAGAGTTTTGAGATTGCATAAATGTATTATTTTAAAACTTTGAGATCTGAATGCTAAAAAGACATGTATTTTAGGATGTACTTCAATTAACATTCCTATATAATGTGATGGTGGAAACAATCATTCCGGCTATAGGACTGCTCTGGGATAGTTTTATCTCTGCAACGGTTTAAAATATTTTTCTAGCATAACAGTCCTACTCAGTACTGACTTTAGGGACATACTCTGGTGCTCAGACTGTTAAGCTTTATACTTACCTGAAAAATTATAATCAGATTAATATAAAACAAATAAAATGCCTAGAAGAGTTTTACTACTAAAGTTTTGTTTAGAATTCCCTTGTGTAATTTTTTGAAGGCTATATATTTCCTTTGCTGATATGGTGGCGTGGAGTGGCACATACCTTCTTTCAGTCTGAATTTCTATGTGCTGTATAACATGTTCAACAAGGTTCAATTCAGTTCAGTTATAATTGAATCACTTGGTTAATTGTACATTACGCTTCCATCTGAATCCTTGTCTGCAGCAGCCAAAGTCTGTATATTAGTATAGGATGAAGTGCATGAGACTTTATTCATTCTCCTTGAAGCAAACACAAAATAGTACAAATACTGTACAGTGCTGTAAAATAAAGCCTGGTACAATATTTTTGTATTTACCTATGAGTTGAATTATTACAGATTTGAAATTAGTGAAATTCGAAATAGTAAGGGTTGTTTGAAACTCAGAAAAAAATTTAATATGCATTGGACTATCTGTATATTGGATTAATTTGGAAGAGGATTTTATAATTTTGTGTACTTTCTTATTAAAAAGGAAATAAATAGCATAAAATTTATGTTTTTGATATTGCAGGTATTTCTCCTTGAAGGCCAGCGAGACATCACTGTGAATCAGGGTCAATGTTCTCGCTCGGTTACTGTTGGAGATGGAGTTACTGTCATAAATGGTGGCCCGGGGGGAGAAGAAAGGAGTTACATTTTCCTATTGTATCCTCCAGATCTAAGCCATACACTCAATCCAGACTTATTTATTGTGAGGGTGCCGTTCCGAAATCTTGTAGTTGGCCTACTTGCCCATCAGATGTTGCTGCAGACAGTAGGAAGTGTATTGCTACAAGGAACAGCACACGTCATTCCCAGGTAATACTTCATTTTATTTCTTTCTGTCTTTTAATTTTTTTTTTTCAAGCGATTCATAGTTAACGTAAAGAAGCTTTGAGATTTTCAACCCAAGGGCACACCATTGGTTAGACTAGTTTGTGAATTCAATCCTGGCCCAGGTTGTGAGCAACAATTCTTTGTCTGTAGATAAGAAACTACTGTCCAGGTTTGGAGTGGCAATCTCAGAGCAATCTCATGAGCTGCCAGTCCTCTGTTAAGAGCGGGTGGAGGGACATTAAGACCGTTTGAAAAGCTCCCCCCAGCCCTACCTCTACAGAGGGCTTCCTCATTTGAAATTATATGCAAAACAGAAAAGTGGTGTGCGTAAAAGTCTCCCCATTTAGCCACGGTATATTTTAAGAAATGCTCATATAAACTGTGTACCAATATTCGTCAGGTTGTTTTATGCCATAGCTCAATTA
The DNA here is from genome assembly GCA_964059195.1 of Ectobius pallidus. NCBI lineage: Eukaryota > Metazoa > Arthropoda > Insecta > Blattodea > Ectobiidae > Ectobius > Ectobius pallidus. The sequence continues at coordinate 96,831,580 of CAXKWD010000006.1, forward strand.
CTGAGAAGGGTTTTTGTTACTTATTTTCTTATCTTGAGGGGTGGGGTTAGCACTCATGAGGAAAATTCTGGGTATCACATATGGTCAGACTAATCTTGCTCCTGTGAGACATAATTCCTGTATACTAGTGAAGCTTATGGGTCTAAGTAGCAGTTTACAACGATTGCTGAATAGCTGTGACAGACAAACAAACAAATATATCATTTGTGCCAGTGGGAACAGAGGCTTGCAGAATGTTGTTCTACACATAAGAGGTGGTAACGATACCAAGTAAAAGATTTGCTACCGTTAGCTAAACTGGCTACCATCAATGACAGGAGAACATATTGTGCCCTGGATTTTCATGCCTTTCTGAATAAAGTTGTGACCGAATGGTTATCAGTAATTGATATTACAATTTTTGGATAAGTCAATGCTTCCATAAAAGAAAGTCAACCAACTGGAAGTAACTGTGAACTGGCTCTGTGTAGGTTTGTTATAGTAAAGTCCACAAAACCTGGAGTTATGTGCAGCAAGGAGAAGGTATCCCATAGATATGGAAGATTCTGTACCTACAGTTAACACATTCGCTGCTACGACAAACATGGGTGACCACTCCAAAGATCAGATTGCTCCATAGCAGTCACCCATGTCTATAGTGCATAACTAATTAAGTTAGCTGCTTCCAGAAGCTATATGATTGCCGATATAATGAAAAATCTAGTAAGTGTTTCTGCATCGTCATGTGGCACCAATAAATATGTGCACAAATATTTATATATTTAATCTGTTTTTATTATTTTTAGGTATTGTGTAAATGGTTCACAATTATGGCCGAGGATGAAAAAATTAATAGCAACAATATCCTTTAATTTATACTAACTATGTAACTATTATTTCATCTGAGAAATTTAGAAAAACAAATGCTGTGAAATTCTTTCTGCAAGATTTTGCTAAGTTTATTGAATAAAAATTTAAGGGTTTGTTGAAGTTAGGAATGACACCAATAATAGACAGCCAAACAATAGATTGAAAAGTTTATGCATCTTTATTCCACGGACCCGACCCTGTGGTGGTTTTTCATTTGCATTTTCAATAAATATATAGATTTTTTAGAGTTTTTGAACCACTCTTAGGAAGGTTATTCTATTATTTTCTTATGTATGAGAATAGTCCAGTAGAAGCCACAATTATCTCACTGTTGAACTTAGCAGACTTCTGCCTAGATTAGGGTTCCTATAATGTATTTTTTTAAACTGCATTTTCCACTTGAAAAATTGGGGCATTTTGTTAACAATAATCAAGGTATGTTAGAAATTAGAAAAATATAATTAAATTCACCATGTCTATACTTGTTTTATAAACACACTTAGAACGATTAAAAGAATAGAATATCAAAATATGCCTGTTTAAAGCATGGAGAGAAAAGAAAAGTATCATTATTAGAATCACCAACCTTTTAATATGCCACATCAGAATTTATTAATTCACCACCAGGAGGGCTGCATATTTAGAATAGAATAAATTCCCTAAACCTAATCCACTTCTTTTAGAAAGGTTACTTACAAAAGAAAAAAGAGGGAATTTTGGGATAAAGGACACTGGGATATTCTATCAAAATACGGGACTGTGCCTGGAAAAACAGAATGCATGTGATTGGGAAGGTGTTGTACAAAACTACAAGTGTTCTCTTTTCATTGTTGGCAATAATTGCATGTATCTGAATCGTACGAACACAAGTTACATAAAGTATAATAAAAACTAAAGTTATTTACATAGCTATGTATTGTGTTATATTTGTCTATCTTGAGAACATAACGCACCTCCAATTATAATGTTCTCTCATATTACAATACTCTTAAAATAAATCAAACAGAAACCACACACAATATAAAAAGAACATTATAAGAGGAATAGACCTCGACATACAAAAATACAGTGTAGTAGTTATGATAGTTATGGACAAACGTGTAAAAAGAAGAGATTTAAATTTAAAAAATGACAAAGAGTGCATTAATTACCATTTATACAGTGAGTTCCACGCAAGAGTTGGCCAATGACGCGGGTTCCTGCAGCGCAGCGGGCACAGCTCCAACTCCCCAGCTATCGGGTGAAATATCTACGCTAATAAAGTCGCGATCGGTGTAATGATTCAGGTTCTCACATTTACAGTTAAAATTACAATGAAAATAAACACGTAACTCATCATAAGAGATGTTGGAAATGTTCTCCTCTTGCATCCACACAATATTGGCACCTTTTTAGGAAATTTTCTTTCACGCGCATAAGTTCAGCTTCCAAGACAGAGTTCATTTCTCTTGTGATAGGCCTATGTGATATTGTCTTTAAGTTTTTATAACATTATGCCGTAGGAACCCATGTCATTGGCCAACGCTTGCATGGGACTCACTGTAGAATTTACACTGCACTATTGTAGTAACCATATTAGTAAAAAGAATTTATAAGTGAATTTATAAGTGATATATTGTTGGCTTCTTGTCTGCATGCAGCTCAGAATGACATACTGTTACTGGTAATAATGTGTTGCTTGTTTTTGTCAACAGCTTGGCCAATTTCCTGCTACAAACTCCAGCTTCCACACCTATTGATAACACAGGAAAGTTCCCTCCAGGTGAAGGTCATCAACAGCTTTCTGGTCTGATGAGGTTTATGTCACCTCAGCACATACAGATGCTTCTTTCCTGTCTTGATCTTTCGTATGAACGAGCCATTGCATTTGACTCCCGACCTGGACTTAAGTTCCTTGTTCAGAAGGTAGCAGGACTGGAAAGAGCAGCCAACTTGTATCGTCAGGCTGGTGCTGCATGGACTATAAAGGTGGTCACACTGTTTGATTTATGTCTTCATGAAGTTGGTCGCAGTGGTGCAACACTGGACCGTGTGAAAAGAATATTGGAGGATGAAACAAGTCAAAACACAGAGGTGAGTTCATTAAACTACATTTATTTTGCTTGCTTAATTTTTTTTCTATATATAGGGTGTCTCAAAAAATATGTACTAACACTTTGAATGAGTATAAAAACAATATTTATGAACATAGAGACAAGTTTAAAGGCTTGAATTACAGAAGAAACATGTAATTAAAGAATCATGTTCGGAAATGTTCAAATTGATGACTGTCATTGTCCAGACAAAGCTGATAATGCAAACGTCACGACACAGTTCATTTGAAATTTCACGACATTGTCTTTCAATTTCCAATTTCAATGCATCAATTGTTCTTGGTTTTGTGCGATAAACTCTGTCCTTGAGGTATCCCCATAAAAAGAAGTCCATTGGCATGAAGTCTGGGGAACACGCAGGGTATTCAATGCTACCCCTTCGTCCAATCCATGTGTTTGGATAATCTGCATGGAGGTGAGCTCTTACATTTCGACGGTAGTGTAATTTGTAATCTGTACATCTGTAATTCTAGCCTTTAAACTTGTCTCTATGTTCATAAATAATGTTTTTATACTCATTCAAAGTGTTAGTACATTTTTTGAGACACCCTGTATAATGCTTTTTGTTCCTTTTAGTGTAGGGTAACTGTTTTGTTAAATCTCTAAGAATATGACTGCAAATCTATGTTACTTATATAATGAAAGGAAGTATTTATCTGTTTGTATGAGATGCCCAGCTAAATCTACGGCACACAGAGATCTAAAAGGATTAACATATTATGAGGACTGGGAAGGGTCCTCACATCAAAGCCAGATTTTTAATTTTCCCATTTGTTAGTTAGTGGTGAGCAAACAAACTGGCAAAAAATGTTATTTTTAGTATGGATGCAGAGCTGAAGTGTTGCCCTCTTGCAGTGTAGCAACATAACTAAAATCTAACAAGCAGGTTGAATTAATAACTATAAAAAACTAATTTTGAAGTAGGCACATGGTTTGTAACATATTCCATTAAAAAATAGTGATAGGCTTAATTGATTTTATAAGCGTACTCTGATTCATTTGTTTATAATGTTATTGAATATGAGGCTGAGTTACATTTATTATGGTTGGAAATATTTAGTTACACTTCATAGATGAATTTCCTGATATTGTGCAACGAATGTTAAAATGTCCATTCAGCCCCTGTTGCGTAAGATCTTAGTGTTATTAAAACTCTGTTATAAATTAAACAGGATTTTTTTGTTTGTAGAAAAGTTCATTTCATTCACAAATCAACCACACAGGTTTCTGAGATTTCATTGACTTATAAGTAGAGTCCATGAAAGTGATTTTATTTTTAAGGAAAATTTGTTTTAAAATTTTAATATTTTGGTGTTGGTATTAATCCTTTATTGCAACCAATGGTCATATTATGATAATGGAGCTACGGTGGAATGATGTATGGCAGTGGAAACAGGAGCACCCCAAGAAAACCTGCCCTGACCCCATTTATCCACCAGAAATTCCTCAAGGATCCACTGAGATTTGATCCTGGGTCCCAGCGGTGGAAGGCAATCGGTCTAACCACTCAGTCATGGGGACATCCTATACATATATATATATATAAAATTTTAGTTTTATAATTCATCAATTAAAATTATTATGAACTACTGAAGTAATTTCTATTGTTACTCGCAGCTTAAATCAAACATCCTGCCTCTTAAATTTTAGTTTATAATAGGAAATATTGATTTTAATTTTGTTGTTAAGTTCGTGACGAATGACGTCTGCAAGGATTTTGGAAACAAATATTACTTTAAAATTGAATTGTTGTTGTTTTGGGTTTTATTAATAGACAGTCTTGATGAATAAAAAAATTCAATTGAATATATATTCTTTCAACTTAAAGAAAAAATAAAAAAGAATGGCATTGGCAAAGAGCTTAGAACTTATGGAGCAGACTATGATAGTGCCAAAGTGCACTTGGTACATTGATCATAAATTTCTTCCTCTTTGGCTTTCTAAGTGATCTGTTCGTTTTGTTATCATTGTTATTGAACTTTGCCCTATATCGTAACAAGCAGAAAATTGAATTAACAGTATAAAAATAAGTAATTTTGAAGTTGGCACATGGTTTATACCATATCCCATTAAAAGATTAGTTCGGTCTTTTTACGAAACATGTTAGAAATATCATTATCTCATAGATACATTTTTTATGTGGAGGCTAATTACATGAACCTAAAATATGAAAGACAAAATTACTAAACCATTCAATCATAGAAGGTCCTTAAAAAGGCATTCCTTACATAAAGTATGCTGGCTTTTTGTGTTACAGGATGAAAACAAGGAGAACATTTCAGATATTGAAAATATGAACGGCAATTCTGGAAGACTGATTTTACCATGTGAGGGCATTATGCGAAGTCCTACAGCAATAACAAATAACAACTATGCTGAGTACGGTGACATGGCCATTTTTCTTCATCGTCTTCGAGCCAGTTTTGATCAGTTGTGTGAAACGTATGTGGATGTTGTTCTTGACAAAAATGGACAACACTCAGCTGTTGATCGCATTGCTGATCAGCCGATCTTTTTCTTAATTGCCCAACCGGATGACTTCCCTGAGATTCGTCGTAAGGAATCCCTTCCTCGCAGTTCTGTTGCATCTACAACCTCTGAGGAAAGGAAAGAACTAGCACCTATGACTGAAACTTCAGAATCTCTTCAAGTCACTGCTTTGAAACTCAATGACCCTGACACTATAATTGCAAATGAGAACACCACTGAAACTCTTACTGAGAATAAATGTGAAATTCCTGAAGACCTCAGAAGTGATGGAAATCTTTCAATTCTGGCAGAAAGAGAATCCCCTATTGAATCTGGAGATGAGGATGTATTTGAAGAACCAACAGAAACGAAAGTGGATGACACTAAGCGTCCTTTTGTCTTAGCAGACTTTGCCCGCCAGCCAATAGATTCTTCAAGTGAAAGTGATACTGAAATGAGGGTAGAAAATTCTCCTAAAAAAAGAGAGAAAACAGTGGATGCTGATGGCATAGAAGATGCAGTGTACAATGTTGCAAGCGAGAAAGATGTTGCCAATCTGATGGGAGAATACAAGAAACGCAAGCAGACGAGGTCCATGCCACCTAGGAGAAACCCTTTCTGTTCAGGAGCTGCCTCTCCTCCACTGGGTCCTCCACTTCCAAGCCAGCCAGTTCCAATTGAAATAGAGCAACAACGACGCAACAGCCTTTATAGGGTGAGTGTGATTTTATCATTTGATTTTTATATTGGTAAACATCACCATCATCTGATTTAATATTAGAGATCTGTGAATTTGTGAAGAGCAAAATTTTAAAAATCCCATGTTGAACTTCAGATTCACGGTATATGCTAATTTGTCACTGTAATATCATTGTTTTCATTACAATTGTATGTAAAAAATTTTATGATAATGCGAAAAAGAGATCTGAAACAAATTATAATTATGTTTACAGTTTTTATTTGAATAATATACAGTCTGTAGTATATATATGTTGGTATGTGTTTTTTTCTGTCACTTCTAATCGGATGCAGTTTGTGTAAGTTTATTGAAATAGTTGTGTGGAGCAATGCCAAGCTGGCATTCTGAAATTCTAGGATGGACAAAGTTTCCCAAAAACTACAAACATTTTCACAGATTTCTATTATTAGACTTTTGAAGCTCTTTTCTTTTTTATGATTTATGCTGTTTTGTAATTACTGTAGGTTGCTTACTTAATAGAAAGGAATATAGGAATTTTCAATGTTTTGCTAATTTCACTGACAATAGCTTCTGCTTTCTTACTTTATGTGCACTTATTTATATGCTTTGAATCGCTTCTGACTTCTTTCATTAACTGCATGTTGATGCTAAATTCATTGGATACTGTAAATCAGTTGTGAATTTTTATTATGGGGACAATTTTTTCCCCATATCAGTTAGATAATTCACAACACTTTGTGAAATCTCCATGATTAGGTAAATCTTATTTTGTTTGCAAAGTACCGAACAAACAAAAAAAAAAAAACTTGAATTTGTTTCAAATAAAGCATCACAACAGACCTTTGCCCGAGAGCCCAACCTCAGTATTCAGAACATGGTGGTAAAGTTGCTTAGTTTATGCCGGTAAAGAAATACTTCCATTGCACCACGCTCGGTTTTAACTTTTACGCTTTGAAATGTTTACGGGCTATGAAGGAGCTGTACATCTTTTATTTCCTTAATATTTTGGAATGTAGCCCACAAGTTCTGTCATTTGCATAGCTACACATGGCTGTTCATGAACAGCAGCCATGAACGTAACATCCACATCAAATGACTGATTTTGTCTCAGTAGTAGAATTCTGTTAGAGGTATCAGTAAAAGTGTAAGAAATATATTTTGTAAGGTTTGAGATTAAGTGGGACAGTTGTAATTAATTATGCCCCTAATTTAGATGTCAGAGTGTATGACAATGGTGGTAATAGGTTTTTGTAGAGAGAGATAAAAGGGTAATTTGACTAGCATTAACAAAGTGTAAGGATATCTCGGTTTTAGGTTATAAGTACCACAAGGAATGTTCGATAATTGAATCGCGTCGCCAAAAATCATTTTCCACTGGTTGATATACAAATTGATAATTTTTCACTGTGTCTCTACTTGCGATTTATTTATTAAAACGCTCTTGAAATGTAACAGTTATTATCGATGTCTTTACTATTCTTCTGGGCCTTACCAGTAGCAATCTAATTCTATGTATGTAATTAACATTTATTGTTACTATGATTAGAACATTTGGCTTGCTAATTTAAGTGTACTTCTGCACTTGCTAATTACGTATCAAGTTGCTATTATGTACAGTAACTATATTGTTCTTCAAGCTGTTGCATATATATTCTTGCTACAAACCCTGATAATTCTAGAGTGAGTCTAAAGTAAAAATGTCCCCAATTTTTCCTGTAGAAACCTTTTTATCATGTATGCCGGATAATTCTGTGTCCGTGATAGATCATAGGGAAAAAGAATACATATGCTCATGAATTTCAATATTGTAGTTTTAGAAGGAAAATTCCATCAAGTTTATGGAAAGAAGTCATCATTCTTGTAATGCTGTGGAGTCTGGAGTAGTGCTATTTTAGCTCTATCAAATGGCATATAGTTTAAAGGTTTATGCCAATCTATAATGTTTAACTTGTTAATTATATGATTGCTATTATATATCAAAATGTAGTCTTGGGATGGTTTAATAAGGTTGCAGTATTAGTTTCGTTACGTAAATTTGCGTTCTCTCATAATAGTGTTGTAAATATTTCTGGAATTTTTGACCTTGCTATTAATTCTTGCTGATTGGTTTGGTTACATTTCTTAATGGTGGACGCCATTTTTAGTCTTAATAAAATATTGCCACGGGTGCAGGATAATTCAGCATTGATACATAACTCACGATCCTGTTTATTTAAAACACTGAATGAATTCGTACTAAGCGGTTGACTAAATTAATTAATCAATCAATTCAAGAGAAGAAAAGGAAGCACAGGGAGACCAAGAGAGGAAGGAAGGAAGATTGCAATGGATGTTTTCATGCTATTGAGCTGCAGGGTTCTCTTGGATTTATTTCGATTTTTTTCTTGATGTTTTTCCTCTAGCTTCTTTGAATGTTGTAAAATCAAGAAACAATACATTACCAATAGTAAAGCTTACATCATCTGTTGATTGGATAGTTACTTTTATCAGCTACCTTACTGTTGTATATTGCTGCTTAACTTCTGCGTGCATGGAAATTCTAATTTCTTTTTTCTTTCTGTGTTTGTCGCTTGTCTTTCATATAATTAATGCGCTCTGCTAATTCTATGGCCAAACAAGTTACACATAAGACAGAATTGAACAAATCCATTGAGAATGCTTTTCCATACTGCAATAAGAGGAGACAATCATTCATGGACTATTACATTGGCTGATATGATTTCGCTCCTTAACACCGCCAGCTGTATTGTTAATCTGCACCATTAGTTGACTGATAACAAACATGCTATTTTGAGATCAGACTCTATGATAAACAATGATTCAATATAGATATACAAGCTTTCATGAACCACAGATTATTGTCTCTGTTGGACATTACATGAGAATATTATAGGAGAAAAATTTTCTCCGACACTGGGACTTGAACCCAGGACCTTTGGCTATTCGCGCCAATGCTCTACCAACTGAGCTAAGCCGGAGTTCAATTCACAGCGCCGGATGGAATCTCTCTCCTATGACTGATTGCCCTAATGGTCTACCTCACAGACAGACAAGTTATGTCATATGCAGTACTGTGAGGCACACTAATTAGTGATTTTTGTGACCGGGCTCCCACTGTTATTGTACAGTTGACATTCAAGATAGATATACAAGCTTTCATGAACCACAGATTATTGTCTCTGTTGGACATTACATGAGAACTCCGGCTTAGCTCAGTTGGTAGAGCATTGGCGCGAATAGCCAAAGGTCCTGGGTTCAAGTCCCAGTGTCGGAGGAATTTTTCTCCTATAATATTCTCAATAATTCAATAGTTAACTAAGTACTAGGCATTTAACCAAATACATAATTATTTAGCGAACAGTTTATTGAAAATATGATTTGCCATTTCAATGTGGGTTTAGCACACTTTACAGTCCGAGTAAAAGTTTCTTGTTGAAAACTTTTTGCGTGTAATGACAATAAAGGCATCTTGCTCATCTGGATGCAACCATAGTGCATCTACACTATAGATAAATAGGCAGGAAAGCTGAAAACTCCAAATTGAACTTTATTAAGGCAAGATATTAATATCAAAACACAAGTATCACAGTCTAACATACCAGTACCAATTATAAGTATAAGTAATAAGACACCTTCATTATTTAATTTAAACTGTATTGAAAGACAAAGGTAGGATTAGTTGTGCCTCCTATAATTGTGGTCGTTAAGATTGCTATTTTTGTATAATACTGATATTCGTTCATTAAAAATACTTTACAATTATGTAATCTTCACTTAAAATGATCACAAAATTCATAATAAAAGTAGTAAAAATTACTAAAATGAAATAATGACTTTTCAAATGAGGGAAGATTGTAATAAAAATGGTATCTAAAAATCAATGAATCTGCTTCATTACAACTTACGATGTATATTTTACACCACTGGGCATTGTTCTAATTAACATCCCCCTACTTATTATAGCTTTTCAATCAAAATGGTATTGACACAGGAACCTAATCTCCTTATTTTATATGCATAGATTAGTGAGGCATTTCACCCTGAGAACTATAAAATAAATCCTGTAGTCAGTGTGCTTTTAACACACAGCAGTGCCAAGCTTACATATTGTGGCTCTATTCAGCTGCCATTTAGTGTTATCAATCAGAACTAAATGAGTGTATGTTAGCTATTCAGTGACCTGCTACATCTTAATCATCTCTGCTCCCTGCAGAGCAGTCAAGGGTGTCAGCCCCTCAGCATGAAGTCTAGCTCTCAAATCAGGGCTGTCAACTATTTCTACCATATCTAAACTTCACACTAACCGCAGTTTAAGTGTTCACACTTTTCTGCTGTTCATTTCACATGAATATTGCAAACATAACAAGCATCTCTTTGGAGTGAAATTAGATGAATACCTGTTATATCTTACGAAACTTCATATTTTTTAGAATACAGTGTGTTCAGTATATAATGTGCTTGGACTACTTTCAATATTTTGACGACATATAGGATCTAATAAGTTATTTAGGCAGTTTAGAATATTCGTAGTGAGTCTATTAACTGCACGTATTTTTTGTCCATAATAAGATCCCTCTCTTTTCATTACATGATTTACAACTAACATCTGCTGATGATTTGGATTAAACGATGGTAGCCTTATTAAAATGCCCTGCTTTCACTCCAGTCCGTATTTTTAAGTTAATTTATAACAGTAAAATAAGCAATCAATGAAATACGTACCAAAATAAACAGAAACAAATTACCTGAAATAGAAATAAATTATTAGATTCGTGGAAATCTTATCTTCTTTATGGCTGTTACAGCATTCTTTCAACATTGCAGAACATCACAGGGACATGCGAAAAGCAACACAGCTCTTCTTTGATGAATTCCTGTCACTGGGAAGCTTTTTGTAATCTGACAAAGTGTTTTTTTTTAACTCAGATTTTTCAGTAATTCTATTAGCCTATAAAAGAAAGGAAACTGGTGGTAATGGCAGCTAGGAATGAAATAAGTACCTTTAATTTGGCAGTTTTTAGTAAAATAGCTATTTTAGTTCAAAGTCTTAAAATAAGCTAGCAAAATCATTTTTCTCTCAGAATAGCAATATAAGCACTATCAAATAAGGTTAAAACTGCTTTTCAAGGAGTGCCAAACAAAATATAGCATTTCTGCTTATGTTTAGGAGTCCTAAAATAAATATGCATATTGTTTAGATATCTGGGCTCTGGTCTTATAACAGTTATAGTACGGCATTTATTGCAAGAGATACGGAATTCTTTATGCATGATCCATTGGTCGAAATTCGTTTTACAGTATTTTCTGAAAGCATTGTACTATAATTTACTAAACATACTTACAAATAAGCAAATAAGTTTGAAAATATCATAGAAATATATATTTTATGTTTAAAATTTTTCAAGGTATGAAGTTAAATAATGAAATGCAATGGAATAATTTAAAATAAATTAATAATATTTTGCCTTCCGAATGAGCAGAGTAGAAACATGTTTGAAAGGTTAGAATAATGTATGTGTAATATCAAAGACATAATAGTTTATTTTATGAAATGCTATTATGTCATTAATTATATCAGTAAATACAAGGTGGAAAAATTTGAAAAGATAAAGATGGACTGTAAATGCGTATTTGATTGAAAATTTAAATAAATAGGCCTACTTTTAATAAATTAGCTTTTCTGAATAATTTTATTATGGGACAGAATCCCCATAATTTCGGAGTTTAATAATTAATAAGGGTTTATTGGTTTTTGTGCCGAGAATGGCAATACAATTTTTATTAAAATCTTGTAATATGGCGGCTACTCCATCTGTAAAATGAAACTACTTGTTTCTATTAATGTCATCTTCTTTCGCATTCAATGCTATGTAGGAAGTTTCCTCAGCATCATAGCATGAAGAGTCTAATAGTTTGTGTTTTTAGTGCAGCCTTATACCCTCTATTTAACTTGTAGAATGTTCCAGGATGAATGTATATTGCCAATATCAGTTACATATATTTATTAATTAAAATTACAAGTTATAAAAATATATCACTAGATTGATTTCGTCACTATTTTAAAATATTAAAATGATCAGCATAGTGTGATATAAAAAGTTAAAATGATCTTGTCAGATCATTTTAACTTTTTATATCAGATCAGATCATTTTAACTTTTTATATCACACTATGCTGATCATTTTAATATTTAAAAATAGTGACGAAATCAATCTAGTGATATATTTTTATAACTTGTAATTTTAATTAATAAATATATGTAACTGATATTAGCAATATACATTCATCCTGGAACATTCTACAAGTTAAATAGAGGGTATAAGGCTGCACTAAAAACACAAACTATTACTACGGACCCTCTTTGGATACATGAAATTCTTGAATACTATGAAGAGTCTATTTTAATGCCCTATTCTCCTATTTTGCTTAGGAATTCTGTCTGCAAATACTGTATTTGTAGCCTATGCATTATCCTGTAGTGCTTATCTAAGTGTGTTGGGTGTGTGTGCAACTGTGTTATATGCCAACGCATTTGCATGTTAATGTGCACGCAAGCTGTATTTGAACTGTATATCAGGTATGCAATGTATCCTGAACTTTGCTGGATCAGTGTTTCACTGTCGTATGGTAATATACGTAACAATGAAAATACTTCATTTTCTAATGATGCCGTGTTGTATAAGTTTGTGAGTTTTCAAGCATGGGGAGAATTCTTAATGGCCTTTTCCCTTTGTATTCTATTTATCGTCTTTAGCAGTGGGGAAGTCATTTTTAAATCATCATTTATTATTATCTAATTTCACCTTGATGCTATTGTAGGCCTATTTTGCTTAAAATTAGAAAGTAATTTCAAATTGTGCGCATTGTGCTTGTAACCTCTAATAGAAAAATCTGTCAGCAGTTTGGAAAATCTCAGTAGATCTTCATAGTATCTCTAGAAGTCCGTAATATGAACTGCTTTTGTTAGTGTAACATTTTACTGTGGAAGGACTTATGAAGCTTCTAACATGATCTCATTCTTTTAGGATAGTGAAGCTCATCGCAAAGTGTGGGCTGAAATGCTGGGCTCAGTTTTTGACCTCTTGGCCCAGCTGGATGACCTGCACTTCCGAACTTTACTGCCCGTTCTGTTCCACGGTGTACGTAGGCTCACTGCACATGCAACAGATCCCGGTCTGAAGCAGGCAGTTGCAGAGCTGTTTCATAGGGTCGCCATGTTGTATGGTTTCAGCCCAGAGTAAACACTGTATGAATCTCCTAGGTTCTTCCGTTTTCACTTCTTCGTTTCAGCTACTCCAGTTTCATTTACTTGATCTCTGATTAATTAGTTTGTTAGTTACATTATGAAAGCATTTTTATGTCTAGTTTTAATAATCACACGAATGATAATTTTTTATCTTATTTAGCAACAGTTTTAAAACTTGTTTGATCTCCGTATTCAAATAATTTAAGCTACCGTTATTGTTATTTTGGGATTATCTAAGATTAACACTAGTTTCATAAGGTTGTGTCAAGTTGTAGAGGCTCAATGAAAGAAGTTAATTCTAGAGACGTTTTGTTTTCAACACCTAACTAGGCCTATTGCATTGTCACTACTTTACCATTAGGTACCTGAGATATGGTGACTAACGTTCTTCAACTGTATGAATATTAAGTTGGATATAACATATTTTTATCGTGTAATCCAGTTATCTTAAACACTGATTATGAATCTCTCATAGCATGACATCTTAAAATGAATATAGTAGCTGTATGGATATTGTGCATTCATGAACCACAGACTGTTTCTCTGTTGGACGTTTCATGAGAACATGGACATTCTCTAGTTGCTGTATGGTTGTATATATATAGATGTGAAATTTAAGCCTTTGAATTAATTTCTTTAATTGAGACTCATTTCGATGGATTTATTTACTTAATATTGTTAGTTTCACAATCTTATCTAGTCAGAGTTCTTAAAACCAAAACTTTTCATTAAAAGAAGGATTCAAAACGTAGAAATGGGGAAAATACTTCTAAAATGAGTGTTATTTTCTTAAACTAAAGTTGACTATCATCTTAATTATGTGCCATTTGTGTTTTGAATCCAGATAAGTGTTTGTTGAAGTTGTATTTGTTTAGTAGGCTATATACGAGGGGCGTTTGGAAATGATTTACAGATGCCTTGTTTTAAAATTACTGCTCAATTTATGAGCACGTCCTCTCGTAGGAAGATAAAATGATACTAGTACACCACACAGATGCTAAACGGCAGTTGTGAATACAGTGTATAGTGAAAGAAGAGCGCTTGTTTGTTGTCAAGTAGAGAAAGCCATGGACAAGATGGAAGACGACTATCATGGACTGCATGATTTTTGTGGAAGGAAGGAGTCAAAACGGAGTCAGCAACGGCGAATGGGACATTGGTCGAAAGGCGTGCTCTTCCAGCACAACAATGCACGGCCGCACGCCAGCAATGCAACGACTGCAAAGTTTACATTACTGGGGTTCATTGTTGTGCCACACCCACCATATTCACCGGATCTCGCTCCATCTGATTATGCTCTATTCGACAGCATGAAGTACATGCGGCGAAGGAAAAGGTTTGGCAACAATGATAAATTGCAGGCAGTTGTCCATGAGTGGGTGGGTAGTACCCCCAAACAATGGTTCTGTGATGCAATAATGAAGTTGCCAGGTAGGTGGCGCGGTGTATTGATGTCGGTGGAGAGTATGTTGAGAGATGCCATGTACGTTGATTCATGTTCATTAATAAATAAGGCACAAAAAGCTATTATTTTAAATCATTTCCGAACGCCCCTCATATTTTATTATTTTAACATTTCTGTTCTTAATTATTTTTTATTTTATGAGAAAGCTGTAATTTGATTCCTGAATATAGATAACTTTTTTATAATACGTGCTAAGTTCATGAGATTGCTGTGTGAGTATGAACAATGTAACAATACATATTGAAAACATTCATTCTCAAAATATATCAAAATTTTACTTCTTATGTTAAAGCCGTAATACATCAGTCTTTGATTAGCAGAAAATTAACATATTATTTTTTTTCAAATGCTTATTATTTGATTTTTCTAACATCAGAACGTTTAAAACTACTTAGTTGTATCGCCGTTTTTATTTTCATATCTTTTGACACACTCCTATCCAGAACTGTAAATAGGCTAGATTTCAAATTAATATGCGTGAATAAATAAAAATGGGACCAACATCAATATTTTGGACCAACTGCTTAAAACGAAAAAAGGTAATTTAGAAATGTCCCTTAAAATTTTAGATATTTCATTAACTATTGTAAATAATTGCTTTGAAAATGACAGTGTGAATCATTTTATTGCAATTGGAAGGTGTCATAAGAGATGATGAATTTGTCTTCATTAAATTTAATTTGTGATCTATAAAGGATACTATACTAAGTGACTAGCCCTATCAAGTGACCCCCTACCCAGAAAAATCCGCTGTGGCATAACCTGTTTGACAGAGCCACGATCATGTACAGTTCGACGGCTTACTGGGACCGCGTCATAAGAGAAGCAATTGAAATCAAGTTCCGTTCCAACAACTTCAACAGAGAAGGGGTCTCTTCCTCGGCAAAGCTATATTAAGAACTAACACGGTCTGCCTCCAACAAAAGCAAATCTTCAAATTTACAGGCCTCGATGGCTTTTATCTTAAGTGCTTTGGTCCTGAAGCTATATTAAGAACTAACACGGTCTGCCTCCAACAAAAGCAAATCTTCAAATTTACAGGCCTCGATGGCTTTTATCTTAAGTGCTTTGGTCCTGATTTGGACCGACTGCATCTTCAACTTTTTACAACCAATAAAAATTACTTAATCCTGATTGGTCAGTGTGCTCTCCAACCTCTAAACCCAAAAAATTACAGGTTATATCAGATTATTTGGATATTATATAACACTTTATATTGAAATACAGCTAACAGTACATCTATTTTTAAAGTAACTTCCTGTTTTGTTACAAGAAAACCATTTTATAGCCAAATAGTACACACATTGTGGATGTAATATTTAGTGGAGAAATTCCCAAAAGTGAATTTTTCTTTCATTTTTTAAAATTAAGAGTTGCTAAGGTTGGAAAAAGGGTATTGGCATAGTGGCTTGTGGTTTCACATGGGTACTGAGGGCTAGCAAATCAAGCTTTTCTACAGTTCTGCCTCCGTGAGGCAAAAATTTGATTTATTTGTTTATTCTTCTACAGTTATTGAAATTTATGTAATACATCAGTGAATTCATGAACTTAGCACTAATTATGGTAACAGCTCTAGCAACAAGATGTTTGCTGTATTTTAAAGTACTGTATAATAATTTAAACTTAGGAAGTTTCATATAAAGTCTGATGGATCATTCCGGTCCAATGTGATGTGAATTATAAGAAATACTACTTTAACCAAATGTAGTAATATGAAATGTATTAATAATGTCTAAAGAATATAAAACAAATGTAACAAAAAGTTATGATTTGGAAACTGAGAATAAATTTTTTTAAAGTCTCAGGTATCGTAGACGGGACAGTCGATTTGTACCAGTGTCCTTGGATACTCGCAATGTAGAGGGCGAATCTACAAACATGTGACCTACCAATGGAGATCATCTGATTGTTAGCTGGGTCATCACTGGAATTTGACATTGAGGCCCGGCTGGATCATCACTTAGAGTCTGACATTGAGGTACATTTGCTAAGTCTGCCCAGATTTAACCCATATCTTTCCAGCCGGTACCTCAAATTCAAAGTCTAGACATTACATAGCCCAGATTGTGCTCAGAGAACAAAGTTTGATTGTCAAAGTTTTCCGTGATACTGATTATCTGCTGTAGTTCCTCATTCACTAATTATTCATCTTGACGTAGAATCTTTACAAGCACAGAACTTAGTTCCCTATAGTTCAATGAACAGTAGAATGCGCTTCCGTAAATGATATTTAAACTCAGGTGGAAGTTTGTTGGTTGTACACTCAAGAGCACTGATATTTCCCAATTATTCTGGTTTCTTCTAGTGTTTTCCTTTATTTAAAGTTGCCATTGCATCTCCTTACCACTGTCTTCCACACCCGCTCTGAGTGAGCCAGTTTCTTATTGGTTTGAATTCAAGTCGATCACATGCATTAGCCTATGAACAACGCTCAGGCCTAGGTGAGCAATGAAAGGGGCTGGAGTATGGAAACATTTCATTTAATTGACTAGAAGACATGCATATCAACAAATATCTGAGATCAGCCCTTAGTTGAGTCCAACTTGTATTGGTTTGATGTTAAAAGTCTGGAACTCAAACATTAACCTATGAATGCAGGATGGTTTTAGGTTCAGGAGCAAAAGAGTGAGGGGAAAAAGACAAATAATAAGTGGAGGTTAGCCTCTGCTGAGTATCCGCCAGCGCGAGAAAAGGATATGCGCAGGGGTGGGGAGTGGGCCTAGCCAAGCCAGTTATGTATTCCCTTACAAACATAAACTATGGTGCATCATATTGGAAAGATTCCGTGAACTCGACTGTATGTAATAAATTTGATTTTGCATCAAGTTCACTTTATGAAAGTAAAATCTGAATTTTGTACATTAGTGTTACACAACTTCAAGTTTTAATTTATTTAGCTAATTCTAGATGAATACTAGAACTCGTAATTAAAGGAAATTTACTTCATAAACAGAAATCCATGATTTCTGACTGCAGTTCTTAAAATTGTAGAATTAGTATATATATTTTTTCTTATTTAGGTAAACAGATCTTGCCTGGTACAATAAATATGCTTCCTTCAGTTTCGTGAGGTTATGGAAAGGTGCTATTGTACGAGTATAAAAATGATGTTGATAGCTCATTAGGATTCATTTTTTAAAATTAAAGCTTCTATTTTTTTATTATTCTCAGTTTCCAAATGCTGACACATTAATGTAGTAGCTTTTTTTTTCCTTTGATATACAGTTATGGTGAGTTACTGAACTTCTGAAATATTGAATGACATGCTATGTATGCAATTTAGAGTTGTGCCCAGATTCGACCGGCAGATGCATGGGTAGACCAGCGTTTGCCAACTGCAGATATAATGACTCTAGGGCAGTGGTCGCCAAACTTAAGAAGCTTCTGAGCTACCGTACCGTTTTAAAATCCTACTGTGAGCTGCCAACCAAAAGAACTACCAACTTAAAAAATCTTACATTTGTTTATTGCCTAAATATGAAATAAATTTTAATTAAACTGTACATAACAAAGTTTATAGTTCTTTTCAATAAGGAGAAGGTGGTATGGAATTGTTCTGCATAGTAAGTTTTAAGGGTAATCTTAGGCAGTAGAAAAAGTTTTTAATTTTTCAGGATCAATTGTAGGCCTAAAACACTATCAGAATAAAAAATTATAATAATTTTAAGGCTGTTTTCGCTTTGAAATTTTCAAGGTCAGTCATGGATAGAAGTTAAATGGGTATAATGGCTTAACATTTTTAGGATATTTAAATAATTAAATAATAACAGCAGGTTTGCATTTTGGTCTTTTTATTTAGTGCTTAACAAATAAATCTTGCAGATTTTTTAAAAATTCTACAAAAGTTCAAAGAATTCATTTAATTATGTGATGTCTTTATTTATTACTCTTTGTCTGATTTTATATAAAAGTTCAATTCAACCATTTTATTTTAAGCACAATAAGTAGGTTTATACAGCTGACTACCATTACTTGTATAGTAATATGTTAATAACAGCTGATTTAAGGAAAGAATTGCCAAATTTATCAAATAGCAACCACTGGTATGGATTAAAATTGAATTGTGAAAGTCTGATTGAAAGAAAATTTGTTACAGTTTGTTAATTCTTCAGCAGCTGAAAACTGGAGGCAAGGAACATAATGCATGTGAACTAGGCTTAAGTATTCACTGGTTTTCATAAATTTTGTTTGGACACTTTATTACCACGATGGTTAACATTGTTTGTCTGTCTGTCATTCTACGATCATCTCAATGGAAGACTTCTGACAGTTTTCCTATGTGTTTCACAATATGTCCCTGCCACCATGGAACAGCCATCAGACTGCCAGAAAAACTAGTTTTAATAAATAAATAAGCCTTGTTAATCCCATAGGGGCAAAGACCTCCCGCCAATAGCAGGGTTAGCTCGGAGCGTTACTCGATAGGTGAGCTAGGTCTAACAAGTTTACCAATCCATGGGCGTACTTGAATTGATGCCCAAATCTATTAATTGGCTCCCAGTTTGTCCCATAGCTATATTGGAGTTGGTTTCAGGTTGATTTCATCTGTGTGCTGCAGTTTGTTCCCAAGATAGACCAAGCTATAAAACATTTCCTTTCCCATTTTATACAGACTTAGGACTGTCAACTGCCTCTATGAGTAGCAGTAACTCGTATTTCGTCCACCACACTCTCTTCGCAGGCTGGGGGAGGGTGAGTCACAATGCTATCTTTTATCCATATTTCCATGCGATTTTCTTGAAACGTCAGAAATAGTTTATTTTGTTGTGATGGCAATAACAGCAACTTATCTCAACAACTCAGCGTGTAAGAAATGTGATCATAACTGTCAGTTTTATTTGTAATATTTCTAATGCATTTCGTCTGGTGAAAGGTAGTGAACTAATGCCGGTAGTTCTCCAACTAACATGAATCAATAATTAATCAAATTGTTTTTATTGATTGATTTGAAGAAATTTATTTCCTTTTTTTTTTTTTTTTTCTCCCTTGTAGGAAAATTTTTGACGGTAGCTAAATAAAAAATAGAAGATTATTAATACAGAATCAGTCTCAGGAAATTAATGCTAAAATATACATATGGCTTCGGAGGGTTGGAAGCAGTGGCTGTCTCGATGCCATCTATACTATTGACGGACTTAGTTTTACCTAAAATTGCAGGTAAACATATATAATTGCTGCTTTTGATATTTTTATCTTTGAAGATTTACATGCTAATATTAGTGCTTCCAGTGCGATAGACAATATACATATTTTGCTCTTACAGATCATGTTGTAACTTCTTCACGCACTATTTTTTCTTGCACTCGGTGTTTAATGCACTTCTCTGAAGTCTGGTAACTCTGCATAACTGTTCTACATGTATGCAATGTGAAAAATATAATGCAAACTTTACTTTGAAGTGGAACATGATTCTATTACTGTGCATTGTAGAGAATACCTGTTTATGGAACCATATAAATGTTTGACAGAGTATTTTTTGTTGATAACTATAACTTTTAAAATGTTCCGTCGAGTAGTTCCTTAGTAAAAAAAAAAAATGGAAAGAAATGGCTGTTGTGATTCTTTCAGGGTGCACAAGTTGTAAACGAGAACTACAAAAAATGGATAAAATACATTTTGTTTTCAATTGTAAAATATATATGTTTTAATTTACTTTATAACGTTATACTCTTTCTTGATAGCAATTATTTCCTACACCCTGAGACTTTAAAAATGAGTCGTTTCTTGGATCGTAGATTTGCCCAGGTTCTCTTCGGTTTAGAGAACCAATCATTCTCAGCTTGTTTGTCAGCAGACTGAAGAATGTGGACAGCAGTATTATCTGAGGGTCTAGCCTACATAGCCGTTGCTTAAAAAAATTAATTTTGTTCTTTTCTATAGCCCACATCCCTTAGTTTTCTAACGTATACATTTATAATAATAATAATAATGGTTTTATTTTATCTGGCAGAGGCCTTCTCTTCTACTCAACCAGATTCAGAAATAGACTCGTACATTACACAGCACTACAATTATTATGATTACAAATTTGATACAATATTTTAATATTTTAAAAGAAAATGTATTTGTTTATGCTTCTTTTTTGTCTGCGCATAAATGTTATAAAATACCATATGGGTACATCAAAAGAGAACATTAGATTTTAATTAATTTCTTTTAACAAAATATGTATTAAAACACAAAAAGATGTATAAATATGTCCAATTGGAATGATCAATAACTCAAAAGTATCGAAGCAGTTTTAGCTTTGAAGATGGTATAATGACAACAAGAACCAATGTATATGATCGATGTACACTACACATTAATTTTAAATGCACAGATAACAAAAATTACTCATCTGTAGTATTTAGATACATTAAGTTATAATCAGAAGGCCCTAGAATTACCCCTCACCTACTCAGACCTTGCATTGATGGGTTTATGACATATTATGCTCGGGGAATGACACAATCTGATATTAAGCTGAATATGAAAAACTACTGCTTAGCACCGAGTGCTTCCAAAGTTTTCAAAATTGTACTTAAACTCTGGCTGTGGCTAATTTTTTTTTTTTTGTCTTAGAATGTATTCGCGCATTAAAGTTATTTTTTGCACGACGTAACTAATTAGTGGTACTTACGAATATTGTTGCCGTGGATCGTAACATGACATTCCTGCACGCAATCTGGTTGCTATGAAAACAAAAGAAATCTCCGTGCGGTAAAAATTACAAAAAGCACAAGTGAGGTAAGTAAATCAATCATAATACAAGCCTTTATGGAAGACCGGAACCAAGGCCCCCCAGTTTGTGGTGACTTTAACAGGACAAATATTCGGTCCCCATAACCAACATATGCGAATCACTTTCTGAAATATAACATCCATCTTCAATAGTGCATAAACATAATATTTTCAGCTAATATCTCAATTAATATAAATAAATTGATATAAATATTCATCGTGAAAAAAATAGCATGCAATACTCGCGCCGTAAGCGCATAACGGATCTCGGAAATTGAAAAAAACTCCTTCCTCGATCCGTATGCACCTCTTATGGCACTTGTATTGCAATATACTATAGTGGCGGATGTTTACTGTTATACCTAAACCGTCACCAGTGTATCCAGGAGTTCTAAACATGCATTTAAATATGCATTTATACAATTTTTAGGCGATGCATTTATACGTGAGTTGCAGTGGAATGGTTGTTATAAACAGCTTTTCCAACTTTAAAATTATATAGAATATTCTGTTTTTTAACATTTTGTTTGACAAATTAATGGAGTATCCTATGAATTTTCAATAATTTTATATGCTTTCCTTTTAGGTAATTTATTATTTAGTGATAATTTTCTGTTTTGTTTAATGAAGTTATTTACAATCTCGGGCCAGAATTATGCCGGTTGTCGACCAAGAGCTAAGCTAAGTTAGTTTAGCTTAGCTCACATACAGTGCGGGATTTCATATGTAGTTGTGCCGACAAAACTACATGTGAAATCCGGTACAACTATATATGAAATCCCTCACTGTATGTGAGCTAAGCTAAGCTAAGCTAAGTTAGCTTAGCTCTTGGTCGACAACCGGCTTTAGAGTCATGCCTGAGTCCTGTTTCAGTATTACAGTAGGGGCAAAAAGTATGCAAGAAATAATGCGCTTATTGATGTAGCGAAACCATAATCATCGGTTTATAATTTTTGTGACTATCCCATTCATACGCCGCATATTTTATATTAACCAATGCCTGGGATATCGACTAATCATGGCCGTTTATCTTATAGCCTAATATGCTTGCAAGGGTGCGGTTTTATCTGATAAAACGTCAGTTTATTACCGAACCGTTATAGTATCAGTATGCAGTGATTAATAAGCTACCTCAACCATTTCGATTCCTTCAACATTCGACTTCGAAAATTATGTATTTAATCCAATTTCAATTAGTTCCAGTTTACAAATAAATTATGTTCTTGAGGAAAAGGTGTTATTTCTCCAGAGTTTAATTAATCTTAATTCTGAGGTTAACTGTTTCTCATTACAGTTGTTGGTAACATTGGATAGTATTCCATAACACATTCGATTGCGTATTCATTTAGTATGCCGTGATCTGACAGTTAACACAATGGTGATTTCATTTTAAACAACACAAGAAAGTAATTATTATGTAGGCTATGTAATCTGTTACGTTATATTCTTGGAGTAACCTTACTAAATCTCGCTTGAAAGTTTCATCAGATAAATTCGTAATCTCTCGTTGGATTACCTGTGACTATTTCACTCATACGCCGTGTGTCTGATATTGACCAATAACGTTTAGCAATTCCTCGGATATAGACCAATCACGATCGTTTTATCTTATATCTTTCCTCTGATCGCGAGGATGCAATTTTATCTGATAAAACGTCAGGTCCTTGCTGGACACGTAAGGCATCAACGTGCCATGAGCAGTATGAAAACGCATTATTTAATACAACATAACTTGTTTGGAAATTGAAACAATATAAAGTCCAGTGATTAAAAACAATTTCAATTCGGTGCAAGCCAGTTTGTGTGCTTTTATAGCTCTTTGATGCAAGCAACTAGCACGATGCCCTTAATCTTATGATGCTCGCTGTTGGTATCATTGGAAACTCGGATTGATTCATCGAATCGATTCGTGGACTGTTCATTCATCAAATATGACGTGGTCTTACTGCTGACAGAATACTGACAACAAAGTAAGAAAATAAAACTAAAACTCCGTGGCGCTACATCCCTGGAGGGACTTGGCCTACCACCCGACCGCTGCGTCATCTCCCGTAGGCAGATGGCAGGATTGAGGGGCATGTGATCAGCATGCTGACACCCACGGCCGTTAATGGTGGTTTTCTTGACCGGAGCCGCTACTTCTCTATCAAGTAGCTCCTCAATTTGAAACACGAGGCTGAGTGCACCCCTACCAGACCTCCCTACCTCAGAAAAATCCGAGGAGGTACCGGGAATCGAACCCGGGCCGACGGATCTGTAGTCAGCGACGCTAACCACAAGACCACGCCGGCGGACAAAGTAAGAAAATAATTATTTACAAAATCCGTTACGTTTTATTCATGGAATAGTCTTAATAAATCCTACTCCTAGGTGGGATTAGGCCTACCAATGATAAAATTCTACAGTGGGCACTTGTAGGCCTACATATGAGGCCCTGAATGGGAAAATCGCTTTGTATCTTGCTGATTGGCATTTAAGGCTTAAATTTAATAGCTATCGTATATCCCAAGGGACAATTACAATGAAAATCGTAACAGTTTCATGTACCGTAGACATAAAAGTATATTTTCTTGTAACAGAGTGTCTTCATATTATTTCAGAGTGGGCTATATAAATTTCGATGAGTGAGGGACATGGAGTTCTTAATTTCGCCCTGTCCGGCAATCCGTTTTACGAGCCATTTTTATGAGGGTAGAAGATTGCATATCTCTTTGTAGTTAATTAATTTCCAGTCTCACCCTTTTAAAAATAGTTCGGATTTATGACTTTCAAAGTTACTGTGGCTCTCTAGTCTACCAGCTACTTCTGCGATTAAATTTTACGCTCTGAAAAGTCGAATAATTACCGATACATACGAAAGTATAAATTATTTGAAACAAAAGATTTTATGATACGTAAATATCCACTATGATTGCTAGGTAAAACGTTATGTTCTTATGTATTTAAAATTTTCCGCTGTCTTGTAACTAAACAAACACTTTCTGTATAGCTATAAACTTCCTTTATTAATATAACATAGGCTATTCTAACATAATGTTACTGAATATGTACGAAGAATAGTAGATCTTGGGATTTACCGGCGACTTAATGCTTACCATGACTATTCCACTCATATTCCGCGTGTTTGATATTGACCAATAACGTTTAGCAATTCCTCGAATATAGACCAATCACGATCGTTTATCTTATAAAATGCTTGCTATTAATGTGAGGATGTTTTATCGATAAAATCGTCTGCTCATTACTGGACATAAAAGCATCAGTGTGCAGTGATTAATAAGTCACGCGTTACCATTTAAGCATGACGAAAACAGATTATCTACTCTTATACAATTTAACGGCCCTAAATAGCGTGCTTGCTCGCCCGCTTCGTGAGACTTCGGGTATACTCGGCGGTGTTCGTCTCTCGCAGTGTAAACTTTCATGATGACTACAAAATTAGGAAGGAAACCCGTTTCTTTATTATATAAGGCCTAAGTGAAATGAACACAATAAACAAATATTCTAATTTTATTTTTACTTACAATTTTCATAGCTCTGAACCACAAACATTTTTAATAATCTACCAGTGTAATTTTCTTAAAAATCCTGGAGTCAATGAATAATGGCGGGCGAAGCCGGGGGCAACAGCTGTAAAATATTGATGGTTTTATCTCTTGAAATATCGCTGATAATAATAATCCAAACAAACCATTCCTTCCCTTGAAACATTATATAATTCCTGTAAATTACACTGAATTGATAAAATAAAATTCACATCATATTCATGTCAATAAACAGCTGAGAAACAATACGTATTATGTGTTCACAGGTTCTTTGGAACTGCATAATCGATTCTGATATAGTTTTCCCAGGGGGCGCTTTCATGTCGTGGAATGTACTCTAAAGCAGGAATTTTAGCTGTTTCATTAATTATTAATGGCTTAGTTTATGAATGATTCGCGTGCAAGTGTTAATAAATTTATAATGCTTTAATAATTATTATACTCTTAATTTTTAATTTTTAAAAAAGAATTATCGTGGCGAAGCCACGGGCACCTCCTAGTTTTATACAACATAACTTGTTTTGAAATTGAAATAATAGAAATGTACATTGATTAAAACACAATTTCGATTCGGTGCAAGCCAGTTGGTGTGCTTTTATTCTGTTCTGCTGTTAGCTTACCTGAATGAAGTTAGCTGTGTTTTATAAGGACCATTGGTAGCACTGTCACAACATGGTAACTTGAAACGATTCATGGATGGTTGATTCATAGTATGCCGTGATCTCGTAGCTGTTAGTTTTGTTTTTATACAACAAAGTACGAAAGTAATTATTATTTGCATAATCCGTTACACTTTTATTCATGGAATAGTCTTAATAAATCCAACTCGAGTTGACGAGTTTCATCAGATAAATTAGTTCCTACTGCGCAGTCGCGAATTTATCGATAAACTCGTCAACTCTCGTGGGATTACGTATGATAATATTGTGGTAAAAGCCCAAAATATTTTATTAAATTATTATAGGCCTATTGCCTATTTTGTTTGTGCTTTTACCAAGATATGTTGGTAACTATGAGGATTTACCGATTACTTCTGATAAACTACGTATGAGTGTAATTTTAAAGATACTTTAAGTTTTCTATTCTTTAATAAATTCAAATATTTAAATATTCCTAGATATCAGTTTGGTCATAATAGGTACTCTGCCATATTAAATACACTGAAGAACATGATAATTTTAACCACTGTCTGTTTTGTATTTCATAATGTTTCTTGTAGCCTATTCAGCCTTGTAGCCTAAGCAGAAGCTAAGTTTGTCTCAGCTTCAGGAACAAATTGCTGCTCGTTAAAAATAGGACAGGTCGATTTATAGGTAAAATCATGGTGATTTTATCAGGGAAGCACGTCACCAACCAACATTTCCTTGTAGCGCAGTTTGTTGTCCATCAGCGCCATAGCACTACAGTGCAATGTTAGCTAGATAATGCGGAATTTTTCTATGGGGTTCTTTCATTTCTTACGGAATCAAAAGGTCAAAGTGAATGCGCATACAAAATGGCAGTATGAGTAATACATTGGAGAAGAGTAGTGAAAACCGCAGAGACAATAGTTACGACCTGGATCGTAAAACTGCGATCTGACCGGCTCGTATAAACCAATGTAACAGAACGGAGCGTGCTATATGACGCACCAAGAAGTAAGAACGTGTACTGAAAAACAGATTTACTAAATGTGATACTGAAAATAGTATATGCCTATCGTTTTAAGTGTCACTCGCAAACCTATCACCGAACGATTTTTGGACAACTCTTCATTCCAAGGGCACCCATAGGTTTTCTTTTTATTAGCGGCAAAATATTTCCTCAATACCTATGTTCATGCTATCGTTTTCAACAGGAGTTGTCCATCCCGTCATTGTTTGCTCTGTTTACCTACGATTAAGTCAAATAATTGAATTAATAATCTCTCGCGGTCTTATGGTTAACGTCGGCCTGGGTTCGATCCCCGGTACCTCCTCGGATTTTTCTGAGGTAGGGAGGTCTGGAACGGGATGCACTCAGCCTCGTGATTCAAATTGAGCTACTTGATAGAGAAGTAGCGGCTCCGGTCGTGGGAAATACCATTAACGGCCGTGGGTGTCGGCATGCTGACCACATGCCCCCATTCCTGCCATCTGCCTATGGTAGATGATGCAGCGATCGGGTGGTAGGTCTTGTCCCTTCAGGGATGTAGCGCCACGGAGTTTAGTTTAGTATAATCCCCTCACAAAAAAAAGTTGAATTGCGAAATAACGCAAATTCATGTATAGGCTAATAACGCGATACGAATTCTAGCAAAAATTGTTTTATTTGGATCAAATCGTGAAAGTAATAGATTTTCAAGGAAAATTTTTATAATATTTCCTCTCGTGACTTTGTCAACAAATAAATGCCTGTAAATGCAAAACGAACTGATTATTAAGCAAGGAGGAAGAACCACAAGTTCAACCTGCAACATGACGCATGTCACATGGATAAATATTTCCTACAATGAACGAAAATAGAAGAGGGGAATTAAGCTAACAATAAAAGTACCTGGTTTTAGTAGGCTAATTCATAATATAGGCTAAGTGGATTTCATTATTTGCATCCCAGGTCATATTTTAAAAATAACCCCGGCATATCAAAGCAACACCAAAATATTGACATTTTTAAACAAATTTTGCTAAAAAATAGAACCATTTTCGCGGATCTCTAATCGGCAATACGTAACATTCCTCTACTCATATCTGTGTTTAGTTGTTTTGAAGCTAGAGCCGCATTATCTATGCTTAGGGCAGAGAAAGTCATGTGAGGATATCACATGAAATTTTTCCCCTTCAGAGAAGCTTTTGGGACCGGTACATTATACAAGCGTAATGCATGGAGAAGTGAAGTTGCGAGAGATTGAGGTCGAACTTCCCGGCGCGGCGGCTGCGGTTTGTCTTCCTGACGCCCGTCATCTGTAAAACTATGGCCGTCATCACTTTCAATCTGTCTTTTTTTAACGTCTTGTGCCTTTGTCTCTTCCATGCAGATATTGATTTGCATTTACGATGCGGTCAGCTCCATGCCTTTCTAGTTGAATATTAAAACTATCTTTATTGTGTCCATAAACTTCTGTCATAGTCACTCAAGTTGTCTGTAGGCCTACTACGTAATCCAATAGTTGCAAACAAGGTTTCAAGAATAAAATGTTGTAGAGTTGCATTATTGGTAATTAATGAATTCTTTCAAAATTACCTCTAAATACGCAAGCAATACCAATTTTAGGAGAAAATTCCAGGAAATTTTAAAATTTGAACAAATAGCGTACACAAATCCCATTATGTCAAGTTCACCAGAAAAATACTAGGCTCTCTAGACAACATTATAATTCTAAAAATCCTTTTCATTTCTTATTATAGTTTACTTTTACATATCTGCATGCTTTGAATCAAATTGTGCGCACTTGGTCTCTTCACCAGAAGAAAGATGTAGGCAAAATTAAAATTGCCCCTTTCCATTCCATCCTGTATTAGGTTGTGTATTCTCTATACTTACCTATAAAGTTTGTTAGATATTTATCAGATTTTACACACAGACCTTTTACAGCTGGCTGAAAAATCTGACCAATATTAAAATCGGTTAATTCAACTCTCCTCCGCTGTTTTCGCCCCTTATTACCCATTAACAAGTTTTATCAATAGGCCTACTTGCCATATTGTATTACTTTACTTTTAAATCTAGCAGACAAACCTAGGTTACCGCAAATTTGGCCAAGTGGTCCTTCGCCATTTTCTTCCCCTATTAGTTACATTTGGAATCTTCTCTTTGCAAATCTTCATGCTTTGCTCGAAGTTTATGGTAAGCCCCAAGCATGTAGGCTATAAAGAGACTTAGGAACTTATCTCAATCTCTACGAGCCACGGTAAATAGATACGCTTGGAGTGCAAGTCCCAAGTCCTCTATGTAGGCTAAAATGTTTCCTGAGGTAATACTGTAATCTGTAATAGTTCTTCCTCATTAAAACTCCTTAATGGCTACATAAGGACCTAGAGTTTGAAAATAGAAAGTCTTCTCTGAGTTTACTTAAAAAGAATTAAAATAAAAAACACTGGCAACGCTAGTGGTCTATATAATCCCTAATTGTCGTCCTTATTGTTATAATTTAATTAATTCACACTTTACAACGATGTAAGCGAAATACAGTGGGCCTATGTGAGTATAACTAAACACAATTGAATGTGATTACTATACCAAAAATCCAATTCTCGCCCCAACAATATTTTCAAGTCGGCGTCTCTGGATATAAAATATGTTATTCTGTCTTAAGCTGAACTGTAAGTATAATAGATATCTATATAGTAAACAAATTTTAGTGTTATGTCATCTAGACTTCGGACTTTTAGGTCGCTAAAAATGCTGTTTTAGGTACCTAAAATAGGCTCTAAAAATTGGAAAATAGGTTCTAAAAATCGTGAAATAGTATCTTAAATTTCCTGAAATATCTCAATTGTAATGCAGAATATTATATTTATTGAAGTCACCATTAATCATGATTAAACACAGATATAGGCCTATGGTATGCAGAATTATATAGACCTATTACTAGGGCCTGTATTACTACCATAACAGTGAAAACCAGAAGCTACACACGCTAGCATATTGTATCCCTCAGTGATTCAGAAAACTACTTTTTTTGTTTGTTTTTTGTTACTGGATGTGGAAATCGGGAGAAAAACACTACATTTTCTTGGGAATTCCAAGGAATTTTTCTACTGAAGACGAAACATTCCTTACTATTTAACCACGTCACAAATGTGTCATGTACTGCACATTCCGAGCTAAAATTTAGTACGAACTGAAAATAAATGCTAGAATTTATAACAAAAAGTAACTTATTTTGAACTTTAGAGGAACATACAAGCAAAAAGGCAATATTAGGCTCTAACGTAAAAATAGGCTGTTTTAGGTCCTATAAAAGTATCAGTTTTAGGCATAGTCACTTATGAAACATGTATATACAAGTTTTCGTCCATATATCACTTAAGGATTAAAATAGGTTTTTACCTAAAATCCGAAGTCTAGTCATCACTCACCAGTTGTTTAGTTCAGGAAATTTTCATTAACTGCATGAACAAATTAATGTTCATAGCCTATACTACAAAGCTTTCTTTTTACTTTTTGAGCTTCTTAGCATTATTCACTTGTGTGGTAATAAATTTAATTTTCTTACAAAATGCAAGTAAATTATTATTATAAATTATTATTAATGACGTTCAGGTGTCGGTACGCACTGCTTTAATAAAAATTGTCCTGTTTGTCTAAACTGGTTATCGGCAATGAACCTAAGTGATTCTCGGAACGCTTAGGAAAGTTTACGTTTCGATAAACGAAACTAATTGAAATGTATGATGTAAAATATATTTTTAAAACATAGCTTCGTCTTCAATTATTCTATCACTCCTGAAAAATGTCAAAGACTATTAACTTGCCAACCGTTCTGTCTTCTTTGTTCAGTATGCTAAATCGTTGATAGATGTTCGCCGGACATTCACTTTACTTCTAAATTCCATTATTTAAAGCGAAAGCGATACCTAGTCTGATAAAACACTAGTAAGCTTATTCAACTAAAAGTAGATTAAGAATAAAATATGGCTAGTGGAGTTCAAGAAAATGGATTTTATTTCTCATGTTAATCGACTAAATTTGTGAATGGCATAGGGGGAGATGATGAACATAATTAAGTAAAAACATCAGTTTAAAATTTATTTCAGCCCGAAAGAGTTATTTTCAAACAGTCTAATGTAGCCTACACGTGGAACTGATGGGACATAGAAGACGTGAATTCTATAGGTCTGCCGTTGAGGAAGGAGGAAAGCGTGTTAAAAGACTGACCACGTTTTGATTTCCTCAGATGTGAACATGCCTTATTTCCTTTTCCTCCCTTTAATATTCGTTTTCACCACAAACCGCTACCGCAAAAATGTTCCCGTTAACAACCGAACAGATTAGAACTCCGGATCCCATTCATTCTGTCAGCCAAACTCAACTAGAATTCCTCATGATAATACGAGGCGAAGAAAACTGTAACTCACAGAATAAGTTATAGGGACAGCCTAATAGAGAGATTTATATATATTTAAATAGCCATCTTTCACAAATTAATGCACTCTTGAAGTCCCATAAAGGTTACGGTGGTAGGCTTTGGCGGTAGGCTCGCGAATCTATCGATAAGCTCGTAATCGCGCCTATGCCAGGAAATCGCAGGTTCGATCCCGATGGGATTGCTGGGATTTTTCAATTGTCCTGAACCTTCTGCGGCATTGAGATCAATCCGACTTCAAACAAAAATGATTACCAGAAGCAGTCCTTGGAATAATGGCAGCCGGTGGTCATGGTTAACAACTTTATCACCTTAAGGCCCGATTCTATAAAAATCCGGGAGCCTTCGAGAACTCTTAAGGGTTTCCAAGGCTGAAATAGGGAGCAATTTTGTAATTTACATAATAAACATCTATATTTTGTCTACGAACAACCTTTCGCGGTCTTTTCTCCAATTTTTCTTACCTGAGCATATTTTTCACTAATCTTTTCTAACCGAGGGAAATGGCTCTGAATGAAACAGCGAGATTTTTACGGGTTCGATACCCCGGTAAACCAACCCAGTTCTTTGTTTTAATATTATAATTCATTTCAGTAAACAAAAAATGCCGATTTTTTCTCAGGCCCATAACAACTAAATCCTCTCCCGTTTTTTGTATGTTTCTTATATGGGTGATTCTTCAAATACGGGAAAATTTGTGTTCCGGAGTGATATTTCCCTTCAAATTCAACTTAAAAAAAAAAGTTTGTTTCTACTACTTCCATACTACAACTATCACTTTGAAATGTCACTAACTTTAAATTCTGATATTCCAAAATCAAATTTAATTCAGTGAAATGTCATCCACATGCCCTGTCCCATACCCCGGTTTTGTATATTCTAATGCATTTTTCCACAAAACAAAATGTTATTTCCTTTTCAACTTTTTTCCTGCCAATGAGTATGAATGTGTGAAGAATATTAACCCCTAAAAAATAAAATGAAATAAAATTGTCACCCCACCTAATGAACATAAAGAATGTCCCAAGGATTTTTGGTCATCCACATGGCTGAAAAGAATGGATTTTTTTTTCTGCAGAAATGAGGAATTTGTTTAACTTAACTGGCAACAATGTTAGAAAGCCAACAGGGCAGCTTGTGGTTGAATTGTAAGGTTGAATTTTGCTTGCTTACAAACAGTTTGGGATTAACAAAGGACTTTGCATCATTTTCAAGGAAAGCGTTTTTATTCCCCGTCATTAACATGGCTTCTAGAAAGTAGGCAGAAAGAGAATATTTATTAATTTTGATTATGCACTATGATAAACCTTCCAATTCAAACTACTTGACTGAAGTTGAGCTTGCAGAGGTTTAGGAATGGCTTGCTGAGACCACTTAAACTCCTTTTTTGTCATCCACATGCCTGATTTTTGTGTCATCCACATGTCTCATGAAGGGGTATGTGGATGACTCTCAAGTCATGTAGATGATAAATGTAGGATACTATTGTGTTTGCGGTGTCTGTGACCTGTACTTAAGATCTTAATACTGATAAAATGAATTTCTGCTTGAATCCCCCCTCCCCCAAAACCATAAAAACACAGTCTCGTTAAAATTACATTAATTCCGGAGTATGCACACAAATTTGCAAATTTGGTGCAAAATCAACTGAAGTATGCTGAGAAAAATATGTAATCACATAAAGAAAAGCAGATTGTTGCCAAAGTTAGTCATTAATGTGGCCTTCTGCCATCCACATGTACATGGATGTCATTCACATGGCTTTAAAAAAATAAAGATATTAAAATAAATAAAAAATATAAACATTTAAACTCTGCTGGTGTCATATTATAATCAAGTAACCCCTGAAGTATTTTAGTGATTTTTTTGAGATCTTTTTAAACAAAGTAAAAAATTTGGATTTTACACACTCCAAATTTTTCCGTATTTGAAGAATCACCCATATACTCGTATAAGTTAATATACTATTTCATTTTTACTCATTAAAAATAATACAAGTTTTGGGATTTTATTTGTGTGGGAATTTCCTCAAAAGTCGTAGACTCTCAAGTCTAGGTAGGCTGCTTTCAAAGCTGCAGTTTTCTGTCTAGAGACTTCTAAGAAGAGGAAGGTTTAACTAATGACATTCTTAGCCTATTGATGTTTTTCAAGCTCTTTCCTCAAATAAATTTTATGGTAGAAACATCCTATGTGGAAGGGATAGGAACGAAAATTCACTTGTGCCCTCCCTGGCTATAAGCCTTTTCCCATTATTCAGTGAAGGTTCGTGCAATGAATGGGTTCATAAATTAAAATAACTTACTCATAGTATAATGTAAACACATCTCAACATAATTTATTTATTTAATAAAAAAAACTAGCTTGGAATAGGGCATTGGAATAGTTTGTTCCTTCACAGAAAACAAAAATGTCATGGTACAAATACAACAACTTGGCATCTTTTACAAAAAAAAATAACAAACATGAAGTAATTCACATAAACATATTACAAATATAATTTTTACAAAAAAAAAAAAATATATATACAAATTGTTCAAATTCTGTACTGAAAGAAAGAGAGCTTATAGTGTCACAACTTGTGGAAGTACAACAGTGATTGAACATATTGTTTCTGTAAATGTTATCTTGGCTTTGTATAATGGAATGTGTTGATTCTTTATTCATATAAATAATAAAACTGAAAATCCGTTTCTCCGGAATTGAGGAAAATAAGTGAATACGAAAATCCGTTACGTTAACAGAGATCACGCTACGTTCATTGCACTTTTAACTTCTGAGCAGAATTTGGTACTTTGCTTCCAAGATTCTCAGAAAATATTCACATATAATAGATCACAACCCATTCAATAATTGTCTTTTATATGTAAAACAGAGCTTATATCCCGAAAAATAATCCATATGTTAGCATTTCATTTTCAAGAAAAATAGTTTGGCACATATGTCATTTGACCTAAATATTTGCTCAATTTGTGTTTTCTTACGAAACATGAGTATGCATCGTGGTGTCATTTTATTAGAATTGGCCAAAAAGTTTGGAACACTAAAATGCTATGTCTAAATTTGCACATGAAGATTTTCTTGTAGTTTCGTTTACTTGTCTAGATATTCCCTGGAAAATAAAAAAAACACATGGGATGAAAATAAGTAAAATATATTTAACTGACTTCCTTTCATACGTGGAGGAAGTTCATTAACATGTATTTTAAAACTTCGGTCTTGTTAAATGATTTATAGTCATGTCAGGTGCTACTTACAATTTTTTTCTATAAGCCTACCTAGTTATAGGCATACTTCTTACGTTCGCCTAAAAAGTTAACTTTCTTCAATCATTGAACCACTCATAATACAGTAGGCCTATTAGACTGCAAGCAACTATTTTTGCAATCAGTATAAACGTTTCGTCGTGGTCATGTAAGGCCCGGGCGGCGTGGGTCGCTTAAATGTCCCTAAAAGGGAGAGGTAAACTAAGGTAAAGAAAGGATAACTTTTTAATTTTTCTGTTATCCCTTTGGATTTCGTTAACCAATATTTCATACTCATAGTATGAAAGTTCCATCTTCTTCCTCGTATACAGTATCTCTTAAAAGTACTTGTAATTTACATTAATTAGAACTTTGAACTATAAGTGAATTTCTTCGTTTAACATAAGGTAGGGGGCCCAAATATCGCCCATTTAAGGAATTTTTTACAAAAATGTACTTAATGCTCATCGCACTATCCTCAAATTGGCACCAATTTTCTATTATTCATTCAGCTACCACATCGCACTGCAATCACCTAATTATTGAGGGGTTTAATCATTTAAATATATATAAAGGGAAAACGTGCACTTTTTAAAAATTGAAAAAGTTGTTCCAAATATCGCCCACCTCATCATATGATGCTCCTAGTCAAAAACGATCCAAGAAATTTCCAAAAAAATATTTTTATTTTATTTTTTCTTGCCATAAATCATTACAAATACGAGAAGTGAGAGAAACATTGTAAAATAAACAAGGTTTTACATTTGTAAGACTAAAAATTTGTTCTACATCAAAAGAAAAAAATGAAACATCAATACTCAGAGTAAGATTTTTATGGTTTTTAATTACTTTAATCTAGAATGATTACGAGTAAGTAACTTTGTTTAGTGATAAACCTGGTTTTTACATGTTAAAATGCAATCAGAGAAGTCCAGTTTAGCTGCAAAAAACGCACACATAACATTTTTTCATTACTTTATTCTTTCTGGGATCACAAGCTTCGTGTGACCACTTGAAACACTTGGCACATTTTATCCACTGCTCTCCATGTTTATCATTAGAATAGAATCTATTACAGATTGGACATTTGGCATCGTCGCTATCAGAACAGCTACTGTCGTTATCATCGGTTGAGACGTAAGTTGGCTCTTCCTCTTCTACTTCAGATTCTGAACTTTCTGAAGAAATATCTCGTCGTCTCTTCTTTGAGTTCTTCTTCGTTTCTTTATTTTTTGATATTTCCTTAGATTTTGTGGGCCTTTGTTTGCTTGGTGTTTCGAGACTAAAGTAGTTACTTTCTTTTTGTTTAATGACTCCACAAGAGCATCTTTGAAGGAAGATCCACTAACCAGTGCGGCCGATCCACACCTTCCGCTTGATCGTTTAGGGAGAAGTTTTGGTACTGGCATGATGTCTTTTGGTGATAATACTGGAGTAGGCAAAGCTACTGAGCTTGTCGATGTCGATGGTTGCTGATCTATTATTGGAGAAGTTTGACTTTTCGATGATGATGGTTGCTGACAACACATTGAGGATGATGATGATGGTTGCTGGCTCGTCGACGAGGAAGGTTGTTGAGGCAATACTTCCATTTCTTCTGCGATCGAAAGTTGTTGGTGTTGCAAAAAGTCAGCATCAGTAAATATGTGAGGGTTGTAGGGCAAAATGCCTTGTTACTTTGAAACCTTGTATTGCCATGTTCATGTTGGCTGACCTTACGTAAGCTTTGCCAATAAGTTGGCCCATATTCATACAATACTCCACTAACTCGTCCTCCAACTCGACGGGCAAAATTGGCTTGGTCCTAAGGGCACGTCCAGGAGTTTCTTAATGTCTTCCAAAGGTTTTTTACATAATCTTTTAATGTCGACCTAGGTACACCATATGTTTTGGATGCCTTCAAAAGGCCCATCTCTTTGTTTTTTACAGCTATCACTGCTTTTTTTCATTTTTACTTTGTCCCATTGTTTACGCGTTGACATCTGTAAAATAAAAAACTATTTCAAAACACTGTTCCAAATATCGCATAGTAGGCGATAATAGGAACACTTTAGTGGGCGATATTAGGAACCTTCTAACCTTACAATTTGGTGGACGCTACAGACAGAACCGACTAGACAAACTCGAAAACTTTGGTATCAAAAGAATGCTTATTTCTTACATTACGAACCACATTATAACTATCGTGATCCATCACGAGACTTATATATTATCTTAGCAAGAGTATGAGTAGTCTGATAACTCACCAGGCCGAAATATCTTGAAAAATTCACAAAAATAACAACAACCGACACAACCTCATGAAACGTGCACAGTCAACTGCCGTGGTGAAGAGGTACACAGTGCGCAAACTGGCCGCGTGTCAGCAGCACTATCCGGAGCTAGGGTACAGTAGGCGATATTAGGAACATGGGCGATATTTGGGCCCCCTACCTTAAATTTGCAGGTGTCAATTGAATAAAAATGCAATAAGTTATGCGATGTAAGTTAAAATTATTAAAATTATGCCTACTTTCTCGTGATCCAATAATTTCAAAGGTTCTCTAGTTTAGATATACCGTATATATGCATTCATGAACCACAGACTAATGCCTTTGTTGGACGTTTAATGAGAATATTATAGGGTGAGCCAGTTCTGGATTCGAGTCTCAGTGTCGGAGGAATTTTTCTCCTATAATATTCTCAGTCCTCTATTTTATATGATCCATTTATTTTAAATTATAGTTATTTTATTCTGTTGAAATATGTGTATGCTACAGCTTACTGTTGTCCACTTGATGTAAAAATTTTAACTCATATCACTATATACACTTTTATTCAGTCCACACAAGTAATCCTTGTATTGGATGAGGTATTTTTCTTAGATAATTGTAAATTGATTTTGATTAATGCGCATTTTAAACTTTTATGATGGAGTAGGGGAGGATTTTCCTTTATTTGTAACATTCTTCAAGAAAAATTTTAACAAGTTTCGGCAACTTAGGCCTACAAGTCGTTTAAGGGGAACATACAGTGTTTGGTGCTGTGAAATAGGTGAAATCAACAAATTTTTTTCCTCAGCAATGAATTGTTCTTTAACCTTGCAATCTGGCATGCTCTTTATTGACTGACTACTTCTACAATTACATACTATTTTCAGAATTAATTAAACTGTTACAGTTAGGGGTAATTAACGTAACAAAATGGCAGCCATGTTTCAAACACTAAAATGCTGTTTCCTTGATATTTTCCACAAATGTCAATATTTTTGTCAATAATCTTTTTTCTATCATCATATAAATAACATCATCTAGAATCTTTAGAATATCTACAGTAGGCCTATAAGTATTAAAAAAATATATGAAGAATAATTTTTTTACGTTTTCTTTTACATTAAATATGTTTAAAATAAATTATTAATGTTAAATCAGTAATTGTAGATAGTGCTGTTCTTATTATGTTAACAAATCGAAAAATAATCACTCAGAAATAGAATCTTTAGAATATCTACAGTATAAGTATTAAAAAATACATGAATAATTTTTTACGTTTTCTTTCACATGAAAATATGTTTAAAATGAATGATTAATGTTAAATCAGTGATTGTAGATAGTGCTGTTCTTATGATGTTAACAAATCGAAAAATAATCACTCAGAAATATTGATATTTGTGGAAGTAATCAAGGAAACGGCATTTCATTGTGCGAAACATAGCTGCCATTTTATAATGACTATTCCACTCATACGCCGCATATTGACCAATAACGTTTAGCAATTCCTCGGATATAGACCAATCACGATCGTTTATCGTATAATATCCTTCCTCGGATCGCAAGGATGCAATTTTATCTGATAAAAATGTCAGCTTGTTACTGGACACGTAAGGTATCAAGGAGCGGTGATTAATACTTCACATGCTGCCAGTGAGCAGAATGAAAACACATTGTTTAATGCAACATAACTTTTTGTAAATCGAAATAACATAAATGTCCATTGATTAAAAACATAATTTCGATTCGTTGCAAGCCAGTTCGTGTGCTTTTATAGCTTTTTGATGTAAGCAACTACCACGACGACCTCAATTTTGTGATGCGCGCTATTGGTGGCATTGGGAATTTGGATCGAATCGATTTGTGGACTGTTCATTCATCTACTATGCTCTGATTTCACAGTTTGACAGAATACTGGCAACAAAGTAAGAAAATAGCTACAAAATCCATTAAATTTTATTCATGGAATAGACTTAATAAATCCTACACGAGATTACCTATGATATTTACCTCTATCTGTAATAGTCTGATTAATTTCGAAAATACTATGGAATTGTAGTGGTAGTCAATAAAGACCATGTCAGATTACGAAGTTTTAGTGGAATTCATTGCTGAGGAAAAACATTTATTTTAATCTATTTCTCACGTATGAATTTCATCCAAAAGTGTATGCCCCCCCCCCTTAACATATTGCGATCGTTCTAACGGTATAATGACTCCATGAATTCTATCGTGTTACTCTTTATTCGATATATTCGATATATCTTGGGCATGTTTATGTTAAAGATCGAAATGACTTCCTCTCCTTGTAGATAGATAGGCCAATGACAGAGAATATTAGGGGTACACCGATAGACATGACTGCAAGAGTTGCTCGTTTATGCCCATTAAGCATTATAAAGTTTTCTTTATTGGTCACAACATTTTCCGTAGACCTAATGATGACAGTAAAGTAAACGAGTTATAAAATCAGTTCTTTTTCATGTCAGTATTTTAAAATGTTCCCTTGTAACATTTTCATAAACCAGGCAAATATACTTTTAATTTTACATAGACCAGTGTCAAAGGAACCATAAGCTGGAATAGCGATAATTTATGTATTAATCTTGGATTTAAGCTCTGCTTGGTATAATTTACAAGTTTTTATATTATTTTGTGTAACAACAAAGATTTATATCTTCTTCATACTATACAATGTGGCAATAAGACAGATCTATGAAATTCCATTTACGCTAGCGTAATTTCGATATTAATTATAAGTCCAATACACCTTACTACTAAGTAGGCTTATATATTTGGAAAAAAGGATTTTAGTCATACTATTATTAGATTATTGTTATGGTTATTATGGCCATTAATATAAATAGTACTGAGCCCATTGTAATAAGTTACAGTAATACTAATTGTGTGAAGCCTGTAGGTGGAGAATGTATCAAATACAATTTTCAGTATCAATCGCCAACATAAATTTGCGAATTATGCCTTTCTTTGGAAGAAAAGTAAAATCGTTGGTCCCACCATGTTTGGGATTAGCCGTAAACATTAACTGATATAATGTTTTGTGCTATCTATTTTCAGAAAGATGTTTATTTTTTATTTATTACTGACACTATTGCTGTTTAAAAACATTTTTATTCTTTGGATATAATAGTAAGGTGCATGCATGGACTTCATTCTTGATTCATTTATTGATGTTTCAACTACTTGAGTGGGATATTATTCTAAAAATATTCTCAGCTGATAAAACACGTACTGATTAGGAAAATACTGAATACACTTTCTCCAGTACCGGAACATTTTTTGAATCTGTCGAATATCAACCCGCTTTGTCAGCTAAGAACTTGGTTTTCAGCGTAAATTGAACGAGGAAGAATAGCTACTACCCCACTGAACTGGTTAAAACATAACTAAAAGAAGAGTACGTGATCTGCTTAGGAACTTGGGAGAGGTGGCTGGCGATGAGAATCAATAAGGGCGCCACACCGACTGATCTGTCTGTTGCCTGTCCGAACCCCCAGCACCTGTCCCTTGTTGTCCCGCACTCGAGTACCTTTCGTCCTCTCCAGTTCCTTGCATCCCTTGTTGATGATGCATTATTCCTATTTCTATGCCTCCTCGAGAACCTCCAGAACTTATCGTAACATTATTACCACCCACGTTTCCGCTGACGCCTGATGCGGCTGCCACAATTGTTGCAGCTACGTCGTCTTGATGGTGATAGCACTGCAAAGAATCCCCAAGCGCAGAACTACTCTTGCCGCTCCCGTGGATATCGCTGGGAGAGGTACTGTGAAGATGCAGATGTATTTGGTTCTGGTTTACCGTGGAGTAGAGATGGGGATAGAGTACCATTGTTGGAGGCGGTGCAGGATTGCTTAGGTACGCCGTGGTAGCTTGTGGGGGTGGAGGACCGGGATTCGAGCCACCGCTAGGGTTACTTGTAGTGCTGGTGTAGTAGTTAGGGTAGTTATTATGGTGGGGATGATGTGGATGGTGTGTGTGGTGGAAATTGCCCATTGTCGATACTGAGCCCTGATGACTGCTCCAGGAACCTGGTGACGGATGATGGTACGTCGTGCCGCCGCAGTTGAGACCTGGCGCTGCTGTAGCGGGGGAAAAACAAAATACACTGTTAGTGATGCAAGACTTTGATACGGACCAGAATTTCTTGGAACGTATCAGTCACTTTTTGTCACTGATTCATTGTATGTCCAGATGTTTCATAATATTAGTTGTAGGCCTACTTCCAGGAATAAGCTAATTAATACATGGAAACTGCGAATTTTTTCATTTTTATCAGCTGACTCTTCAGTTTCTAGATAAATTTAGAAGAAACATGTTGAATTGGAAATTCAAGGTTTTCCCGTTATGCAGATATCAGGGTCCCAATTTATCGATTACATAAACTTTCTTATTTTTATTTGTATAAGATATAAGCAATAGAAAAATCCGAAGAGACACAGGGGATCGAACCCGGCCCTCCGGACTCCAGTCGATAGGCTTAACTGAACTACTAGACCGTGGAGGCGTCCATTTAAGCCA
This sequence comes from Ectobius pallidus, assembly GCA_964059195.1. NCBI lineage: Eukaryota > Metazoa > Arthropoda > Insecta > Blattodea > Ectobiidae > Ectobius > Ectobius pallidus. Next base: position 96,872,749 of record CAXKWD010000006.1, read on the forward strand.
CTTTGGGAGATAAATATAACGTTTGTAACTTGCATTTTAAGTGTAACGAATCAATCACCAGATTAGGTAAACATTTAGAAGCAAAGTTGTCTGTGGTCGGGAGTCGAACCCCAACACTCTGCTTAGAATGCTTATACTCAAATCACTAACCAGGAACAATCCCAGATCTGTTTAAGTCAAGCCGCCTGCAGATCTCATTATAGCTCTTCACACATCTACAATATGGAATGGGAACATCTAACTTCTAACAACGATTCTAATTTTATTGTTAGGAATCATTTATGCCAAGAATTTCAAACTTCCTTAGTTAATAATAAATTCTTAGATAGTTCTGTAATAATTAATTGGACAGAAAACGAAACTTTATTTTAATTGGCATACTGAGTGGTGGTAAGTTATTTCCAATATATTATGATTGTGTTACAATTAATATCAACAACATAATCCATTCTAAATATATTTTGTATTTTGTTTCACAAAGACATTCGGAGGTATTTGTTAAAGAAATCGCAATGGTAGTTGTAGTTTCTGTTGATTTCGTTGATAAAATGAAAACAAAAGTAGACAGTTTATTTTTACTAGGCCTACTCTCAAGTTCGACACTTGACTTAGCCAAAAAATAAAGGAAGAAACAAACAAATAAATAAATAAAAATAAATAAACCCTTTTTGCGAACTAGTCAAGAAAACGAGAAAAAGTGTTACTGACATTTTCATCCATATAAATTATTAAAGAAAACTACACAAACTATAGCAGATAGCAGATTCGTCTACTTTATCCAGTTTCGTGAAGATCTGATTATGTTAAACAGAAACAGCATTCTATGATTTCATGAATACTTAACTACATATAATTATTTTAGCTACTAAACCCATACGTAACACAAGCAGCTCTTTTTTTATCTTAAGTGGATTGTTGGACGAAACAAACATGTGGAAGGTTTATTTTAAAATTAACTTCCTTGCCACAGATGTTCTCCTAAGAATTTGGGTGAGTAATAGCACAAGCTCAGGAGTATGCGATCTGATAAGCCTTCCTGTGTCAGTTGATCATCTGTTCCACATACTTGATTTACTCATCCCTAAAGAATTGCAGCCTTCCTTCCGGAGATTACTAACACTGATTTAAAAATTCGCACTCCATAATTGAAGACGGTTGAATGCAAATAACCGTGTATAACAATATGTGGGTTTAAAGACAATTCCGGATTTTTTTTACCAGATTCTATACCTGCAGAGGGCCGTGTATACATTTCATTTATCCAGAGCAGTTACTTATTTAGGTAAGGCATTTATAGGCTACTTCACTTTACCTAGTGAAGATAAATAATTACTACTTTACCATACAGACCTTACGCTAAATCAATTATGAACATTTATGAAGGAATCTATTGAATACAAAAAGAAAAAAGGTAGGAAGAAAGAAAAAAAGAATGAGAAAAAAATTGAAACAAGAAAACGTTTCATACCGGTACTTTTTAAATTTTGTACGTAGAATTCTTTTTAAGTTCTTTTTTCTTCCTTTATTTCCTTATTTCTCTATTTCTTTCCTACGTTCTTCCTTTTCTTTCTTTGTTTCTTTTTCCATTTGTTTATTCCTCAACCTATGTGTCCATCTATCAATCCAATAATCCATCCATCTTTCTATCTTTATTTATTTCTCTCATTTATTTATTTATTTATTCATTCATTCACTTATTGCTTATTGTGTCAGAATTGAAATCAGTGCCAAATAGAGCAAACGCATCTGAGGGCTGGGGCAAAATCTATCAGCACTCTGTGAATATCCTGTCACCAAACTTAAATTATCATTATTAATTATAACTATAATTATTTTAGTGTATTTATTAGTTCAAGATATCACTTTAAAAACTTCATTTCAACTTATTATAGCTTAAGAGTGAGAAATATGTTACCAGCAGGCATTCATGATCAATCTTGGATTTTAAAACTTATTACAGGCTTATTAGTTTAGTTACCAAAAGTTGTAATCAAGTCACTAATAAGGTTGTATAAATTCACTAAAAATTAATTTATGATTTTACTACAATGTTTGTTATAATGGTATATAGGACTTAAAAACAAATTCTTTCTAGCTTGTTTAACTAAATCTAAATCGTGACCCATCGTAATTTCTTCGTTTCGATAGTCCCTTCTTTTCCATGCAGCGTATCTCTTTCTACAGCTGCCTGTTGTTGTCTTATGAGAGATTAAGCCATCATGTATTCTGTTATTAATTTGTTACTTAGTTCGAAAAAGCTACCTATCATTGTACTTCTATTTTGCTGTAGCCTGTACGAGCTACTATTTAGTGTGGTCTTTCTTAAAAATAGGATATCGTTCTTCTTATTTGATGAAAATATGAAATAACTAAAATGCTCTAGCGTTAGTTTCAGTTATTTGTTGCCGTCCATTGCTCAATAATTCTAGTAAAATTCCATTGTAGGACTTTGTTGATAGATCATGCATTAAAATATTAAGATCATAGTAAAGACTATTGTAAAAAATTGTGGATTTTCATGACATAATTTTACAATGAATCAGCAGAAATTCAGTATTTAGTATGTATTGTATATTGAGTATGTAGACTAGATATATATCTCAAGTATATGCTCACTTGGGGTGGCTGTGTACACAGAGGACGCTGTGTTGGTGGGTTCGGGCCCCGCTGGGTATCTGTGACTACTCCCTGGCCCCCCAGTGGCTCCCAGTAAACTGCCGCTGCTACACGACATGCTGTCCAGCTCCCCGGGGCCAGGAGGCGACACTTTGTGTGGGGGCGGCGTCGTGAACATTGCACCGTAGTCTCCACCGCCACCTCCAGTGTTACCAACTCCAGAATGGTCCGATAGAACTGAAATGAAAGAAAACATATACCATGACTTGAGTGGCTTGATATCAAAGGCGGACATCTGACGAATTCATAAATCCTGAAAAATGCCAGTTCCTTATATACAAGTTATATTTATGTATTTTTTTATGACTTCTTTTTCATATTTCTGCTTAGAAGTCCCAAATAAACTTTGTTCTGTTTCTGATATCAATATCATTAAGAAAGTCAGTGAAAATTAGCTTTGAAAATACAGATGTCCTGTTTTGAAACAAAAATTGACAGATGTCCGCTTTTGATACAAATATGATTGTAGGTGTCCGTTTTCGATCCAAATGACTCACCTAAGAAATTCCATATGAGACCAACCCTAATATTGCTATGAAATATAAGGAGGTGAAAATTGAAATACAGTACGAATTAAATACCAATACATTGTCAAAATTCCTTAAACAAGATTTTGTTTTATAAATACTGCACGATTCTCGCGATTGCAACAGCTAGCAATAATGTTAATTCATTATTATTCTATGCCCTGTTAACGAGGTTTTACTGTGTTACAGTATTCGTTATGAATAACTCTAACATTTCTGACATCAAACTTTCACCACACGATAGATTTTGACATATCAAATTTGCATTATCCTAAATGTGAGGTTGACGCTTCTCCACATTTTTTTCCACTTTTCTGAATTGCTTTTCCTTCTTCTTGTGCTCCCTTCACTAACTGTAATATTATTCTCCATGGGAACACTTTCTTTTTTGAATAATACCTTAAATAAGGTCAAAATAATATTATTACAAGCACGTAAAATGAGCAAAACAGATTGTCACATTGGGAACAGTAGCAGCCATTGCTAAAACGGAAGTCATGTGATCAGATTCTAGCTCCCGCATTGGCTGCTTGGTAGATGTACGATGTTGAAAACAACTTGCATAGCAGGAGTCCGAATTTGAAACAAACCTTCAACTTTGAAGCAAAAAATTACGTGCTTGCGCCCGTTTCTGACAGAAACCGATTTCACCATTGGAAAGGGGAGACAAAATCCTACAGGAATCCACTTCTAACTCTATTTCAATTTTTCCGACAGATGTCCGCCTTTGATATTAAGCCACTCACTTACGTGATATGAAAATATATTGTGAACTTGGTAGGTCTGTATAAAAGGTAAAGTGATCCCTATACAGGCCATGGAGGCCCAGAGGGTTCCAGGAGGTTGAGACTCCCAGAATTTGGACATTCGGCACATGAAGGTGGTAAGGTTGTCAGCCTTACGCACCGGCCGCCTTTATCCCCATGATTGCTCCAGGTACTCATTTCTGTTGGAGGCTGAGTCGACCCCAGGGCCATAGTGCCACCAGAAGGATTAGGCCAATTGAAAAATCTCAACGACCTCATCGGGAATCGAACCCGCGACCTTCCGGTTTGTAGCGCAGCGTCTCATCCACTACGCTACGGCATACGGTAGGCCTCTATAATTAGTATTATAGTGCTTATTGTATTAGGGTACGTCGAGTTTCAGTTGTTCAAGAACAACACTACAAACCAGAAGGTCGCTGGTTCGGTCCCTGTTGAGGTCGTTGGGATTTGTTCTTGTCCTGCCCTGGGATCGGCTTAGCCTCCAACAAAAATGAGTACCAGGAGAAATCCTGGAGGTAAAGGCTGCAAGTCTGCAATCTTACCATCTTCACGTGCCGAATGTCTAAAACTCTAGGAGCTTCAGCCTCCTGATCCCAAAGGACCTCCACAGTCTGCATAGGGATCACTTATATTATATTATATGTAGGACCCATTACATTGGATACCAATATATTTGAGTTTAGATATAAAGTGAGTAGGCCTACGAAAAAATCTGACCTGATGAACTCACATAACTTTCTTTATCCTAAGAGTGGGTAATGCAACTTTTTCACATCTACCTCTCACGTCCTCAATTTTACTCTTCTTCGTGAATTGAAAAATCTGTAATTATCGAAGAGCAATATCGATATCACGAGATTATTGAAACTGAAATATCGCTGTCGAAATATCGGATATCGATACCAAAATATCGATATTCCATCCCTAACTGCAATAGTGTTCAGCTTCAGGCATTTCCCCTTTCCCTCATTTACAAGTAGACGGCGAAAGAGCTTAAAATGAACTGTGTAAAGTATCGGCTTGGGACTGATTATACCACTGGTTTATAAATAATTTAGCGGACATTTAAACATTGAAAATATTCTTACGTTTGAAAACGGGCGAAAATGATGGGATTAATTTGCAACAGGGCCTGATGAGATGTGGTAGCTTGTTTTTGAATATTCAATGCTGGTGCATCACATATTCATCCACTAGTTTTAATAACGTGCCCTGGTGAACTCTGTGATCGATTTATAATTATTTTGCTTTTCACAGTGTGTAATAGCGGCCGTGGTGATTGTGGTTACAGAGATGCGTAAAGAACTAGTCCATCAGTGTCGGCTCGTGAATTACGAATGAACCCAATGCAACGGAAGTGTGAATCGAAAGCGATCTCTTTGCATATTATTGTCGCGAATAACAAAATATTTTTTTTTGTTCATTATTTTTTAAGAATAATTATTTTAGCACTACTCAGTTACTTTTAGTACAGTGCGTTCTAAAGCCACGTTCACCACTAATATCAAAGGCCTGCCGGCATACGGTCATAAATATCTTGTACCGGAGGGTACCTAGGACAATAAGATTGAATATTTTTGTCTTTAACTTGTTTCGTAGGCTTTACAGCCAACAGAATTTTGATCGAAACCAGTCAGGACGCATTCCTTAATTTTTGGCAATTGAGTTTTGACTCCACGTGGAGTGTGGGAGAGTCTATTTCCCCAGTAGGGCCGCTTTCCCGTTCCACCGGGTCAGACAGTGACTTAATCCTTAAAAAGGATGCCGATGGTTAACGTGGCTTTAGAACTCACTATACGTTGAAAATCCTTAATATCTATGCGAGAGGACTTCTGGGGAAAAATTATTGACCATTTCACCCCGAACTCTTCCTTCCAGTCCTAGGATTCTTTCGTAACCGAAGCGTCATGGAGTTTGGGAGAATGAAGGAGCTCGATAGCTACAGCAGCTTACCAGATAAAGCGTAAGCTGTAAAGCCGATGTCCCTCAATCCAATTTGTGGTACAGATTTATACATACAATAAAATTAGATCTTGAGACATCGACAGCTGCCATTGCTCCATAATTTCATCCTATATTTTTCATACAATACAACGGAATAGAAGTGTTTCTAATTGCCTGTTCATAAATATGAAATCAATTAATGAGCGTCATTCTTTCCCCGCGTGACCCGCATGACGTAGAAACACGGCAGCTTCCTCCAAACAGCTGATTCTCTGCGCTGCCAGCGGTGCGATCACGAAGAACATTAACGAAGAGGATGATATGAAATGTTGGAGTTAAGAAGATTGTTAGACGCTTAGGCAGGCTTTGAATTAACAAGAATACTATCAATAACCTTTATTATAAACAGCATAAACGTTGAGGTGCTCTGAAAATTAAGTAAAAGATTCGGGAGGAAATGTGTCCAGGGTGTGCATTTCCTTCCTAATCAAAAAGTGACTTGCATTGAATCATTCGACAAACAATACTTCTAGAATACTCTACGCTTTGTGAAAAAATGTATTTGCCTATAGAAAGAACTGATTTTCTCAGTAATTTAAATTGCTACTGACCGTATTAAATTTTAGGCCATCTGTTTACCATTTCTATTGTAACACTATTAATGAGCATAATCTTTGTAACACAGCCATACATAAAACTGGAATTAACAATGAAATATGCCATCTTCAGATATATTAAAATACTTTATGTCAATAAAATGCTATATCATTCGTGTTACGGCTTTGTGCCTGAGTAGATGCACTATATCCCACAATGGAAAATCATTAAGAAAAAATAATCATGCCAACCTTATGAATCTAGCTAAATTTTAGCTAGCACGAAATGCTAGTTAATCGCAAAACCCTATATTTACATATGAAAATGAATGTAATATGACGAACAAAATATGCATACAATCATGAGCTTTGTGAGTAGCACACCGCTGTTTATGAGTACTCACCAGTAGGTAGATGCCCCATGGAGGTGGGGTCCAGCGTTGATCCCGGGACTGCAACGGGTCCGGTCAGTTCAGTATTGCAGGGGTATGAGAAGGTGGGTTGTAGGGGTGAATATGATGAGTAGGGTGAGGGCCCCGCTGATGAATAACCTCCCCAAGGAGGGTCAGAACATCCTGCCCCAGCACTCGGATCTGTAACAAAACCAATCACGTTTAAAACTCAAGCTGCACACTAAATTCAAAGACATTACAGTACCTACATAATTTGTAATAGTATGTGTATAGGCCTAATTTATCGAACCAGTACTTGGGTTAATGATGAATCGTCTTTAATTATTGGAAGGCTGATGACCTAATGGAAACTATTTCGAAAATCAGGGCGGAACCATGATTTCTGTCTAAAATATGAAATCAACAAACGTTATGTATTCTTTTAAATAAACGTCCATCGTTTAAGCAAAGCAGTTAATATTATTTTCAAGAGAACATTTTTAGAAAAAAAAGTATAGTTATGATTAGGAAAACAGAAAGAAACGAAACGTTTAGTGACGGTCCTAAGATGGCAAATCGAGTATGAAAATTTGTTACATGCTACCTTTGATTTGTTGCATTATATCCTTCGCATATAAGTAATCTGATACACGCAATACACACATTTTCCGAAAAAAAAAAAAAATTACTGGAAATGGGGAGGAGAGAAAGTTCGAATTGGTCTATAACTTCATCCTGATAGAACCGTCGCGTTATAACATTTTTCAACAAATAGAAAAGCATCATATATTTTGCAACTGATCCAGTTCTAATGGAAATCTTGCGCGATTAATTCTTCGGTCTGACAAAAGACACCGAGACCTTGGTCTTGGTCTTCCTAACCTTGTCTTCTTCAAAAGTGCCGCCCATTTAATGCAGTGGACAGATGGTTAATGTATAATGATTGTCATTATTTACAAATAATACAGGTGTAAAGTATTGTACCTTAACTTTCTGTGGCATATACGGTAGTAACAGATGTTTTATTATTACTGCCCGGTGATATGATGATTACAAATAATAATAAATTAGCCTTTTAGTCTTCCTTGCTACCAAAACCTGGCTAAGCTATTGTGTTATAGATATTACAGGCTATTAATAGTAATTCTCTGCACGGTAGAACTTGCGTTCAGAAAAAAATCTATGATCTGCTCTAAATCGAAGTCTTTAAAGGTTTAGCCAATCTTGTCATTCTTTATGAAGACAACATTGTTCCCAGCGAAACCATTTGGCTAGAATCGTCGAATGAAACTGAACATTACATAAAATGGAACCATTGAAACAGCCATCATCATAGGCACCGAATTTTTGCTCTATATTAATACGGTACCTACTTTTTTTTTTTTTTTTTTTTTAACGCCGTTCTCGTGCCCAGACACTCAGATTAGTACATTATGCAAGGAGCCTATAACGACATTTAATAAAACACGAGTAAGTTTATGAAACGAGCAAAGCGAATTATAGGCAAGTTGCATACGTCTGTTTTTGTTCGACCATAATTAAATATTTAAATTTTGAGATTTTAGTTTCTTAAAAAAAAAGAACTCTGCAATTAGCTGTTGGCAAATTTTCGTAGTTCTTGTCTTCTGCGATAGATGTAGTCAAGTCGAAATACGGGGAAGTACGTCAAGTCGAAGTTTGTTCTTGGCCTTTTTCTTGAAACGATTTTTCAAGACGAAATGAACTCAATTTAGTACGTATAATATTAAAATTAGCACGAACAGAATTGATTTTATTTTGAATCAGTCTTTTTATTTCGTAGATCCATTTGCTGCCCTCAAAGTATCAAGATCGTTCCATGTTCGATAATATAATCGATATCACACCTGTGTTATTATGAAAATCTGTATTGAAATGGACATCATTTATGATATCGTCACGTCACATGTAAATAAGCGTATGGTCGAACAAAAAATATTTTTAATTTTGACTGCACTTGTTACTTTGATTTAGCCTACTTATATTATCCAAGAAAAGTGTTACAGAGTGTGAAATCACCAAACGGTCCCCCGTAGGTTTGCTCACAAGTTCTTCTGTTGGACTTAAACTTCCTTAAGGGAGGACCGAAGTGTTGAGAGTGATTTTCTAAACTATTTGGACTAGAAACTTAAAATTTTGCACACCTAATTAAAACATAAACAGATGTTTAAGTTTCAAAATTCATTTTGATGTCTCAATTTGTTTTAGAGATATAATTAAAATAATTGATTTTTTAAAATCAAAATTGAAATCTATCTCCTCCGACAGATATTAAAAAATGGATGTGAATTTTTTATGTGAGATTCTATGATGCTTGCTTAACAGATTTAATGATTCAGATTTTTGATATTATTTTTACTTTTTGTTTTAAAAAATATTTTACCCAGAGAAATAAAAGGTTGATAAAATATTGATCTATTTTTATGTAAAATATTAATTTAAAAAAAACTAAGACCCATACCAATAGACATTTTATTACACACCTCTGAAAGTACACTGTGAAAAAAATTCATAGCTTTATCTATATTTTTATGGGAGAAGATAGATTTTGAATGTGGAAAATTAACATGAAAATTGAAGCTGAGAAAACAAGCGATTAAAGACTACATGCACTCAGAGTAAAAAATAAGCATCTTCTGTACCTATAAATAAACCTTTATAATTACACCGAAATATCACTAAATATGAATGGAGCCCTACACAACACATATTATATATTTTACACCTAAATACACTATAATTAATATGACTAGGTAACAAAGGATAGCACGAGGATTACGTGAAGTACTTTGAAATGGCGTCAGAAACACTTGTGCCATGCGCCCAAATGGCATAAAATATTGCACAGATATACTGCCTGTTCATTTAGACGTGAACACTTGCATGCGCCGCAGACATAGGGCGGGACGGAAGGGGAGTGTGTTGTTAGTATGGATCACGTGAGACTGATACCACTGCGCATTGTGTTTACAGTGTTCACGTCTAAATGCACAGGCAGTACTTTAGAGGATGCTTGATTTTTTTGCACTAAAATCCAAAAATCGAATTTTTTTACCAAAATAGCAAAATCAACACTTCTGTCCTCCCAAACCTCTGACATAGCCGGAAAAGTTATGCATAAGGCTTTACCGAAAGAAAATGGAGACCTGCTTTAATAAAAAGTATGTGTTGCCTTGAAAACCTCTTTTGTCAAGTTTTACGATAAATTCCTTGAAGAAGTGCATGTTAGACCTGAACTTCAAAGACTGTCAGGCAAATTGTTTGTTTGTTTTTGCTTTTTTAAGGGCCCAATTTTTGTATGTAAAAAAAAAAGAACTTTGTTTTGTTCTTTGTTTTTTAAAAGTACCCGATTTTTTTATGTAAATTAATAAGAAGTTTTCAAGATTGTAGGCTGTTATAAATACTAACATCTACAACCCGACCATCCAATATTTCAAAGCAAGAGATTGACATACCACAACATTTTGTTTCTATGTGGTTCGGACTAAATAAAGACGCAATGAAGGACATCATCATTAGGATTAGAAGAGTTAGAAGAGTAAAATAAAAAATGCTTAGGAGGGAATTTAAGTAGTTCAGATAGGTCTAGTTCGTTGAGGTAAACACTGATATGTGCAGACTGCAGCTTCGTTGCTGGGGCATACAACAACCTTTAGTCGGGCTGCAGTCTTCAAACCTCATCAAACACATCCAGACCCTTGCATGTTGTGAAGGTTTGTACGTTACTTTGTAAAAATAATAATGATAATAATTCCTGCACATCGCAGGCTTACTGTGTTTTGCTTCCTGCGAATCTATAGTCTGTTGAATTGTTTATTTATTTATTCTGCCAACTACAAGAATAAATCCCAATTACAGTTGGAGTAGTTTCGCCAATTCGTGTTATACAATATAAAAATACAATACAATAAATGAATGAATGTGTGAGGATAAAGAAGAACATACATAAATTATTTATAATAACTACAATTAATTTAACAAGACAATCTAAAAACTAAGCCAAATCATATGGAATATATAACATTTTATGAAGAAGTCCTGTGTACTGATTTAATGATAAGTCAAAATCCAAAAGAGCATTTTGAAGTGATAGAGAATTATATTGTTTACACATTTGAATGAAAGATGAACATTCTAATATTTTTGACTTAATGACAGGAATATACAACAATTCCCTATTCCTTAAATTTAATTGCACTACATTAAATTTAATTTAATTTTGTCTGGTTATCATTGCACTCAGAATACATGCACACGACATTCGGGCATTTTGTAATACCGGTATTCTATTCGAGCCTAAATTATTCCAGTATTCGGTCACTGGTGCAAAGTCCTTGGCTGATAGTGCTGAAGTCCCCGCATTCCTAGTGTCATTTCTTGCTAGAACTCGGCAGTGATGTGTACGATTTCCTGGGAAGCGCTTCATTGACTGGTCCACTGACTCAACACCATGACGTGCTGATGTGGGTCAGCCTCTCGCAAGGTCATCAGTGAAATGAGTGCCGACACAAGATCGGAGAAGCGAAAGAAAGGGAATTACATCCGACTAGCGAAGGAACAAGATTTTCAATTTTCCTCACTCCTTTTGGAGGCACTTATAAGTAGGGGGCAGATTTCTATGACCTAAAAAATAGGATATATGCATGCATTCATGACCTAAAAATACATTAAAATATGACCAATAAAATTTAAAATATGACTTTACCACTTACATAGGCTATTATGTATATTTTTTTAAGTTTCATTACAATTCATTTTATTAAAATAAAATGTTAAAATTTAAAATATCTGTAAATTCTCAAAAAGTATCAGTATAATGCAAAATTTACAAAACATGATATGAAACTTCAAAATTTCTTTAATATGCACACAAATATGCCAAAAATATGACCTAAGTATGCATATTCATACTAAATATGCTACAATAGTTGAAAATCTCCTAAATATGCAGTTATATGCACAATAAAAGCCGTTCCATTTTCACCAGGATGCTTGGAATCGGGTTTAAATTGGTCGGAAACCTGAAATAATGCAAAGGGGGAAAAATATGACATGTCATAGAAATCCGCCCCCTACTTATAGCCTAAGTATAACGGGAGCTTAAGTTGTTTGTAAATACATAGAAGAAATCTTGACGCTCTTTTTACGAAGAAAATACCCGTTTCTGAATTGGTTTCCTATACCCTTAGCAAATAGGGATGGCGTGTGGAGCCAAGTAGGTTCCTTCACCCGCAAGCACCCTCACATTTACAAGCGCAGGGGATTAGGACCGACCGTAATTTCCGCCCCACGAGTCACCTAGTCTACTTCAATCAATCAATCTTAGATTTTTTTAATACGTCATTTTATCTTAAAATGTTTGTTTTATATCAATTCTACACATAATTACAAGAAAAATGACACCAAAGAATGTATAATTTTCTTTAATAAGAACATAGGACTTGAAAGCAGTTTTCTTGTAACTTTTATATGTTATGTGTTTGTTAGAATTGTTCCTACAATGTATAATTTACTTTAATATGAACATAGGACTTGAAAGCAGTTTTCTCGTAACTTTTATTTATGTATTTGTTAGAATTGTTCCTATTAAAGTAAATTATACATTGTTTGGTGTCATTTTTCTTGTAAATATGTGTAGAATTGTTATATAACAAACATTTTAAGATAAAATGACGTATTAAAAAATCTACGATTGACTGATTGAAGTAGACCAAGTGACTCACGGGGCGGAAATGACGGTCGGTCCTAATCCCCTGCGCTTGTAAATGTGAGGGTGCTTGCGGGTGAAGGAGCCTACCTGGTCCCACGCGCCATCCCTGTTTGCTAAGGGTATACACATTCTTTGTCCCGATGATGAATGAATTGTTTACTATCGGCTCGGTGTCTTATTCTCCCATTTTCATTGCAACTCGAAAATGTAAAATGTACAGTATGATAAGCTCTTAAGAACAAGTCAGTTTGGACATGTTTACCGAATGACGAAGTTTGGCTGCAACCTGTAAAGAGGGTATTAAATTGATTGGCTCAAAGTGACTGTAACATCAAAGACAGACTTTAAAAGTTATAGGCCTAATAGAGAACACCGCAAGAGCTTTAGTCTTGTCGGTAGTAGTTATGCCAAGAGATTAAAGCTCGCTGCTATTTAATAGGAATATTTAGTAAGTGATCAAATGAGGGTAACATTCAGCAGTATAATAATTAAAACAATTATATTGTTTGATATATGCTTTTATGTACTGCAATGTTTATTCCTCGGCCTTCTGCATAATTTTCATAGGTAATCCCACGAGAGTTGACGAATTTATCCTATGAAACTCGTCAATTCGAGTTGGATTTATTAAGAGCGTTCCATGAATAAAAATGTAACGGATTATAAATAATAGTTACTTTCGTACTTTGTTGTATAAAAACAAAACTAACAGCTGCGAGATCACGGCATACTATGAATCAACCATCCATGAATCGATTCGAGTAAGCCTACCTTATTGTGACCAGTGCTACCAATGGTGCATATAAGACATAGTTTACCTCATTCAGGTAAGCTAACAGCAAAACAGAGTAAAAGCACAAGAACTGGCTTGCACCGAATCGAAATTGTGTTTGTAATCAATTATTTCAATTTCCAACAAGTTAAGTTGTATAAACTAATCTGTTTTCGTGCTGCTTAATGGCAGCATGTGACGTATTAATCACAGCACACTGGATTATCCTGATAACCCATTAAGCCATAATTATTACCAAGCTTCAAATCTACATAATAATACTCTATTGAACGTTTCACTGCTATTGGCGTGTAACTTTGTCACTACAAAAAATTGCATAAAAGCAGAATTATTAGACTATTAAAGCAATTATTTATGTTAATGTATGAGGATTTTCATTCTAGTGTTATGATTATAAATCAATCCAACAGCAATTCCATTGAAATTTTTCTTACTAATTTTAAACTTATAACCTAATGATGGTTTCACTTACATCAGTATATAAACACAGCTCTGAGTTAAAGAAACAATCAAATGAAACATACGCTGGAATATTATCTGTGTTCTTTCATAAAACTCACTTTTTACCAAGCGAGGTTGCCGATATAGTAACTTCTTCATACGGGAGGTCTCAGGTTCAAATTCCGTGAGCTGACTAATTTGACATGGGTTTCAGGATATCTACGTACCTTGGGTTTCAGGGTTGCCATACGTACGACTATAGTCGTACACATACGACAATTTCATAGATTTGTACGACGTGCGACGCAATCATGAGTCGTACGCCTATTTGTACGACTATTTCTGACGTAGCGTTTTATATATTTTTAATCAATCTACTGACGATTTTTAATTCCTCATGGTTTTTGTTATAAGCATGTGTTAAAATCAATATGATTGGAAATAATTACAGTAATTACAACACTGTGGCAACTACTGTTTATTTCATGTTATTGTATTTAATCAAATTTAGCACATCGGAAGATAATAAAACACGCCTAATCATTTACTAATACGATGATTTATTAAGAATTACATAACATTTAATGTAAGGTGCACAAAACCGATTAATAATAATAATAATAATAATAATAGTAATAATAATTATAATAATAATAATTATTATTATTTTTAACTCAATACGTTTCTTACACTGAAAAATCACAAAGTATACGACAGTTTTAACTAGCATATGACTATTTTCGGATATTGGTACGACTGTTCTTCGTTTCTGATCTGGCAACCCTGATGGGTTTTTTCATGATTTCCCAAATCGTAAAGCAGGGTTGCCATACGTACGACTATAGTCGTACACGTACGACTATTTCATAGATTTGTACGACGTACGACGCAATCATGAGTCGTAAGCCTATTTATACGACTATTTTTAACATAGCGTTTTTTATATATATTTTAAAATCAATCTACTGACGAATTTTAAATTTTGATATGTATCCAGCCTTTAATTTTCACATGGTTTTGTTGTAAGCATGTTGCTAAAATCAATATGATTGGAAATAATTTCAACACTGTGGCAACTACTGATTGTTTAATTTTATTGTATTTAATCAAATTTAGTACATCGGAAGAAAATGAAACACGCCTAATCATTTACAAATAAGATGATTTATTAACAATTACATGGCATATCTAAAGTGCATAATACCGATAATTTATTATTATTATTATTATGATTATTATTATATTAACGCAATACGTTCATTATACTGAAAAATCATTAAGTATACGACAGTTTTAACTAGCATACGACTGTTTTCGTATATTGGTACGACTGTTCTACGTTTCTGATCTGGCAACTCTGCCGTAAAGACAAATGCCGAATTGGATATTTACTTACCATGACTCATCCTCGTATTTCATCTTGTACTAGGCCTATATTCATATTTAAATAATGAGTTAAATTTACGGATGCCATAAAACTCACCAACAGTAGAAAATAGTTGAGCATCAATAGCTGTATGGCAACATATAAAGAGAAAAGTAAAAATGTAGCCTCAGATGATCAACTAAATGGGATATACAGTGGAACTGAAAGATAAGAGATAAATACAGAGCTGACAGTAATTAGTTGCGTGGTTGAGCACTAATGACTCTGCTAGTGTCAGAGCAGAGTAGTCATATAAGATCTCACATGTTGTGGTGAACACTGCATGCTTCAGTTACCGCCAACTCCAGTTTTTCTTAGTTATGTCATGGTCCATTATTATACAATAATACATTTTTATGAAAGGTTAAAGTTCTGTTAACTATTCCGATGTGTTACCGTTTATCTCAAGCATAATACAAATTGTAACGCCTATAATAATTCCTAGGGAACGTCTTTAAATTTGGTGACGGTATAGGCTTCAGTGAGCCTAATATGAAGTATTGTTATCGCAGAAATGTAATTACTTTATAAATAACTTAAGTGGAAGAAACATCAAAACAACACGTTCAACATAACTTCAATATATTTGGCATTTTTTATGTTCATCCCCTCAATATTGTTTATTGTAATAACAGTGCATTAAGCAAAGAGCCTCTAATGGGATTTATTAAGGTACGAGAGTTGCTCTTTTGATAATTATCATACCAATATTTTATTGCTAGTTTCAAAGCTTAATTTTCATATGACTGGTTTTGTTCGACCATAAGTTAAATCAATTTCTACATTTCACATTCTTAAAAAAAATTATCGCCTGACGGCGGCAATCAGCTGTTAGCAAGCTCTCGTAGTTCTTGTCTTCTGCGACAGATGGCAGCTGTGGCGTGCGGTCAAGTCGAAGCTTGTTCTTGGCCATTTTCTTTGGACGAACGGATTTTTACAAGACAAAATGAACTCACTTTAGAATAATATTAAAATTAACACGAACAGAATTGATTTTATTTGCTTCTCTCAAGGATTCAAGATCGTTCCGTGTTCGATATTAATCGATACCACACCTGTGTTATAATGAAAATCTTTATCGAAATGCATATCAATATGATTCCGTTACGTCACATGTAATAAGCGTATTACGGTAGCCTATAGTCGAACAAAAGTTAATATTATAAGTTACTACACTACACTACACTAAGTTACTACTACACTAAGCTAATGTATAATTATTTATGTATTTATTTCATATGAGCAATTTTGTTTTTGCCTAAAACTATAATATGTTTGTTTTTATATAATGTTCATAATATAATTTTAATATGATTGAACTGACCCCGAACACGAGCTATGCTCATGCGGGGCAAATAATACTCTTTTGTAATTGTAATAATTGTGTTTATATTATTTGCATTTGTAATAATTTTGTATTAATTTGTATTTTCTAATTTGTAATTTGTAATATAAATAAATAAAATAAGGCCTAGGCCTAAGTGAAATGAAAAAAAGAATTAGAATAGACTATAAAAAGTTTTATCTTTGGGTAAGTTAGCCCAATAGTATGATATCCCCTCTCCAGGATAAAAGACGTTAAATCAAACGTGGTGTGAAATAGAATAGCCATATCTAGACATTCGGAATTACATATTTCATAATCACGTTGGCTATGAATTTCGGCACTATTTTGCTACAGATCGGCGATATTAATATAACTTATATTATCTTTTATTCTTTTTAATATTCCGTTAATACAGCTCATCAAGTTATATTGAAGTAGCCTAATAGTAAGATTTTTAAATGGAAGGTTTTTCTTCGCAGACAGAATCTAGATCCATTCCAAACATTAGAAGCCTTCAGTCCGGTTTTTTTGGTAAACTTGGTGAAAATAATTTCTTGGCTTTTGTCTGGCTTTACTTGTATTTTACACAGGAGAAGCCATCTTTCAAAAAAGCAAACTCTTTTTATTTTACTGCTTTGTATGTTCCCCCACCATTATGACAACCTATTTACATTTTTTTTTTTCATTTATTTTGGGCCCTCCCGCAACGGGGGTCTGCGGTGCCTTCAGTTACGCCACTGCTCAGGAAAAAAGTTAAACTAAAATTTCCAGGTGGAAAGTGTTAGCAGTTCGAATTCTGTATCACACGAGGTCCAACTCTTGGGACCATTTGCATTACATTGTGTGGTTTATAAAAGAATTCCTTTGTTTGTGTATTCAGAGCAAGGCTGACGAATTCGCATGAATGAATTACATAAAACATATGTTCACTCGTTCTTCCCGTATGAATAGATTTTTAAAAATCAGCCTTTGGCTATAGCTGATTATTTTCTTGGTACGCTGGAAGTTTCCACACGATTATAAGGGAATTCCCAGCAGCAGTTAATAATAATAGTTTGCAAGAAAACAAGAAAAATAAGCTATGATTTACTGAAATTTGTGAGTTTGTTGCGAAAGCAGTTTGCTTAGCTATTAATAAGGTCCTGTCGCAACAGATCGTGCGGGAGGGCGAGAACGTTCGCAGAAAAATGAGCTAGTTCGATTTTCTTAGCTCTAATTTTCTCGATCCCTACCTATGGATCAATGGATTAACCTCCTTACTTTTTCAGAGGTGAAACTGGGGCGAGCTAGAAGGTCTTATTACCCAAAAATACATCCGCAGTTCCTAAAGTTTGTGTTACGCCACCGGATGCAATTGCACTGATTCAGCCCCTCACAAAAGCCTCTTTCGAATACTTCTGACGAGAGAAACCGTTATTTGATGTAAAATCCCTCTGGCTTTTACGAGAAAGCTACGAGTTGAGCAGAATATCCACCCACACAAGAATATTAGTTTCACTTCCTTTTAGGTAGGTCTACTAATTTTCTCCTGATAATTTGTTCAGTAGACTTCCATATCCCAAAATTCACAATATTATTTCTGATAGGTGCAAATAAAAGATACATAATTTAGGAATTAAGAAAATAACTACCCGAATGTAAGATTTTAGATTTTCCTGGCGAAGAGTATGAATAAATTTTTCCCGGGTAGACAGCCAGGTTTGAAGATCAAGTGTCTCCGACGTTTCAGAGGCCCAGGCCCCCAAACGTCGGAGACACTTGATCTTCAAACCTGGCTGTCTACCCGGGAAAAATTTATTCAACTACCCGAATGTTAATAGAATTAAAACACAAATTGAGAAAGTGTGTTAGAGGACAAGGCATTTAATGATAAAAATAGCGACCTTAAATAGTAAAAAATGACATTTTGTATCACTAATTGTCCACTATTTCTTGTAATTAGTATTTTCAAAGTAAAGAAATTAGAGAGTAATTTATAGGATGACAATACACTATATTTTACTCTTACTCTTACTGTGTTACTAAACACGTAACTAAATTAATGCTACTTATACATATTTTGTGAAAAAAACTATTATTTCGTAATTGGCGTGTCTTTCAAAATGCCCCTGGCAAATACGTGCCATTTTAAATTAAATGAAAACAATCTAATTCTTTATTCATAGAACATAAACTGCAGTGGTGAAATTAAGGATGAAATCTTGGCAGAGATTCTCAAACAAAAAGACTGTATACTATCAGAAAGCAATGTTATGTAGGCCTACCTTCACTAGAAGTTTTCTTGAAAATGTCGAGGTCAAAATGCACATTTAAAAATGTACGGTTAGCAGTTATGCTGCAAATCTGCTTGCTTTCCTATGGACGTTATTTCTTTATAAAATATATAATAAGCAAGCATTAAAAACAGAAATAAAAGTGAAAAATTCAAAATATAATGCAATGTAACACTTTATTTATAAAACTATAAAAATGCCGAAAATTACCTAAATTCTAGAAAGATCACCTATCTCAAAAAGTCAAAGTAATGCCAAAACAAACTGCCCTTAATTATTCAACTAATTCATGATACACATTTGTACATAGGCTATTCGAGCTATCTTTCAAACTTCATAAAAAAAATGCCTTGCCCTAAGTGATTAATGTCCGAATTTATTGTATTACAGTCCAGTATTTTGCAATACGCCTATTTAATCAGAAATTAGCGTGCTATGTTATTTTTAGACAAACGTATTAGAGAGAGAATATGTGTGTGAGAGAGAGAGAGAGAGAGAGAGAGAGAGAGAGAGAGAGAGAGAGAGAGAGAGAGAGAGAGAGAGAGAGAGAGAGAGAGAGAGAGAAAGAGAGAGGGAGAGGGAGAGGGAGAGAAAGGAGGGACAATGAGAGAGGGAAAGACTGAATGGACATTCTGAAAATATTCTATTAACACATAGGCCTGTATGGTGCCTGGTAGACTAATGTTACCCTAATATTACACAGAATATGCCTTGTTGCAGTTGCTTCAGACACTGCGCCACAAACCAGTAGATCGCTGTTTCGATTCTCTATGAGTTATTGGGACCCCTAACAGAAAAGATACCAGGAGACATCATCGTGTGGGCGAAAGCGAATGGTGAGTAGAGCTGATGTTTTTACGCCATGTGCCTAGTAGCTTAAAAAGCAGGGAGCCTCAACCTCCTGGAATCCTATATATATAGGCCTACTGTATGCGTAGCCGGTTTGTGTTATTTCATACTAATTAAAATGGGAATTTTAATTACTTGCCGAATATGTATCAGCTTATAACATATGTGTGATTAGGTTTAAAAGCTGTGTTCAGTTATGCTATAGGCCTAACGTAGAATATAATGTGATCGCTCCGTAGCCTACCATTTTATCGTTTAGTCTATATATTGGACCTATTGAATGTTATTTAAAAGTTGTGACATTTTAAAAATGTTTCTGTACTTCTAGATCTAAGTTAATTGGCAGACAAAATTGCCATTCAACAGCCGAAACGACGAGGGCGTTAGACTATATTTTTCTTTGCTTGAAGGAAATTACTTGTTAATTTAACAGTTCAATCAATTATTCCACTCCTTAATGCATGCTATATTTCCTTGGCTTAGTTGGTATAAACGAAGAGCTTTTAAAACTCTTCGTTATTCTTTACATTATTTCATTCGTTACGGTCTATCACGTCTATGAACTTCATGATTCAGAATGCTCACTGGCCATGAATATAAATACAATAATAAGCTCTAAATGTTTTTGCAGCGAGCGTTCTCCTATATTATTGCGGAGCTTCTTTTATACACTTCATTGTTCCAGTTTTTGTTATCCATTAAATGACTTCTCTTCTTTCTGTGCAAGTACAAATCCATTAACGAAGTGATTGCCTATGTGAAGGAATGTGCAATCCCTCGTCCAGTGTAGGTCGAAAAAGCGAAAAAAAAAATCAGTAGCCTAAGCTCAATATGAAACAGCTGGAACTACCATCAACATGTTGTAGGCTAGTAAGGGGGAAAAAGGATAATATGAGGAGAAATACTGAAGACTTATGCATTTCCAAACCCCTAAGTCATGTGTGTGTTTTTATGGCTTATTGCCGGAACTCCTAGCACACTGCGTCTGGCTTACACTGTGCACCCTATGGTGTCATGCGAACATGTCAAAATCGCCTGCAAGTACTTCATCTTCCCATTTATTTCCATTGTTGAATTAATCCCTGGTCTGAATATCGCCCCCCCCCCGAACGAGCGGGTTCCAAGTCAGCCCCTTATAAGTCCGTTCATCGCTAAGGTCAAATTTCTGACTAAATGTTCACGATCTCATGGAAACTTGTAGCAAAATGCTCTTTTTAAATTGTAAAATATTGAAGAGTAAGGCGAGGATAGAAGGGTGTTCGTGGAAAGAATTCGGAATCCTGAGAAAAATCCTGGAAACTTCGACTTCGTCCATCACGAATACGATTCCAGCCTTCCTGAGATTCATACTCAGTAACCTGCAAATCTTAAGCCCGTCTCCTGGTATGAAGCTGCCACAACGATTAAGTGGTTTGTTTTGTAGATTGTAGTGTTGTACGAATGTCTCTCGGAAAGTGTACTAAATTAATTTTATTGTCTTAATAAATGTCATTATAGGCTTGTTGCATAATGCACTATTAAACGATTACTTAGTCCGAGGTTAGTGGTGTTACTGAGCTGAACTAAAGCTATAATACTGAAACTGATATTTCAGTGTCAAATAAATCATCGGTAATAATGACAGTCGATTCCGAGATCTTGCAGTCGGGAGCAGTGTTGCCATTCAGCAGCTGAAGATTTGCTTTGAGACCTTGAGACAAGAATATCAGCCTCCCAAGAAAAGCATAGAAGATTTTATGTAAAATATAGAATAAGACATGCATAGATTCGTGATTAATTATAATTACACATTAAATAACATTATTAAATATTATCTTAAAGAAGTCCTTGTAGAACGTTTAGAACGAATATATATAAATAAAATGGGGAACTTCTTATGCTGACTCAAGAAACATAAGTTATTTAAGAGCAGTTTACTTATTTTATCGGGAAACCCGAGGAATAATATTACTCAATTATGTGTGTAATTGTCTTAAAGCGGCGTTTCACTTGTACGGCTTCAGGCTGTCTGCCAGGTCCCGATTCAGCAAAATGTTACGTTATGAAATAGTGTCAATATGTGTTAAGTTGTTCATTACTCCCAAGGCATTTAGAATTCTTTCCCATTCTCCCAGTTGAATTTCATTTCGTTGACACCTCTCTTAACACGTGAACTAATCTTTGTCATGTTCAACATTACTTTCTATCAAAATTTTCTGACTTAACAGACACTTCACGTCTCTTATGAGCAACTATAATGAAGACGAACTAGAAACTACCTAAATACTTTCTAGACATAAGTTACAAGGAAGCATTTTGTGGTGTGCTTAGTCCCAGATCCTTTATTTATACTTTTTATTAATGTACTTATGCCCTATGAATCTCAAATTTTATCACGGCCTGACATAAACTAAATAATTGTATTTTGTATTCTGTGTAGAAAAAAGGTCGAGACCCTTCCTAAAGTCAAATGTTTGAAAATCAAACAAGATTATATAAACTTTGGAAGTATTATTTATAACAATTTACATTAGACTATTTACCAATAAATAAAGCATATGCCTATAAGAAGGAAAATATTAGTGGAGAAGAAAGAAAAAGGAGATAAAAAGAAGAAACGAGTCAAAGTATTTTCACACTTCTGGCAGAGCTATAGGCCTATGTTGGCAATATAACAGGTATACTATGTGCTGGGCAAACTTCTATGGGAGTGGGCCAAATAACAGAAAAATTTCATAGTTTATTGAAATGGTGCAATCTTCAGAACTATTTTGTCTGTTATTTATTTATATATGAATTTATACAGTGGAATTGCGACTGTACTTCCGGTAGGTTTTCGTAGTCCGGTTGCAACTGGAAGAGATGAGCCGCTAAAGTGAAGTAAAAAGTCCGTCAGTTTGTTTCTGACAAAACTTTTTTGAAGCTTCAAAGATTTAAAAACTCTCCCATGCACATATGAAGATGCAAATTTGGCGACAAGTTATCCTTCTGGGCAAGAGGAATGGAAATTAGGAAACTTGATTTCGGTAAGAACTTGTAGAATTTAGTCCACAGTAAACTGAATAATGAAAATATCAAAGACTTGTTCAATACTAAATGTCTTGAAGTTCTGCTAAAATTCACCATGGAGTCATGCAATAGACTCCTCCTTTCCTGTCGCTGTCCGCATTGAACTTGTCCGAAGGCCGCATCCTTCCCTCGGGCCGAACTCTGCTCACACTGCCTTAGGCCTTCCTTTGTGTATTCCGAGATATATTATAGTTATATTCTTTAGTAGGAATCATTTTGCGATATAGGCCTATCCACCCAAAATATGTATACGTCAACAACATATTTTGCTTTCGAACTGAAGACAATTAGGTGAACATCAACATAGAAATGGAACTTTCGAAGTAGGCCTTCCAGTAACCTATACGGTTGAAAAATGATATTTGTGTTCTTTGTTACATCACTACAAATTAATTTGCTATTTCCCTGCCTAATACCTGATTATGATTTATGTTGTGTGGTGAAATAGTTAACTGGCCATTTCAAAACGTAAACTGTACAAAAGCAACTTCCAAAACAGTTTGGTTTCTTGGAAATTATGAGATTAGGAGCTGTGGGTACAGACCCGATTGGGCATAACCTTGGTACTCCACATAAAAGAGCCTGTCTGTCTGTACAGAAAGCCGTGTGATCGATTCTCGACAGGGAGTCCGTCGTGTGTAATTACTATCTCCAGGCTGGTTGGTCTTGTGGTCTGCATTCAGACCTCCAATCAAGCTCCAAGTCCTTCCGGGTCCCATCTGTGGTCTATTGCTTCAGGTTTTTGCTCCCGTTGTTCACGAGTTACGTACACTATGTGTTGGGCTAGGTGGGGTATCGAAATATCTTCTTACTTAAGAATTGAGACTTACTGTACAGTTGAAGGTGGTTATTTTCAGGACCACTAAATAGTTTCTTTCCCATCGATTCCAATTCTTTTAAGGGCCATATTTATCCGAAAAGACCTTGCCAATGAAACGAATTTAAACAATTATAAATCTAGGACATAATATCTGAAGGATTAAGAGGTAAATGAATGTTGAAAAATGCTAATGTTTTAGGCAAAAATAAATTCCCAGAAAAATATTTTTAAGCGACAAAAAAATGGGTTGGAATGGGTTGCAGGATAGCTGCAGGATAGTTATGTAGTCAAAATTTGTTTGGAAATGTTGTATATGTATTTAAAAATTGTTTTCACTTGGGCCGGGATCCAAGGCAACCAATACAGTACGGAATCTCTGTTCTGAGTTCTACATAACCTCACTTTTATTCTCGTTCGACTAGTAGAAATTTTAGATGTAGGTCAGGCATATAGCAATGGAAGGGCTGTTATAATTATGTTCGTGTGCATGCAATTATGATAAATTAATTACCTCCCCTATGCACCGGTATCTAGGCATTTTAAATCCCTTATAATAATAAATGCAATATCAATAACACGATATTACTTATTAGCTGTAGCAAGGAGGTTAATCTAAAAATTAAATCAGCTAACGAAAAGTGTATGTAATAACTGCACGCAGCGCAACTATCGCCGATGGCGAGACGATCGAAAGGCTTATATACTATGGATTTTCCTGCAAAAGGCTATTTCGCTCATAAAGACACAAATCGCGATTTGTTTAATCCATTCTCATGGTTTTAATCATACGTAATTCTGTGAGTATTCTCTAAATAAACATAGTCTAACTCGATGTCTGGATTCTCTCAATTTATCGATAAAATCCGAACCCATCGATATATTTATTACCTATGGTACTTTAGTTTAAAGTACTTCGAGTTCACACTCATTAGGCTATATTCGCTATCTGTCGGCTTGACTGGAGAAGTCAGTAAGGTATTTTTCTGTACTCAAGATTTCGGATTCGATCCCGCCCGTTTATATGATATAATTATATATATTGTCGGCACGCAGATGTTTCAGACAGTGGAATGGCTAGATACTGCACCTCTAGAATCGGCTCTGAAGTAAATAAGTGCAGACCTATCTTTCTCACTCTAGCGCCTTACTAGTACGTACCTAAGAGTGACACAGAGATACTTGCTTACTTAGACCGGACAAAACATAGGCCTATCCATCCCACTGTCTAATACATTTTCGCGCCGACTAGAGGCAAAAAATGTGACAATCCCTTGAATGTAGATTTATTGACATGCAAAATGCGGTTCATAATCCCGGCACACCATCGAGGGCGTTAGATAACCATAACAAACATTTATTTTCTCGACAATTTACATACCCATCGTATTTTTGCTGTGTCACAATGATGATGTATTCTTGGACGATCAGATGAATAATCTGGTAATAAAATTCCCTTGAAGGTTTTCGAAGAATTCGGCATCAGTCATTTTCGTATGGTCCTTCAATAGATATTGCCTCCTCCCACGTAATCTGAATTGGATGTTGCTTGAGTCCATGCATTTCTCGCAATAACGTATTAGCCGGGGATTTCTGGCGGGAACGGGTTTTATAATTATAACTTGCTCAGGATGATCGATGGAGACTGGAATTCCCCCTGCAGCCTCCACGCATTGTACCGTTCTCTTTCATTCATGACTAGCTCCCCCCCCCCCCGCCCCATGTATTACACGAGACTTTCGAAATCTGCGTTAATTTTCAAATACAGAGGAACTTCTGCAATTAAAAAATTCCTAACAGAGTGTTCAGAACATCTAGCTAATGATAAGTTATCCAAGGCCTCGCCTGGGAAGGTTGATGTGCTAATTCTTAAGTACCTGTGGATATGACAGGTACAGGAAAGCAGAACATGCTGTCATATGAAAGTTTTCTTAGGTTTTATTGGGTTTATCCATTTTCGGATGAATATGGTCCAGTGGCGTAGCAAGAAAATAATTTCAGGGAGGGTCGAAAGTGCCGGGGGTTTGTGGGGTATGTACACCCCCGGAAAATATTTAAATATTGAACTAATGAAAATAAGATTTTACGCTATTTCAACAGTGAAAACTAGATATCAAATTTGTTTACTATACTCTAAGACAGCGTTTCTCGACCTTTTTTGAACCCGAGGACCTCTAAAATGTCTAAGAAATTTTACGGACCCCTAATTTTCCATCCCCTTTTTAAAAGGCCTATATTCTTAATATTTGGGGTATTAATTATAGGTCATTATAACGAAATAAGTGAAAAAATTTTACTTCTTTACTTTCCACTTGCTTTATGATATTTTTAAATTATGTCTGAGGACCATCTGCACCATCCTCGCGGACTAACAGTGGTCCGCGGACCATAGGTTGAGAAACGCTGCTCTAAGACATGCCAACGTAAACAAGAAATCGTTACCTAAGTTATAACGCTTTTTGCCATTTATAAGAAAAGTTAAATAACAAATGGAACAGTAGAAATAGTATACATTTACAAGTTCACTATTTTTTTATTAAATAAAATAATTAAATATTTGACTTAAATAAGCTTAAGCAACTTCAATAGAATTTTAGGTCTTGGTTTCGGGGGGTCCGAACCCCCTATTCGAGTGATATTAATGAACATAATCTCAGCAGGAGGATATGAAAATAATAATAAAATGTAGTAAAGCGATATTGACGAGACGGACCACCCTGGTGGGTTCGCACCCTGCTCATAAGCTCACATGACACCTTGTGAGCTTGTAGGGGTTCATTTCTCCCTATCACTTTACTTGTCAGATCAAATAACAGCTTCGCTTCATTTATACAATGTGTATCACTATTTGGGTTTATAGGACACTTCCAGTATTTCTGAAATAATTTTCATATATTGTGTTACGCTTACACGATTCGCTGCTTTTCCATCGGTTTGCGCTGTATATAATCATGACAGTTTTACAACATTTTCAAGATTAAATCCTGTCCCATTAGCAATTGTCCCATCATTGCTGTGGATGTGTGTTTTTTTAAACAATTTTGGATCTAATGCTACAAGGAAATTCCTTTTTTTTTTTAAATTTTATCATTACCATGGATACTGGAGGCATGAAAGTTGTGTACGGCCCTAAAATTCGATTGAAAATTTTCAAGTTTTCAGCATTAATGCATTTTTGAGGTTCTCTATGTCCAAAAAGTACTATTTTCAGAAACATGTCTATGTGTGACGTGTTTTTGAGAACACAACTCGAAAACAAAACATAATTATCAAAATGTTTATATTTAGGTTTACTAGCTTTCAAGTTTTGACGACTTTCTTTTATTCTGTAGCTAATTTACCCAAAGAAAGTTGTATTTTTCAAAATTATATCGAAAAGGGCTGCAAGATCTGTTAAAATACAGTGACCTAAATTGCTTGCACTGAGACATAAACATTTTATTTGAAACCATTTTTCGTGAAAATTATATGAATTATAGTTACAAGCTATCCATCTTCCTCAAATTTATTTGATTAATTTGTAAATCCATAAAATTTAGGCCTATTTTTAAATACTGAATACAATTCTGTACAAACAGTTCTCGAAGTAGTGTGTTTTGCTAACTTTGCTGAGTTTTTCTGTTTTATTGGGACTTGCTGAACAAAATAAAATTTTAAAAAGGCTTGGACTTGCCTCAAGAATAATGTTACTTTGCATGAAGTTGTTATAGTTGAGTACGCATTCCCATAATCTGCCACTTGCTCTATATCGGAATGTGGTGCGAGAAAAAATTATTGCTTTTGTATAAGGCCGAAAAGGCAATATGAGTGTTTTATATCTCTATCAGACATTTTGTTTTTTTTTAAATAATTAGATTAATAGACCTGCCTCAAAAATGAACATTCCAACAAATGGAAAGAAGATATAAATTCTGTAAGATAGATTTGACAAAATTTTCATCTATAAAGTTCTCGAAAATAATTTGAGGTGAAAATATTTATCATTCTCTTACGTCTCTCTATACCTTAATATTTAATTTTGATCACGGGTATATATGAACTTCTGGTTTCGAACTCGGATACCCGCAGTGAAAAGTCCTCAGCCCTTAACAAATAGGTCTTCAAGCTTTTTTTATACATCTTACCTTGAAGTATGTGGCCACAAACGTAGAAGATTGTGTGTAGTAGCCTACAGTACAATTACCACTTGAGCTAATGAGCAAATCTGCTTGACCTAGTTAGGCGTATTGACAGTATTTCTCAGATAACTTCATTATTCGTTAATGCTTAACAAGTTGTAAGGCATGCTTACTAACAAGGTCCAATTACTCCTTATGGCGAAGAAATTACCCCTTCAGTGCTCTTGGACTAATCTTTTAATGCTGGGTCTGAACTGGCATAATGCTACCAGTGCTACGCTAGCCTCCACTATGTGAGAAAAGTAATGAACACACGTAATTTTCCTTGCAATTTATTCGTTAAACGTAAAATTAAGTGCAGTTCATTTATTTTATTATATCATATGCTAGATAACAGAACAGACCGAACATTAATATCCACTTACATTTATAACTAGACAATTAAGCCCGTTATAGGGCTGGGAAAATAACAATTTTACCGATATAACAGTATAATGTATACAGAATCTGAAAGCCGAAGTCTAAAATAATGACACAACATTGAGGTTCCGAAAAAAGAATGTTCGATGCGGTCAGAACACTACAATTTAGCGCTAGAGTACGTTGTATACAATCTATACCACCATCGCAAGAGTACGTTGTATGCAGAACATACTATGACCGTATACAGGACTTCACAACGCACAACAAGTAACCTAAACCAAAACCAAAATTTGTATTTCGACCGAATTGACTGCGCTATCAGAATGAAATTTAGAGTGACACTTCTCAGGTCATGGGGAATGTATGGTCAAAATTGCAGACTTCTAGGTCAAAGGGTGTCGGAGGAATAAGCATACATACACAGATCTAAGGGCTCATTTAATATGTATAGAAAAATAATTTTGTTTAATTGATAGCCAGTGGTTAAGATGAATTAGCTCATAACTCATAAAAACATTCAGTTGACATTTTCGCGTAAAGCTTGACTCATTATAGCTTGTAGTCCGAATTGTTTAATACGCTTCCTAAAAACCTAGGGTATATTTATTGCAATACGTTATCTCATGCAAATACTAACGATGATGATAATGATGATGATAATAATATAATAATAAAAATAATAATAACATAAAATATTCTACCAAAAAAATGATATGTTTGCTCGTATATGCATTGCTAATTGAAACTATTCTGCTTTCTTAATTAATGTTTTTTTAACTGCATCTTCAATGTAGCTATTATTCTTGGCAGTGATCTTGAAGCCTCGGAGTTCCTCATAATGTAATATGATAGTGCACAGTGTCAATTGTGCAAATAGCATGACTGGCTTTTTATTTCTAAGTAAGCTAAGAACTCGCGGAAATTGTCACAAAAACTCATATGAGAATTTCCTAGCACCGTATGTGAATCACATGGGCTATTTACAAAAGAATCGTGTACGACTAATAATATTATTTGAGTTTAAACTAGTCTGTAATTTGAAAAGCGCTAATTTAATCTAATTCTAATAAAGGTGTTCTTTCTGTATCTGTATCTGGTACCCTATGATCCCCAGGTGGGGCGAAGGGGCCTCCAATGGAGGTTTCATTACCTATACTAATTTGGATATGCTTATTTTCCGAGAGAGGGTAGAGGGACAGGTGGTAAGCCCATCGTCTCGCAACCCCCCCTCTGGAAACTAAGTATTTCTTGGACGTGAAAGGGCCGAGAAATTTTGTCCAGAGGCTCTAATTTAGGCTTGGAGTTCTTTTACGTGCCGTAAATCTACGACACGGGACCCCCAGCTTAAAGTCCCTCCCGGAGGACTCCGTGCCCAGGATTTTTACGTCCTGAAAAATCCATCGACCGCGGCCGGGTTTGATCCCGCGCCCTGCGGATCTAGAGGCGGGCACGCTACCTCTAGACCACCGCGGCCGACAAAGGTGTTCTATACTGAATAAATAATATTTTAACTTATGTGCTTTTGATTTTGTCGGAAGGCAATGTTCTTATGATAAACACTGGATTTACAGTACATAACATATAATGGGCCCCGAATGTAGGCCTATCATAAATCCAGGAAAAAGCTAACCTTTGAGTAACAACAAAGGTTGGCGTGGCGAATCAAGAATATACATCGTAGACTATCATTAACCATTCTTTGTACATGGAGGACAGTCAATACTTTAATTAGTAATTCAAATTCATATCTTCATTAATCATTAGTCTACTTATTTTAGTTTTTCCTGGATTATTAAAATTGCAGTTCAATTTCTTGATTCTTTTCGTCATGACCCTGGTTTCAGTTCCACATAACTTTGCTACAGGCATTGGGGAGTATAAAATGGAGTTTTTAATGAACGTATCACTGTTCATCGTAAATCGTTAGAAGTTTCTTCTTTTTTATTTGGCTTAGATTTCTATGATATTTGGAGTTGTTGATCGAGCGAAGTCTCCAGTATAAAATTTTCTACAATTTGTTCCAGCAAATTTTTTGCGTAACTCTAATGGTCAATAGTCGTCTCGCTATCACTGTCCTCAGCGGTGCTAGCTTTGAAGTGTTGTTTGTTTAATGCAAGAAGGAAACACTCGTTAATAGCCGCGTGTTGAAGTGTTGTCATGTCTGAGTCGAGAATCAAAGAAACACCAAAATGTTGTATTATATTACTATTGTTACTGGATTGACTTGGCAACAGCACCTGCATGGATTTGAGAATGCAAATTACTGTTTACCCTCAATAATATAATCCGGTAGACCACAAAAGGAAATGCCGACGTTTAACACGCCGAGTGGGGACGATGAAAACGTGAGCCCTATAAATAGTTTATCCACAAAGATTATAGCAAAAATAAAGTTTCTTACTTTAACCAAATGTTTTAAGCAGCGGTTAAAAGTGTCCAAATTATGAATTTTCCATGGGCTACATCAACTGAACGGTTAGTTAACTATAGTCTTATAGTATCGTTAGTATGTGCTATAGCACAGAATTAATCTGTCTGACCTCCAGCTAAAAATGATTTTTCAGGTGATGCCTAATGTTTTTGAAAAAAGAACTTACTGATGTGGGTCAAATCGTAGTTTTAGATGTTTAAAGAATATACTGGCTGATTGCAAACTTTATTTATGTTTGTTTTGTAATAATTTATAACTCATTGGTTACAGTTATTCCAGTGGTTACAGTCATTGGTTACTCATTGGCTTATTTTGCAACAAATTTAACCTTTGCTCCATGTTTTTAATTAGTGGAAGGTCTACTTAGAATTGAAATAATTATGAACTACTTGGAACTATTGACAAATAGGATGGTAAGAAGATTGGTACTTTCCCTTCATGTTGAAGTTGCAGTAGTCTGTACCCTTAAGCGTATAATTTATGAGGGGTCTGGGTCTAAGAGAACGACATTACAAGAAACTTTTTAAAATATTAAAACTGTTTCGTAATATTGGGGGAAAATTTGGGTGTAATCAGGAAACTCTTGGCGGCATCAATCCAATGGGAGAGGTAAAATTGAGAGAAAAAATTATAATTGTAAAACAAAGAACAATAAATGACTCTTTCAAAAATTGACGTCTTCCATACATATTATTTTCTCGTATATTTTGTTAGAAAATAAGGACTGGGGTCCATTGGAGCCCCAGGTTAATATAATTATGCCATATCCCGGAATGAATAGTGGTATTTAAAATATTGTATCACATTCGACAAAGAGCTACATTGTAAAACCTGCCGGGCATTTCATTTTCAATACCAAAAGAAATAGTGACGACTGTTTTAGAACAGTGACCACGCCTTTTGTGTGTTGATGTATTTTTAAAGATGCGAAAAGGAATACATGACCAATGTCAAGTAAAAATTACCCAGACGATGAGGAAATGTCGGTTTTTGTCTTGAGAGAGTTGTGTGAAGACGATAGTTTTCTCCATTATCAACTCCAAAAATTTATATTCTTCTTTTGTTTTGCCCTAACTCCTTGTATATTATTACTATGATTGAATTTCAATCCATCTAAAGAGTTTTTGCCACTTTTTTGATTCGAGTTATTTAGCAATTTTTTTTCTATTTCTCTGTGTCTTAGCTCTCGATATTTTCAAGGTTCATACAGCAACAGTAGTAATATGGGGATAACGATTCTGTTATTACAAGTAGTGCTGGATGCAAGAACGGTTCAAGTGTATCATACCACAACATGCCTTAACAAAATCATGTCTGCATCGTCAGTTGGCAAAAAATCATGATATAAGCAATGTTCAGGCTATGACTCATTTGAAAATGGCGTTTGTTCCTTAGGCATTTTTGAGCCAGATAAAATATAATTTTATAATAATTCATAATTGTGATGTCATGCAAATTGTTATATGATATTTCTCTGACATATATATATAAGCTTACTTCTTTATTAAGAAATTTCATTTTTCAGATAAGGGTACCCTCAACTTATTTATCTGGGTCCGTATCACAACTTCAGCCATCATAAAATAAAACATAACACATATATAAACACATTAAAACAATGGTATCACAGTATTAAAATTCATATTTATCAATTATCAGTATATCAGATATATTTGACAGTCGATCTACGTTATATAAGAAGACAAGGAGGGTAATTTAGATAACTTTTCAAGGACAGAACTGAAGATGGCACATCAAATATGCCGAAATGCATATTCTGAGTAATCGACACATCTAGAGCCCACACAGAAAACTAACCAAAATTCAGTCTCATAAAAAGCGGGATTTTGCCGACACTCTTAACATACCGGTACTTCACAATATATTTTGCATTAACTGGATTCCATTGAAAAGTAACAGTATAAAGAAAGAAAGAAAAAATATTTAATTATAGGCCTTGTGCATTTTGTGCTCATGGATCAACATTAATGACAATATTAAATTCGATGAATTTAAGCCTCAAGTCTCTTATCGATGAATATGATAAAGAAGTTTTTTTTTCTTGAAACTGGATACATCTGGCGATTTTTGTCTTCGCACAAGCGAGGCAACGAAATTGCCAATAGAATTCAGATTTAAGAAAAAATAAAGCTCGATATAATTTTGTTGTCTACTATTCCGGCACTCTTCGTTTCTTTAGCATTGAGTTTGAGGTATTCATTTTATATTTGTTGTTGACAGACTAGGTATTAAATGTATTCATTGCTGACAGGTCTACGTATACAATGCAATCTATACATAGGCCTAATGGTCGCAATTAAATATAATCCTTTGATTATTTTCGAATATTGGCTTTTAGAGTTTTTTGGCACCGGTAGGTCATTTCTACCTATTTATGTTTCTTTCATATATAGGGTGTTAATGAATAACACCGAAATATTTTTACCTGTGTATAGAGGGGACATAGACAAGCAACTTTTATTAGGACATTTTTGCTCTAAGACGTAAAATGTGTATGCTACAGGGCATTAAAGTCCTTAAAATTTTGAGCTCATAACTCAATAATTGAGCGAAATAGGGTTAAAATTTTCATTAAATTGACTTCATGCCTTCTTAGCGATCGATAAAAACCTGATTCTTAACAATTCATCAACAGCTATACCATAATTTAGAATTTTCATAATCTGCAAAATTTACTGATTAATCACATGATTGCCCGCCACTGCATTATGTTTTTATTCCCAATTCCAAACCTAACATAAATGCTTCGTTTGTCTTTTTTTTCCTCAGAGTTGTAAGATATCGATCGTCATATTTTACAATTTTCCCGACCACTACACAATATTCACTGTTCCTTTGTTTCCCATCATTTCAAGTATTAGAAGTCAGTGGCGTGCATATCCTTGGGATATTTTATGTTATAACAGGAAGAATTGAATCCATAGAGCAAAAATCTCCTAATAAAAGTTGCTTGTCTATGTCCCCTCTATACACAGGTAAAATATTTCGGTGTTATTCATTAACACCCTGTATAAATTGAATACATATGCGATAAACAAAGTTTCGTCTTGACTGGATCCTAACCTAAATATATCAAAGAAGTTGATTATCATCCACTCTTTGGTTGTTGCAGGCTTCTTAAGGACTTAAAAATGTATTTTTTTAAAGTTTGACTGTGATATTTGTTTACAGCATTAGATAGAAATTACATTGGTTCGAATCTATGTCGGGATAATAGTTGAGGATTAACTAATGCTGAAGAAGATTAAATTGGAAGGTGAAAGCACCCGTTTCGGCCTCCGGTAAATTTTATCATCTACATCTTTATTAATTTTTTTAAACTGGTACAATGATTTATCTATTTTATCTGTGAGCTTTGAAATAATTGTACATTTTATATTGGCCTATATTTGCAATATTTTTCTTCTTACAGATTGCTTCAATAAAAGAAGTCGTGTACCCCATGGACTCAACTTACAAAATTTCCTGATCACAATACAGTTTCATACAGTTCTAGTACACGGTTACAAAAACATTAGGTGTTCTTAAATTTTAATTAAACCACATTTATGTTTTGGAGAACCTATTTCTCTTTCGCTTCCTTTTTCTGTTTCTTTTCTTGATCCTTTTCAACAACCGTACTTGGCGAACTTTTGCCCATTATTTGTTATCTTTTATTGATTTATCTTATTTATAATCATTACATTAGTTTATGTTTGCTTCCTTCTGTTTTCTTATTGCTCTTTACAATCTATATTTTTGTTTCTGTCCTTCTATATATCCGATACTTTTGCTTCCCTTCCTACTGCTTTCCGGCGCTCTTTTCACAACAATTTTTCTTTTCTATTTAGTTCTTTCTCATGGTTATATCCAAGCTACTTAGACCACTCTTGAAGAAGGATCAGATAAATGTAAGTGGTGTTATGTATGGTCCGTGACTATTGACGGTGTAAGGAAGCTGATGCTATTTGTGTGCTCGGCCGTGCGAGGCGCTACTAAACCCTCGGGCACTTCAGTAAATCACAACAAAAGAATCCCATCTCAATTTTTGACGGAAATGACTTTCAAACTGGAGCTTTGTTCAAGATTGCCTCTTACCTTATTTGTTTTCGGTTCCCAGATACAATTGAGCATGAGAAATGAGTACTTGACACTTCACTTGCTTATGTTGTTGATTTTTATTCCTAATCACTGTATGATATGATATGATAATATTATATATTTGAGATGGTCTCAAAGTCCCAGACACTTCGACCTTAAGGTCCTTTGTGCATACCTCCTGCATAACGGATTGGAGTCAATCAAATAGTCCGGTGCCTTTGACAAGACTAAGAAGTTGCCTCACAATCCTATCTGGATCTGCTGGATTTCGGGAGTTCCAAAAATGTGTACCCTTCTCCTGCAGAGAGTTGTGAATAACATGCCAAGCGGTTTCCTCTGCAAGGCCACAGAGTCTACATTTGGTACTACCAGAATGAATGCCCATCTTGTGCATGTGTTTCTTCAGTGTACAATGTCCCGAAAGTAGTCTTATCACAGTCCTCAGGTCGAATATTTTCAGTCCTAATACCTGAGCTGCAATGTTCCTGGATGGTTTTTTAATACATCCCTTTTGCACTTTATGAGTTCCACAGCTTGGTGTGCTCACTATCTACCCATTATTTCACTGCAGTGCGGATTAGTTTGCCCGATATTCCACTAAATGGTTCCACTGTATGATATAGTACGCACATACTTGTGCATATGTGTATATTTCAAAATCAATCTGAATATAAATATGAAAGGCTTAATATATTTCGGAAAGCCAGGATTCTATTTTCCAGCCATTCCAACAAAAGGGGGTGCTAAGCCAAAACCCGATTTTAAAAAAATCAATTTTTAGTTTTATATACCAAAAAAATAGAGATTTTGGTGAAGGATATGAGAGAGCAACACTCAGTAAGTTTCAGATTCTCCTAAAATATTGTTTTATGAAAATTAAGATTCCAACATATCTATTACTTTAGCACTCACTCTACCTCGAAAGAGATTGTATATAGCGTTCATTGGCATACATTATTATCCAAATAAGGAACCCCAGATTCATGAGAATTTAAAATTAGATCATTTTTGCGGTTATCGTAGGTTTATATCTAAAGCTTATAATTTTTTGTGGTCTATTGCGCAAAATTGATTCAAATTTAATAAAAAATAGTTAGGTTTATGTATTATTTTAAGCCTTGCAAGAAAATCGTCAATATTGATCTTAGGAGTCAGCATGCAGATCATATGACCCAATCGTGGTCAACTGCCAAAGAAGTCGAACTTCAGAGGCAGATGGCCATTCCATGGAAATTGTTATTTCATGTTTGTTGTATGATCATATGCACTGCAAATAAATACAATGTGTGTACAGTAAACATTATTAGAATGTCATATTTTGGAGCCTTTAGAAATCACATAAGTAAATACAATATTTTTTTTTATCTCTCATCGGTCTGGCCAAGAAAAGACAACCTGGTATTGAAAGCGCAACCCTCTAGTCTCTTGTGTAAAAAGAGAAGAGTGAACCTTGACATATATCTATTTAAGAAACTAGAGGTTTTTCCAATCTTTTCGTCTATTCTTTGTATTGCAAGAATGTAGGCTGTGTGTTCCACGCATATAGATGGCAGGAAACAGTAGATTCCCTCACGGTAGAACTTCACACATAAATCCGCAATGATTCATGTAAATAAAAAGAAATGGAACTGGAACATGATGCATAAAATTGACTGTGTGAAGAACCATAAGAAACGTAATAGGCCTATAGAGAGAAAAAAGTATGTGACTAGAATGAATATGAAATGCGTGGGAGTGCAAGAGGTACGGAAGATGTTGGCTTAATTGAGGAGGAAAGTTCAAATATATAGCCACATTTTAAAGGATAAATCAAAGCTTTACAAAGAATAGGCAACACACAATTGGTGATCATATTTTGGCCCTTCCAAAGAAATGAATAAAGACTAGCATATTTTGAAATATGAAGTGAGTAAAATATCAGTACACTTTAACATAGTGACCTAAAGTCTGAGGTGTTCTTTCAAAATGTTATCTCTATTACAGATCCTGCTTATAATGAAATGTTCAGTAAATAAAACACAGTAGTAAAATAATTGACATGGAATCAGAATTGTGTAATTGCCTGTTACATTGCCATGAGCACCCTACGCCTGGGATGAGGATCATAAAGTGAGAATTAGCCTATTGTGTTTAGGGTGAAGGAATGGGTTCATATTTTGTAAAGTATGTGAAATGTTTATATGCCTATCCTCGTAAATATATTGCAGAATGAATGTTTTCTTGAAGACTTCAGTACATTTTAAACCACCGAACCAATAATAATAATAACAATAATAATAATAATAATAATAATAACAATAATAACAATAATAATAATAGATAATACTTAGGGAGAAGAAGAGGAAATTGGAAGTAGTGCTACTAATGTAGCTTCCCTCTGCATGGTCTGGAAGTTAGCACCTTGGTTTTGTACCATAGACAGAAACTTCAGTGAACTGTCGGGACTTTTTTTTGTTTGGGGGGGGGGGGGTGTTTTAAGAAGCATACAGCATTCAAACTTTCTCCGTCTGGCGGTTGGGGGAGATACGAAAAATTTTAAATAATCCCCACAATACATAATTTCTTGCTACCGATAGTAACATACGTTTATTTATATATTTAAGTAAAAATGCAAGTGGTTTTTGCAAAACCCATTAGTTGTGCAAAGACAACAGTAATTTGCAAAAGTGCTTTGAAAGTTAAATTCTCCAACATTCCACTGCATCCAGAACGCGAGGGACGAGAACGAACATCTGTTGAATGAATATAGTAAAAGTAATAGAAGCAACAGTAGCATTAGTAACAATATTTTAATACATCAGTCGATGTGTGTGTTATGAAACACATGCATAAACATAGTCTGCCTGTCTACTGAGTTTCCTACTGTTTATGTATGTTCTGTAACTGTATTACAGTGACTCATATGAAATAGGTGTGTGAAACCGCGGTTGGAAATCCAGGTATTTATTTCGATAACCTTACGGACGCTGCCAGAATAAATTATTCTTTTTGTCCTTGAGCACGATGAATTTCATAAACTAAGGAAAATCATAACTGATACGGTGACTATTATAAAGTAAGCGGAAAACAGCTAAACATAAAAATATGAGATGTTTATTACTGTGAGATTTTCCTATAAAAGAAATTTACGAAGTATAATTCTGAAGTGGCAGAATGTAATAATTCTTCTACGGGCATTGTAATAGGTTATCATTGCACATATTGAATACATTTATTCATTAGGAAAGTGATGCAGAAACACGTATATAGGCCTAGACTTTTAAATAATTTACGAAAACATTTACAGTATAGACTGCAGTACCGCATTTCCCTGAGATGTACTCGTCACACTGTTTAGACCTAGATTGTACTTATAGGAAGCTATAGTTTAAAATTTGTTTGCAATTTACAATCGATCTTTGGTTCGTCTGTACTTTCAATCCACCCCGAACGTTCCTGTCTATTGTCATATTTTTTAGGGAGCTCTGTTCCACATTGTCTTTAACAGCGTAGTTCCTTCATAGCCTGCTATATACCTTAATTTCTCCCCTATAAGCACTGTATCGAAACTCTTCGAAAGGGGAGGTAAGTTTATGAAAAAACGAAGAATAAAATAAAATTTTATGATAGAAGCTATGAGAGTAAAAAAGGGACAGTGATAGTGATGACATTTCAAGAGAATGTAAATACAACACTAATAACAATAATAACAACAATAACAAATTGAAACGAGAATGACAATTTTAAAAGAAGTTAACCCCGTAAAAAGGGAATAAAGTAGAGGAACGCATCAGAAGAATGGATAGGTAACTTGGTAGATTTGGGGAAGATAGGCTACATGTATGGAAGAGGATCATTATAGAGAGACATAGACAAGGAGTAGAGGATGGAAATTACGGAGAGATGGATCTGACATCTTAGCATTAGAAAAATTATCTGGCGTTCTCTATTATAATGTTGAGGAAAAGACCTCGCCAGAAAAATGTGCTATATAGGCCTAGATATAATGGGATCCATGCGGGATTCATACTCCTGAACCCTCCTCACTCTTCGAATGAGCAAGCTGGTATTGTGGGTGCAAAAGTTCTTAAAAACTTTTATTCCAAGAACTCCCTCTACCTGCAGCCACCCTAATCCTCTTCGACCTGTCAATCAGTGAATGGAAAGGCAATTAGGCATATTCACACTTGTCTGTAGTCCAGTACAATGTTGCCAAATACGTACCACAGCACGTTTACTTCACTTGAGAAGTGGTGAATGACAGCGGCAACACCGGGGAAATCCACGCGACTTCAAGAGCACCTGTTCTTCGTCAGACGATGGTTTGGGACGAGGTCTTCTTAAAATGGCACGAACAGTATACATGCTTCAGACAGTGCTTCGTTATATGGCAATTGCGATGAAGTTAAGTTTCTGAGAATTAGTAAGATGATAATATGAACACTCATTTCGCGAAGTATCAAGTATATGCGTTACGCACACTCCAGACAGGCGCCTGGAAGTAAGTCTTGACTCAGGTCTTGGTCTTTCTAGGAATATCACCATCTATATTCACGCATTAATTTCGCAACAACAAAGGCGGACTTATACAAGCTAAAATAAAATAGACAACAGCCTACAGACATAATGTAATTGGTGTGGGTAAAACCCTTTGCTTTCACTTGCTGGATACGATACACGCGGCAAGAAACTGCTATTAAAGTGGTCACTTTTGTAAAGTCTCTACATGAATGAAGGGTCAAGTTTCTTTACTAGTAGAATTGAGGGGGTCAGCGCAACAGTGGCCTAAGTGTCACCTCTGTTTTAAGTTTAGAGAAAAAACGAGTGTAAAGTTCTACATTTGTGGGTTTTCTTACAGTTTTAAATGTACAGTTTTATTGGTAGTGGGATGTTCGATGGATGTTGATCAACTGAACTACAATGGTACATAGTCTACTTTTCAAACTGTTCAGATATATTATAATTTTTATGAGAAGCTGCAACACTTTTATCTTAGTTAGACCACTGTTACACTGACATAAACTTGTACTTGACAGAAAAGGAAAAAGTTATTTCAATAAATGATGGATTTTTACACACCCAATGAAACATTCTTTTAAGAGGAATGGACTTGTATTAATTTTATTTATAAGTTCCAATGATTATTCAATTATACTCATTATATGAAATAGCTCACTGCCGTTCCTGCAATACTTGCCTCAGTTAAAAATATCAGATTTTCATAAATGAACGGTACTTAGGCTACTGTATTTGAGATGATCGTTAATAGCCTTTAGTTTCTTTGGATTTTTTTATCTAGGTTTTCAAAACATTGATTACCCTTTTGCAAAAGGAATTCTTTTTCGGGGCACAGGTTATTCACTTCCTAGGCCTAACTACGTAAACCAGACGTAATCGGTCCAACTTCACTATAATAACAGCACTCACCCCATAAGTCATGAAAATAGCATCACTATCTTCTTTTCCACGTCGGAGGGGTTAGACCACTCTTTTTCTGACCCCCTCAACTGTAAAGTCAAACTTCTTTTATTTCCAAACATTAATAAAGTGATGTTTCCTCATGTGTTATTATTACCGTGAAAGTAATTGTTCATGATTCAGTACGAATCATGATACTGATGGAATAACAGTAGCAATGACCAGGCCTAATACTACACTAATACACAAGATGAAGTAGACATTTTATAAATCTTCCAAAGATACGACTCAGTGCATCTGATTCTACTTTATGTTAGAATTAAGTTATTCAATCATTTAGCACTAATAGTCGTTAATATGCATATAGTACTTTAAACTACGTTCTGATTTTATTTTATAAACGGGATAAATTTTATTCACAGGATATTAACTGCATGTACTTCTGTTATATAATATATCAGCGTTGTTATATTTAATCTAATACACATTCTGGAATGTCATGGAAAGTCAGTGAAAGATGAAATTGGTCAGGGAAGTCAGGGAATTTTGTAAAATAAAGGACAAAGTCAGGGAAATTTGTAAAAAAAAAAAAATAGAATAGTCAGGGAAAATAACTAGCCTCAGTGAGCGAAATGTGAGGGGCATGTGTTTTACTCCAGTCTGCTGTAACCCAGACTGTGTAAGCAATTTTGTTTTCATTACTTGAGCTAATCATTTCTTATTTTCTTTATGGGAATGGGGAATCTTCGATTCGTTTACAAAGAACCTTGAAAACATTTATTCTTGTGGTCAGGGAATTGTAAGTTTTTGGTCATGGAAAGTCAGAGAAAACTCATTTAAATTTATTTTGAGATTTCTGTGGATTGCCTGTAATACTATAATTTTTTTATGTCAAAAGCTTCTTGAAGCTAATGACTAGGCCTATAATGTGAAATATAGGCCTACATTAAATTAACTTCAGCAATTATAATAGCTCGTCTTATAACTATATATTAATAATAATAAATAGTAACAATAATAATATAAAATAATTGCGACTTAACCTACATTTGGATGAAATAGACTATATTTAGACCATAAGCATACAGAAAAAGAGGAAGAAGAACCATTGCTATGATTACGGTATTTACAATGTAGCTATTGAGTGCCTTTCCTGAATTCAGCATAGAGAAGCTATGAGGAAAAACTGAAACAGAATCCTTTCTCGGAATATTGTTTTTATGACATAAGTTCAGGAAGACCTCTCCCAATTCCAAGAATCAGATCTCAGTAATGAAATCAGTATTGTTGCACTTAAAGAATTATGCCCATCGCTTGCGCAAACACATTTAGTTGGGCTTATAATTACCTAACCTATTTAAGGTGTTAGTTCCGATTTCCACTTTGCACTTCTTGATGGAATTATTGAATTTTTTATTTTAGATAATGCACTTTTTATTTTACTGGCTGATCTACTATTTTCGTAAACAAATGATAGACTATTTTTATAAATCTGCTATCCCAGGGGTCAGCAACATGCGGCCCGCGGTCCATATATACTACATTCGACTATAAACTACTTGAGGTAAAATATGTGATAAAATCTTTCCTAATATATTCAGGGGAAATTGTCCATCAAGTTAAAGATTCCTAAGAGATGACCCTACAGTTGTGGGTAGGTGGGATTTTCGCTGTTATAAGTTACAAATATTAAAACTGAAAGCGGATTTAATATATTTTCAGAATTTATTCTCTAGTTTAAACTTGGTAAAGTGTTACAAAATACTAAATTCATATGGTCTCTCTGTTTAGTTCTTTTAATTATACCTAAAAGCGCAACTATCAGCAAGCTCGGACATGGGAATGTTCGCAATGTTCATTGCATATTTCACATATGCAGTCTTCATTCTGTTGATGGAACATTTTGGAAGTACAGTACGGAGCTCATACTGTTTAACTGGACTGGATTTAATGTTCTCAAAAGCGAAGACGAGAGAACAATGCATGGTTAATAGTCGGTTTCGCATGGAAATATTCCAGTTCATGGAAGACATATAAACCACTCCTTCCAGGAGCATTGTTATGTTAATATATGAGTAGAATATCAGCTGGTTAGTGAAGACCAAGGACATTTGCTTTTTTTACATGAAAAGGGCGTGTATTCTTTTGAAAATTATTTTTAGTTTAAAAATAGTTGGTTCAAAAAAATTAGTGCTAACCAATAAAAAAAATTAAGTTATTTATGCAAGAAGAAATCTTAATTTTGAAAAAAGTTTTATTTTATGGTCTAGAATCTAGACCTATTATTTGCAGTATTCTGTTGCGAGATAATTCAATTGAACAATTTTCAAGTAGGCCATATCACAGTGGAGTCAACCCATATTTTCTTCGTAATAAATATCCTTTCCTAGTGTGGAGTTCAAAATTCTTAAGGCTCTTATAGTTATCTGTCATAGAACTCTCATGCAACATTGCTTTCAAATAAAGAAATCTAATAAAATAAAAGTGGTACTGAGGCATCTTGAAGTATTATGATTTTATATGGATGTGCAAGCTGTATGGTTCATTCAATAGGAAGAATTGTGAAATGGACTAAGTTAAATGTTTTGAGTTCTTTGAACAGAGTAGCTATTTCTTTTGGTAAAAGTGAACTTTCTTGAGGGATTATGCACGCCACTGACGACAGTTGGAACGTCCAACTCTGATTATTTGGAAATGATGGAATTATTTTAATATTATGAGAACATTTACTAATCACTTTCATCTATTTCCACCACGTCAGAAGGATCTCTTATCTGGCATGCTGATCCTTAATAGCCTACATTTTACGCTATTGCATTGCATTTTGAGCCTTCAGATGAATAGTTCCATAACTCGGTGTTTTTCTGAGATCTGCGATTTTTTCGGTGGAATTCTGGGACCCTCCGTGTACATTTAACAGCAATCCAATAATTAAAAGTAGCACTTGTATTTCAACTTACATGGTTACCTTCTTATATAATCAGTGTAA
The DNA here is from genome assembly GCA_964059195.1 of Ectobius pallidus. NCBI lineage: Eukaryota > Metazoa > Arthropoda > Insecta > Blattodea > Ectobiidae > Ectobius > Ectobius pallidus. Next base: position 96,915,812 of record CAXKWD010000006.1, read on the forward strand.
CTCGTGATATAAAATTATATTTTATTTTACTGACTACTCAATAAAAAAGAAAATGACTGAAAATTTGTATAACACTATCGTAGCCAATGGTCACATAAATAACTCAAACGAGATAGCCTAATAGTCTATTGTATTTAATCAATTGTTTCTCTTGCAGGAAAATATGAAGTTAAATTTACAAATACAATCTTATTATAGCATCCTCCTGAACGAATTTATACAACCCAGTTATATTCAAAAATTTCAGCTGATAGTAAATCTAATCCATTCAAAAACAGTAATCTCTTGTGTAACCTATACCCTCAGGCAAAGTGTTGTGGGATTATACGATGCTTTGCCAACACCTCATGATTTTAAAAATGTTTAAGAAAAGGAAATTTTCATCTATCTAATTATAATCACTTCCTGCGGAAATCGCGGCTGGGCATTTCGCCTCAGGATAGAGGCAGGAAAAGGCAAAAGATGAATGGAACCGCGTGGTCACCTGAACAGATCCAGGGGTGTACTCGTGCCTTAAAAATAATTTTTCGTTTTAAAATTTGAGGATAAAAACTTTTAAAGTTTTGGTAGCTCAGTCAGTTTATGGTACTGGTTTTCTTTCCCTAAGGTCGTTCCCTTCCTAGTTCGATGGCATTAATGTGTGCATAAATGTGACAGTCCCATGTCTAAAGATTTACAGGCGTGTGAAAAGAATTCCAACGAAAAATCCTGCTCACCGTTAACGGTAACAGGAATAAGTAGCAGTATACTCCCGCCGTTAAATAGCCATACGTTCCATTCATCACTGATTATCGACCCCTACACAACACAACATATTAAATTTTCTTCCTCCATACTTAACTCACATAATACCGATATTTTCCTTTAACGGTAATAATTAAAAAGATATATGTACAGTACTGCATTGGGGTTTAGCAAGCGCTTTATTAGTATTTAACGGCATTTGAAGAAACACATCACGTAAAATATTAAAAGGTTTCTTCTTTTCTTTTTTGTTACTTATTATTTTTCGGCCCGCTGCGTGGTCTCGTGGTAAGCGTTGTAGCTACAAATCCGCAGGCCCGGTTTCAATCCCTGGTACCTCGGATTTGGCTGAGGTAGGGAGGTCTGGAACGGGGTGCACCCAACCTTGTAATATAAACTGAAGAGCTAATTGAAATAGAAGTAGCGGCTCCGGTCACAGAAACCACCATTAACGGCCCTGGGTGTATTGCAGTTCAGATACTTCGGTAAAAAGAAATAAACAAGATAACCAAATTAAGTATAATAAATGACAGATTAATTGCCCAAATTTATTCAAACTAAAATCATAAAATCTCATAGCCCGTGTTTGGTCTTAAAATGACCGTGAAAAGACGGAACATTCATTATAAATATTATTAACTAGAAAGAAGGCAAAGGTAAAAAGTTTAACAACATCATTTTAAAGAACTATTAAAATGAGATTGCAGTGTATAGACGGAGAAGCTGGGAATTTCCCTAGCAGACCTAGCGGGTGCGAGATAAGGCAATGCAGTACTCAGGTACAATGTATCGGGAATCTCCCAAGATCTTATCACAAAGGGTACTGATCCACTTAAGTAATTCTAAGAAGTCGGCTATTGTGTTTAAGCCTAGCTTCTGATGTTGCTACTGATACAACACGCTGTCCGAACCTTCTTAGAAATCCGAGACGCTAAGTTGTGGGTTTTGAGAATAAGGGAAATCCAATTGATTTCCGTGGGAAACTAACATATTATTATTGGTCGGGAGATTTGCCAATAGGAATTGATTTATAGTACCACGTGCCGGGATTCACGAATAATAATTAAGAAGAGTAGGGATAAATGTTTGTCCAAGTAAGTTTTCCTTAGGCCTACCGGGGCACTGTAAAATCACTCTACTTCAAGGCCCCGCGCCTATAACAGTCATATTCAACTCTACTTCAAGGCCCCGTGCCTATAGCAGTCAAGTCAATTCTACTTCGGGGACTTGTGTCCACCGTATAAAATCACTCTACTTATCTTTGTGGCTTCGTGCCCACAGAATTAATTGGACTTATAAAATTTTCGCTGTGGAATTAATCGACTTAGAAGGATTCTTACTTTCAATCGCGATTAATCAAAATCATATACGGCAGCAATTGTATCACTAGTAACGATCTACCGAGAACTTGCAACAATATTAATTATTCACAAACAAATTTTGTAATTATTGTCAATGACTGGACTTGTATTTCCAACGTTTTGAATAAACAGAATATTCCTTCAGTGTTCAAAGAAACTGCATTATTATTCAAGCAATAATATTAAGGTGTTCTTCGCTTCCTACCCTGAAGCTAGAGGGAAGTGCTCAACGATCGACTGGCAGACCGGAGGCGAGTTCGACAAATAAAGACAGAAATATTTCAGTATATGCATTATACTGTGGCGCCCAGGCAACCATCCTTCCACCGAACCGCTGTACATGGCTATTTCCCAACGTGAGGCACGAGTGAAGCTGGACATCAAGGATCACCAACTTCAAAAATCATCCCAAAACGGAAGGAAGACACCGCAGAATTTCTAGAACGTCACCCGTAAAGGCACCGCTGGAATTCAAGATCGTGGTACATCAGTTCCGGAGACCGTCGCAGAAAACATCAAAAATCACCAACAGATAAGAACTTAAATATACATAGAGTTTCAGTAAAGTAAACAATTTTATTATCAATAATTTATGAAACAGTAAATATTAATTAAATAAATTAGTAAGCCTGACATCAAATAATATTTTTTTAAAAAGTTTGCAATTTAAGATCAAAGTAAAATTAAACTGAAACTCACTAAGTAAATTAAAGAATAAATTCAAGTAAAATAAAATCTTTTTCAAATTAAAAGAACTCAGGCATATCGAATATTTATTGTGCAAGGGTATAATTATACATGTTATGCATTATATGTTGAACTTCTTAACCAAAGGTAAGGTAGATCGTAAGAGTGTATCAGTACCCTTATAATTTATGTATGTGGCTTAGAAACGAAAAAAAATTACTAGGAATAAAATTAATATGGAAGGTGGAGAGGGGCACGACTTGCTTAATGGTGAGGAAATAAATAATTGTAGAATGGAGATTAACAATGAGAACAGTGTCGCGACAGGTGACGGAGTGTTGGAGCAGGGAGTTGATAATAGGCCTAGGGAAATGAATCAAACCATAGACCCGAATTCTATTGCATATTTGATAGCTATGATGAGGGAATCTAAGGAAAGTATGAGGGAATCTAATGAAGCTATGATGAAGGGACTAGAAAAGTCAAGTAGTGAAACTAGGGAAAGTATCAAGGAACTAGAGAAAAATACCGGGGAAAAGATAGAGAAACTGGGAGATAGGATAGACCAATCGGACCAAGAACATAGGCTGAATGTAGATAGGCTTGAGAGGGAGCTTAATAATATAAAAGAGGTCCAATCTAACTTATGCAACGAAATCAGGGGAGAATTCTGTAGGGAACTTAAAGAAAGTGAAAAAGCAATGAGGCAAGAAATTAGTGAAAGTCAAGGGGAAATTAGGTCTGAATTAGAGAATAATATGGCATCGGTAGATAGGAAAATAGAAATTCAGGGCAAGAAATATGAAGAAAAATTATCAAATGAAAGGAAAATTTTGGAGAAAGAAATACAGAAATCGGAGTCTAGCTTGAAAAAGAATATGGAGACTCAGGTGGGAAAAGTAAAAGTAGGGTTAGGAGATAAAATCTCAGAAGTAAATGACAAGGTAGTGCATTTAGAAAATATATTAGCTGAGAAAATAGGGGAAATCTCTAAAGAAGTAAGCACGGTAGCTAAAGAGGTCGAAAATCGTAGGCCTGTAGCTAATAACTATGCTGTAAATTGTAGTGAGAGTATATGCAATGGAATAGGAAATACATATAGGCCTCCTAGTGTTGCAAATGAGTCCTGTAATACAGTACACGAGACGGTAGCCACCAGCATGCCGGTAGTTAGCGATAATAGGATTAATATATGTAATTTAATAGGAAATGAGGTATCACTTCCCAGCTTCAATGAGAGCAACACGAGCCCTCAGAGTTTCTTGAAATCTGTTGAAGAGTATTTTACTTTGCGGTCTATTCCATCTCAGTACAAAATGTTGATCCTCGGTAGAGCCTTAAAAGGAAAAACAAAAGAGTGGTTTGAACTTACAGTACACCCGGAGTGCAACTATGAGGATTTTAAGCAGTTATTCTTAGCAAGATATTGGGGTGAGGCGAAGAGAGCTTTAGCTAGAAATGAGGTCTATAATGGGAGATATTCACCTAGGGGCAACGTCTCTCTATCGGACCATTTCCTAAAAGTTATAGGCCTAATCAAGTTACTAGACCCCGGAATGCCAGAACGCGAGGCCATTCAGCTTGTGACGAGACATTTTCAGCCGGAAATATGTAACCTGCTTATAGTATCATGTCCCCAAACTTATAGCAAGGCTTTGGAGTTATTATCTAGTTTCGAAGTAGGAACTAACAGAGAAGAGCGTAGCGATAATAGGAGACAAAATGGACCGGATAATATGCAAATGAATCAAGATACGAGAGGAGGTCCAAATAATGACAGAGGTAGATGGAACCAAGGACATGCCAACAGAAATGCGGAATCGAACAGAGGACCCCCTAATAATAACTCATATAGAAATAATGGGAACCAAAACTGGAGGGGAAATAATCAAGAGAATAGGCCTCAAGACAGACAAGTAAATAATGTTCGATTTCATGGCAGGATGCAGAACGAAGTAGGAGAACGAATTCCAGAAAACCAGGGGGACATTAACATAGAAGGTGAAAGGAATCAGGCGCATAGCACGGGAAACCACAATGATATTCAGGGAGACATTCGTCACAGAAATGACGAAAGGCATGTAGCGCAAGACAGGCCTTTAAACTACTAGGAGACGCATTTGGAGGTCGAAATGACGTCACACAGACCGAGGGATTAAAAGGATTAAAAAGACCTGATAATGAAAATAAAACACGAGAGAAGGGGTGCGTAGTAGGATGTGCAAATAGAGAGGGTATAACACCCACATATCCGCCATTAATAAGGGTAAAAATAGACCAATTTGAAGTCGATATGTTGGTGGACACTGGCTGTACTTTTTCTCTAATAAACGAAAAATTCTATGAAACGCTGAAAGCAGCAAGAGTGCGCGTTCAGGAATTGAAAGTACATGGCCTATACGCACAAACTGCAATTGGTGCCAAATCCCATAAAATTGAGCATCAGTGTATGTTGCCGTTGGAAATTGAGGGAAAGAAGTTAGAAGTCTACTTTTTGACAATAAAACATTTAGCACATAAATTAATTCTGGGTTGTGATTCTATGACAGATCAACTAATGAGAATAAATTTTGAAGAAAATTGGGTAGAAATGGAATTAGATGAGAAAGAAAAGTTACGTGTACCGTTTTTATCTAATGAGAATATAATTACTAAGGAGTTGGAGTGCCAAAATGAAGATGTATTATTACGCGAGCCTTTCGTGGTGGAATCAGTTGTAGTACAAGAGGGAAATAGTATCGACGAATATAGGCCTATGGGAATTAAACCGGCCGTATTTATATATGAAGGTGATAATGAGGCTGATTGTGACGAAAGTGTCGCAGAGTTACAGGGAATGGAATCTGATATTGTTTGGGAGGACGAAGAATATGATCATTTGTGCATTAAGGGTTCTAATAATTATGTAGATGAAAATGAATGTGAAACGGTACACGCGAATTTTACTAACATTAGTCAGAATGGAAGAAATGAAGAGGAAAATGTTGATATCGAATTAATTCTCAGGGAGAAAGTAGAAGAAATTGATGTGCTGTCAGATGGTCAAAAGTCGACTTTATATAACATGCTATATAAGAACAAATCAGTGTTCAGTTCAACTCCAGGCCTATTTCGGGGTTACCAACACAAATTTAAATTAAAACAAGAAATTCCTGAGCGTCGCTATAAGAGTAGGCCTGTACCAATTTCAATGATGGAAGAAGCCTGTAAGCAAATAAATCCGATTTGTGGTGTAGTGAAAGCACATGGAAAACTACGCTTAACCTTTGACTCTAGTTATCTTAAATTATTCATAGAAGCAGAAAATTTTTGGGCAGAACCAATAAAGGATATAAATCCGTAAAATGTATTCAGATGATCAGTGATTTTTGTGTGACGTCATTTATCGACAATGTATTGTAAATATGAACAAATTAGAGGAAAGGGCAGAATAACCGAAAGGCATTGTACTGAGTTGGAATAATGTAGGCCTATAACCTGCAATGTATATTTTACGCGGTAAAATAGCTACTGGCATGATAGGTTATCAGTTCCACATAGGTTTAGGATTAGAGGAATGTGTATAAATGAGAGTAAAATATACGTGTGTGTATTGCATTCTTTATAATATAGTGCAAGTGTAATGAGAACTGCTTGATCGACCTTGTCAAAGTCTCATGGTAAAAGAGTGTTTCTTTGCATTCTTTATAATATAGTGCAAGTGTAGTGAGAACTGCTTGATCGACCTTGTCAAAGTCTCAATATAAAAAAAAAGTGTTTTTGTTTTTCTTTATGCATTCAATATATTTTATAAAATTTCAGTGAGAACTGCTTGAGCTTAATTTTCATGGTCTCACGAGGGTATATCGGTAAATTTATGGTGTTTACGTAAAATTTTGTTGTAATGTCTTGGTCGTGCAATAAACCAAGTAATACGTACAAACAACGTAACACTACAGAAAACCGCAAGATGTATGAAGGCATGAATGTGATAGGTTCAGAAAACTTGTACATGTGGGACAGGATTTAAGGTGAAGTCTCGTGTCAGGATAGGAATTAAATTACTTATGTATTTGTGTAAGATAGTTGCAACACTGGAGGAAAATAAGGTATAATATTTTGTGGAGAGATGCAGTATATTCAGCCAGTAAGTCAATCATAGGCTATGATGATTCCTGTCTTAATAGACTGGGGCATATATTGCAGTTCAGATACTTCGGTAAAAAGAAATAAACAAGATAACCAAATTAAGTATAATAAATGACAGATTAATTGCCCAAATTTATTCAAACTAAAATCATAAAATCTCATAGCCCGTGTTTGGTCTTAAAATGACCGTGAAAAGACGGAACATTCATTATAAATATTATTAACTAGAAAGAAGGCAAAGGTAAAAAGTTTAACAACATCATTTTAAAGAACTATTAAAATGAGATTGCAGTGTATAGACGGAGAAGCTGGGAATTTCCCTAGCAGACCTAGCGGGTGCGAGATAAGGCAATGCAGTACTCAGGTACAATGTATCGGGAATCTCCCAAGATCTTATCACAAAGGGTACTGATCCACTTAAGTAATTCTAAGAAGTCGGCTATTGTGTTTAAGCCTAGCTTCTGATGTTGCTACTGATACAACACGCTGTCCGAACCTTCTTAGAAATCCGAGACGCTAAGTTGTGGGTTTTGAGAATAAGGGAAATCCAATTGATTTCCGTGGGAAACTAACATATTATTATTGGTCGGGAGATTTGCCAATAGGAATTGATTTATAGTACCACGTGCCGGGATTCACGAATAATAATTAAGAAGAGTAGGGATAAATGTTTGTCCAAGTAAGTTTTCCTTAGGCCTACCGGGGCACTGTAAAATCACTCTACTTCAAGGCCCCGCGCCTATAACAGTCATATTCAACTCTACTTCAAGGCCCCGTGCCTATAGCAGTCAAGTCAATTCTACTTCGGGGACTTGTGTCCACCGTATAAAATCACTCTACTTATCTTTGTGGCTTCGTGCCCACAGAATTAATTGGACTTATAAAATTTTCGCTGTGGAATTAATCGACTTAGAAGGATTCTTACTTTCAATCGCGATTAATCAAAATCATATACGGCAGCAATTGTATCACTAGTAACGATCTACCGAGAACTTGCAACAATATTAATTATTCACAAACAAATTTTGTAATTATTGTCAATGACTGGACTTGTATTTCCAACGTTTTGAATAAACAGAATATTCCTTCAGTGTTCAAAGAAACTGCATTATTATTCAAGCAATAATATTAAGGTGTTCTTCGCTTCCTACCCTGAAGCTAGAGGGAAGTGCTCAACGATCGACTGGCAGACCGGAGGCGAGTTCGACAAATAAAGACAGAAATATTTCAGTATATGCATTATACTGTGGCGCCCAGGCAACCATCCTTTCCACCGAACCGCTGTAGGTGTCGGCATGCTGACCACATGCCCCCAATCCTGCTATCTGCCTATGGTATATGACGCAGCGATCGAGTGGTAGGTCGATGTAGTGCCAAAGAATTTAGTTTATTTTCGTCTTCTTCTTTAATCCTTTTCTTTAATTTATTTCCTCTTCATTTTCAACATCCTCTTCTCTCTTCTTCATCCTGTGTTGTTGTTTTTCTTGTTCTTCTCCTTCCTATTCTTCTTCTTCTTATTATTATTAATTATTATTTATTGTTATTATTTCCTTTTTATTCGGGTAATGTTTAATCAATGGATTTCTTTCAGTAACCATCGTGTGTTTTTACGACTTCATATTATGTTTTCTTTTAATTAAAAAATGCTACGGACCATTTAAATATCTAGAGATGGGTTCACAATAAGCTTATGATTCCAGATCGATGCCACATTTATATCTCTGCAACACAATTTTATCTATTTCATTAATTAATTTCTGCTTCCAATTGCTTACAGCAATGAAGACATGCAGAATTGCTTTTATTTCTCAGACACTCAGACATTCATTCCCGTTATGTAAATTCACTAAATTTTATATTTCAGAAATAAAATAAATATGATACCAGTTCCTCAACTAAGATATATTTTGTGACTTGCCGTTTAGGCCTTTCGGTGCCTTTACACTATCTTCAGGGCATCTTTTTCTGGCTTGGAGTTCCAATAATTAAAATAAAGCTGCATTTCGTCATATTTATGGTCAACGGACACACGGCGAGAAGACCACAGAAGATAGTTAAGTGACAGTGCTTTTATGAGATTTTATAAGCTTAAATTTTATCTTATTTTATAAATGTGACGAAATGCAGTTTCTATTTTAATTATTGGAACTCCAAGCCAGCAAAAGATGCCCTGAAGATGGTGTAAAGACACCGAAAGGCCTAGGCGGCAAATCACTAAATATATCCTAGTTGAGCAACTGCTATCATATTTATTTTATTTCATTGATCGAGCTCAACGGTGTTGAACATGTATTTTTATATTTCAGAACTAATGTCAGATAATGCGTTGGAGTAATGTAATGTAGAGGTCTGATATTATCTCTGAATAGCAGCACATAGCATGAAGGTTACAGTTATGCCAATTTGTGTGTGTGTATTTTGATTGGTACGGAGGAGTGGTGGCACCCCTGGTGGCAGGTAGTTCTCTGAAAACGTGTCTGGGCGCCGGTCCATCTCAATTACAGGCCCGCATCGCGTCGGCTTGTTTGTTTCTAACTTGACCGCAATTAGATCCTCATCTTGTGAAACTGCAACAGCCATTCAAGTCAGCTTCGTTATTGTCATTGCGTATTCTCTACCTGAACATACGTTGCCATCCCCTACGCTTGTATATACCTGTCCCATACCGTGTTCGACCCCAATAACCTTAACTGCAAATATTACCTCGGGTATCAGCCAATTAAAAGGTTTATAGCACAACAAGGGGTTCAGAAAAACATTATTAGTCTATGTACTTAATAAAAACGATGACGAGGATAAACTAATAGTAACAAAAACAATACAACAAACTAACAAATTTGGGATTGTATACTATACAGAAAAATTGCCCTGTATGAGAAGTCCCATTCTAAACTCTTTCCTTAGACTCTATTGACTTCGATATTGATGTTCGCACGTTTACACCATAAACTGTACTGTACACTGTTGATGTGATGACATCTAAAGTGAAGTCGATAGGGATCTAGAATGAAGATTTAGTATGGGACTGTGTACGTCCTGTGGGAGCCAAGTGGTTCAGTCGAGAGCTAGAATAGCGTTAAATGTGAATATTTAAAAATTTTCTGGAGTGGACCCCCATACTCCCCTTTCTTAGGGGGTTATACCAAAACCCCAAACCCTCCCCGAAATTATTTTCTGCTTACGCCACGGTATCTCAGGCTCTACTATGAGACGTAAACTTACCCATATTGTACCGAAACTCTTATATTCACCATAATATAAACCATTAACTGTTGGAATGCACTACGTTGTGTTGAAATAGGCCTAAGTTATCTCTGTTTTGAGGAGTAATATATCAAACATACCTAGAGAGCCAGTTGAACAGAAAGCTACAGGCGATAAATTATAGCCTACTCGTATTGTTATTTTTCTACAGATTCAGTAAACCAAAGAACATAATTCTTCTTAATCTTAGTTTAAGCTTAGAATATTATGAAAGGAAGAAGAAACTAAATAATAAATGAAATAAAATAAAAATATTTAGTGAAATAGTAACCTCGACAGTTTAGAAGACGCGTCAAATCTGCCACCCTACACAACTTCCTAGTTTGCTTCGACGTAAGTACGCTATGTAAAATTCCTGCAAAAAATTGTGTACGTCAGTTGAAAATTATCTTTCTGACATGGTACATTTTTATACAAAATAATTATTTATTTATTTATTTCTTTATTATACCATACAGACAACGTAGTACATAAATTCTATTATATAAAACAATTCACAAAGAATACACATCACAAAAGAAATATAATAATTAGGGAAAATACAAGGTGAATCAACGTTATTCGATAAAAACAATAAGTAATGATAGCCTACATGATTGGTCCTGATATACCGAAAAAGCAGGAGATCTTGCTCAGGGGCAGTTCCAGAGTTTTTATAAATATGTTTTACAATAGAAGTACTGTGTCAACCTGATCTTAAACCTCAGAAGTGGACGAATTAATATGATGAATAGTAGGCTTACCATGGGATAAAAGCAAAATCTGAGAATAATGGCATGATTCAAGTGATAAAGTAATAATAATAACAATATAATAACATAAAATAAGCAACAACGAAGCGACAACGAAAACTAATTTAAAAAGCTATAATTTGCATTATTTTATAAATTCTAGATTTGAAGACTCCTTGGCTGCATATAACTAAACTTGGACGTAATTTGATTTTAGAATTATATAGATATAATATATTATATATTCGTATATATTATATATATGTATATATTACCTTATCTATTTATAGACAAGCAGAAGAAAAAAATATATCTTATGTAATGTTGGGAAATAATTTTGAAAATGACTAAAGCCTAATGATTTCTTCAGGTCTTGTTACAAAAACGACTGGCATACTCAGTTGTTTATTTGTTTTATGTTTATTTTAAATAAGAATAACATGTAGAATTAAAGAATTTAAAAAAGTTGCTAGTTTGTTGTGTTGTGCCTCAGACCACGATTAGAATCCTACTATTTTCGATTTTCTGAAGTTTGTAAGTCATTATACTTTTTTATTAGTATATTTTTCAAAGTGATAAAACTTAACTGAATTAACCATGGGTTTATTCGTCAAAGTTAACAACTTTCCGGAGTGTTTCGTGCAGCAAAATGTATTTTTCTCATTTCTACTAACAGCATAACTTACACATGTATAGCACTTCCTATTTGAATTGAAGAAAGACGGGTATATTCCATCTCAACTTACAATGCAAGAGCCGGTGGTAGATGAGAAGCTTGGCAAGCGGGAGAGAGTGTTGTTAGAGAAGGACTATAATTTGGCTTACTCCTACAGAATTAGTTCTTGTGAGCTCATGTTATTACGAGTAGATCCGCCTCTCTGGTTAATTGACCGTGAGGATATCTTCACATTTTAATATTTTCCTTTTTACATCAGTTTTCTCTCATTTCTAGTTTAACTCGTGAATCTCTTTTGAAGTAATAAATTCAGTAGGAAACAATTTTGTTTCTTTTTTATTGCGGTTTGGCACAGAACGTTGACATTTGGCTTTGGCTTTCTGATTTGGTGATAGCATGTAGTATTTACATTAAGATTTGTTTATTTTGTAACGCAGATAGTTACGCAGACTTACATTTACCACGTAACAATCTCGTACTAGTCATCTGTACGTTTCTTTTTCATGTTAGAAAGGAAAGTCTCGCCAGGTATGTCAAGAATATCCAAAGATAACCAGTAATTTAACTGTATTCTTGTTTTAGAATCAAATAAGGAGTTGTCTACTAGTGAAGGCACTGTGTTTATACCTCTGTAGTTTGGATTAAGGTAATCCGACAGTAAATTGTGATCTCGGAAACAGCTAGTCTAAATTGGTTTAAATATAAAAATAAAAAAAATAAAAAACCTGCGGAATAAATGCTTACTCCACAAATTGTGAAGTTTCTGATATTTCAAATAAAGGAAATAACTAAAAACGGTGGAAAGTTGGCATGAAACCACGAGCAGGCCCCTGTATTGTGAATTCTTTAAAGGGTAGTTACAAGCTACTCATTTTCTTTCTTCGCGAATGATGTGAATGAGGTTGGCACAACTAAATGATCACTAATGCAATAAATAGGGATGGCAGATTTCACCAACTAAAAAGTAAATATTTAGGATTTTAAAAATAAAATTAAGCATTTTGTAGCAATTTTACCGATAAAATTTAGCATTCTGTAGTTATTTGGTATGGAACAATTTTCCTACTGGAAAATTAGGTTTTACCAATTCAGTGCGTTATCAAGTGCATTTTATTGATTTTCCAGATATAGAAATTTCAAACATATAAGTAAGCATAAAGCACTGTGCAATTTTTAGAAAAACAAAGGCCCTGACTTTGACCTTCAATTAAAAAAATACATAAATGACCCTTAAAATGCAAATTCGCACTTATTTCGCAGAAATACGCACATTTCGTATTTTATACTAATTTCGCATTTTATCGCGGATTGAAAAAACAGAAAAATATAGACCTACTTCATATGCTTCAAAATAAAAATAAAAAAATACTTATTTTGATAGCATTTGGGGACATTTAGCATTTATCGAGATTTCGACACTCTACCATCCCTAGCAATAAGCCATGTACTCAATACTGAGGCAGAGAAAGTTACGTGTGATTATATATCAAATTAATGTTAATGCTTTCCAAGGTTCGAACTCTCGACACATGAGCTGAGCATAAATTTCATACAGCTAATCAATGTGGCAAGCAGTTAGTAAGCAAAGAAGATGGTTATTTTTCTGCGAGATAATAATGTAAGAAGTGTTGTGTGAGGTGATAATTGCCGCGGCATGCTGTGAGGTCTTTGCAGCACGCATGAAGGTGTGTATACCTGGGCCGTAACGAGGGCCGAGGCCACCCGCGTGATCCACTCCCCTTCCTGCAATCTCGCAATCAGCCCTCGTTAACTGCCCTCTATCCGCCCGCGCATAAAACTCACCTATTATATTCCCTAATATTTCAATCAAACATCCATGCCAGAATTAGTTATGTAGACCTAAGAACGCTATTTTCTTCATTGTCATAAATAAAACTAACAAATTATCATAGGTAATCCCACGAGAGTTGACGACTTGGATTTATTAAGACTATTCCATGAATAAAATGTAACGGATTTCATAAATAATAATTATTTCTTGCTTTCTTGTATAAAAATAAACTAACAGTTGTGAGATCACGGCATAGGCCTACTGTGAATCAACCATCCATGAATCGATTCGAGCTACCTTGGTGTAATCGGTGCTACCAGTGGTGCATATAAGACATAGTTAACTTCATTCAGGTAAGCTAACAGCAGAACAGAATAAAAGCACTCGAACTGGCTTGCACTGAATCGAAATTGTGTTCTTAATCAATGTACATTTATATTATTTCAATTTCCATACAAGTTATGTTGTATAAAATAATCTATTTTCGTCCCGCTAAGTGGCAGCATCTGACTATTAATCACTGCACACTGATACTTGCGTCTTCAGTAACGAGCAGACGATTTTATCACGATAAAATACCCTCCTCGCGATTCCTACAAGAATATTGCAAGATAAACGGCTGTGATTGGTCTATATCCGAGGAATTGCTAAACGTTATTGGTGAATATCAAACACGCGGCGTATGAGTTGAATAGTCGTCACTTTTAGCTCATAGTCTTTGAAAAATCTCGTTTATCTTGTCGGAGATCAAACGAGAGACCTTCCGGCTATTGCACACTGCCTCAACCAAATGCGACACAGTTAGGGTTAGGACTTGACCCGTAAAAAGGCTTTTCTTCATGACGTGTAAAATACGCGTAAAAACGTGTAATTAACGTAATAAAGAAAATATAGAAAAGCTTATGACTTTAACCTATGTTCCTTTTTATAAATTTAGGCTATACTGTATACAGCTGCCAAAACCTCTCAGCTGCGAAACTTGTCATTGAAACTTTGATAATTGATCCTCAATGCCCATTTTCAAGGGATCGTTAAAACAAAAAGAGCCAGTTTTTTATGTTTTCAAAATCAGTATAGGCTATATTGAAGAAATTTATTGAATACTCATTTTAATACCGTCACATGCACTATTTCATTTGACGACACTGAAAAAATGGAAAATTGGCCAATTTTTTCAACTTTTCAACTTTTTTCAACTTGATAACAGGCGCTGTTTTAACTTGATACTAGGTCTATAGACAGCTCTGGTCTATATATTGTGGGTGCCACTTATTAAAAACTTGTCTTTTTCCAAGAACTGCCTCTACCTCCTGTCACCCTAATCCTCTTCGACCTGTCAATCAGTTAATAGAAAGGTAATTGAGCGTATTCACATTTGTACAATGTTTCCAAATACGTACCACACCACGTTTACTTCATTTGAGAAGGGGTGAATGACAGCGGTAACACTGGGGAAATCCACGCGGCTACAAGAGCCCCTGTTCTTTGTCGGCGTCGGTGTCTGTGCAGGTTTTTGGATTAGGGAACATTGCTATTAGGCTATATTCCTTTGTAGATGGATGATAGTTTGGGAGGTCTTGTTAAAATGGCACGAACCGTATGTAAAGCTAGGTTTTGTTCTAAATTCTGTGCATGATACTATGTGCCGGGATGTGTGAAGTTTCAAGCAAAGCATTTCAGTAGATATTGTGCTAAGTTATTGTAGTGTGTTAAGTACCTTCATTTAAGTATTGTGTACTGTTTATCCAGACCACGAAGCCCGCGGTTCCAAGTAATTTTCAGTTGTGGCCACAAGAACCGCTAAGCTCTACCGTTGCTGACGTGTCCAACACACTCCATATCAATGCCTTCTCCTTTTCTTCTTCCTCATTCAGACTTCTACAATTTACTTCTGAAGTTCATTCATTTTCGTTCTTTTATTTAGAGCCCATTTGTAAGTGATTATTACCATTACTATTGTTGTTGATGTGGAATATAATAATTATTATTAATTATTATTGTTACTAATAGACTGTATTACAAGTTTTGTCAACACTTGAGATTAAAGTAAACTGTTATAAATTAAAAGATGAAGGAAGCTAAGACTGTTTAAGGTTGCAGGGAATTTCAAAATAGACGCAATAGGCCAATACGTATAAAATTACTGTCTGAACATTCTGAGACATTTTGATCCCACACAACATTTAGCCTATGTAGGCCTACTTATTTCCTGAGAAAGTAAGTTGCTTGCTCTACATCAGTGATGCTCAAACTTTTTAAAATGGAAGATAAGCCTGTCATACCCCCTACAACTGACTAAATGTTTAACGTGCTCCTATAATAAAATGTTCGAAAGCAAAGATTAAGTCATCCAAATTTCATTAACAATTTAATCGTTTTCAGTTATTTCAGAACAACGAAGTTAATTTAAAATTATATTATTGTCAATGCTGGATGTTATAAAAATAAATAACTAAATAATACGCGCTTTATTGTAAATCTTTATAATAGAAATTTTATATAGCCTAAACAGTTTATTAAACATTTTCATTGAGGATTTCTCTATTGAAATTGTCACCATTCAAATGATTTAGTTCAGTAATTATCCTATTTAGCCATTACAATTATTATTTTCACCAGAACTATAGTATTTTGCAAAAAAAGAAAGCCTCAGTTCTTGGAGCCACCAGAAAACATTTCCCCCTGCTACTTAGCTGTAGATATTAGCGAATAATAGACGATCCTCGTTAAATGCCTAGAAGAAAAACTGTCTGGCTTCTGCCTTTTCTGGAGATTGTTCAGTACAATGTTATGTATGATGTTCAATAGTTGCACCCGCAGTGTTAGCTGGTGTAGTAGTCAGAGGTGCTACATCAGAAGATTGTTTACTTTCGAAATACTGCGGAGTAGCGAACAATAAGGAACCCTCATTAGGAGGGGAAACATTGTAAAACCATTCCTCAAAGTCACCCCAGGCGGTGGCGTGAGACGAGGCCGTCATGTTTTGTAAAATACTATAACTTTATTTTATGATTCAAATATGCCTTTTACAGGTGTTACTTTTGTTGCCTTAGCTATAAATTTCATGTGTAAAGAACTAACTAAATAGGCTTGATTATTTATAAAAGTAGAAATATCAAATGTCTTATGATCTATTTCATGATATTTCATACTTTCCAAATTTAACATGGAGATTGGTACAATTCATTGGCAGCAGTGGACAAAGTTTCAACATCGCAATGTAGGCCTGTAGTTATTATTTTCACCAGAGTATCCCCTAAACGTAGTGCTTAGGGGACGAAGGAGGGAAAACTGAAGTGTGAGCGATATTTTAGGTGTTGGTTTCTCCTTGGTGTTTTCTTGTATCGGCTGTTCTGTGTATTAATTACCTGAATTTATACCATGTCCCTGCTACTGCAGGAGTGCTTACTAATGGATCTGTCACCAACACTAGCAGCCTGATCACAACCCCAAGTTTTGCTTGAGCGAGAGCAACAGAGAGGTCAAACTTTTCAGTTAAAATGCCAAGGTAATTAATCGTGCCGTGTTGCATTTCAGCGGTTTCTCCACAGTTACTTTAACATTTCGACAATAGTTATTACTTCCAATGTTCTCTAATTGTGTATTGGACAGGTTTTACAACAAACTTGTTGTAGGCTGACAAGCGTCTTAATTCATTAAATAATTCAACTGGGGAGGACGAGTGAAAATATAGAGGAATTATGGGCACAAAAAGTTGGAATAAACTCAAATATCAAATCTAATAAAGCATTCCATAAATAAATATTCTGAGAGAACTAAATAGTAATTATAAAGAATGTGTAAGAGGAAATGTTCTTTATGTTTGTACTTTGTTTGTCTGTGTTCGATGCTAGTCAAATCTACGGCACGCAAAGGTCTGAAATTTTGAACATAGATAGTCTGAAGGGAGGCATGTCAAACTCAATTTTTTAAGGGCCAACTCTACTTAATGAATTAAAATCCAGAAGCCGCATGCCGAAATGAAAATACAACCTTTTGTTGTTATAAAATTAAAGACGTTTTTATATTTTATAAAAAGCAACCACCCGACCTTTAAATTTTATTCATACCATAGAGTAAATGCTATGTGTATTAGGGTACACTCAATAGATTTTAAGCATAGTACATAGAACATTTGTGGATAACCAAAATATAAAAGTACTTACAAATTTTAGGCTTACATTCATTATTAATTAATTAACTATTTTATGTTGGAAGCATAATGACTGAAGTCAGAAGCAATGTGGGAATAATGAAAATCCTGGTAGGTAGGAAAATTAATTAAGCTGCCGCTTACCAGTTGCCCTTCCCAATGCCCGAGTTTTTAAAAGCGTTAATATTATGATACAACGAAATTACAAACTGACCTTTCCCTCGTAACTTTAAATTTTAGTCAATTAAATTCCCTGTAATATCTACCATGAATGTCAAATCTTCAATCCTATTACGATCGTCACTTAGCTTATCGCCTTTCATTTCTAAGAAAATTAATTTATTCTCAAAGAGGTCAAAAGCGTTTTAAAACTCGACGATAAGAAAGCCGGAGAACTTCTTACTCAAATTTAAGCCTACTACCTATATCATTAATCAAAGTTGAAAACTAATGTTCATTCATTCCCCTGGTACGAATCAAATTCACTGTTTTCCGTACGAATTTCAAAATATTTTAACAATAGTGAACAATGCATTATACTTTACGGCCACTGCACTATATAGGTTAGCCAAGTATTATATGAGACACTTGTCTTCTGTAACTTACTGATAGAAATTCAGGTTTTAGCAAAATTTATTTTACATTAATTTTTTTAGGCACACGTATTTATATATTTTATATAAAACTTTGGGGGCCGCATTTCGTAACTGAGGGGGCCCCATGTTTGATACGCATGATCTGAAGGGGTCCGAATGCACCTCGATGCTGGGTTTTTCACTTTTACTTTCGTTCGCGAGTTATGAGGGGAAACTGGCAGAAAACGTGATGTTTAGCACTATCGACGCAACAGATTTCACTAGTAATTTCCAATGGTGAAATTAGGGATATGTGGCTAAGAAATAGGACATATGCATGCATTTATGACCTAAAAACATTAAAATATGATCAATAAAATTTAAAATATGACTTTACCACTTACACAATGTTTATATATTTTTTTAAGTTTCATTACAATTCATTTTAATAAAATACAATGCGAATTATTTAAAATATCTGTAAATTCTCAAAAAGTATCATTATAATGCAATATTTACAAAATATGATATTATACTTCAAAATTTCTCTAAAATGCACACAAATATGCCAAAAATATGACCTAAATATGCATTTTCATACAAAATATGCTATAATAGTTGAAAATTTCCTAAATATGCAGTTATATGCACAATAAAAGCCGATCCATTTTCACCAGGATGCTTGGAATCGGGTTTAAATCAGTCGGAAACCTGAAATAATGCAAAGGAGAAAAATATGACATGTCAAAGAAATCCGCCCCCTAATCATCACAAAGTAAACAAAATCAAGACAAAATTCCACCCAAAAAAAATAAAAATAAGTTCTGTTGAAAGATGTATTTCATATTAATAAAAAAATTAATATTTTTTCCGAAAAAAAAAAGACGTTTAAAATAAGATAAAAATAACAGGAGAGTATTTTATATAAATTTAGGAAATAATGTAACTTTCATCCTTACACAAGCCATAATTTAGTAGTTACATGTCCGTATATGCCTAATTTGATTAATTACAGGGCGTGTAAATCTCACATTCCATATTGAAAGGAATGAATGAAATGAAAAGAATGGATGACATAACAAGGCGTGTAAGAAAGGATAAGAGAGTAACTTAGTGCAGGTGGAAGGCGGGCTTGGTGACAGAAGCTCATTACTTGTTGTGTGACAGTTTCTGTAATTAACACGGTGTCAACACGGTCTGCACTTGACAACCCAGACTCAACGCGAGGGCGGGAGAGGGTTTCTTTTATCAAAAGACTCACGTGTGCTGCCTGCTTTCAAATACCATTTTTCTCAGCACTTTCCTTTTTATCGGTTTTATACTAACAGCTTTATACAAGGTTATTCAATTAGGCTAAGTATATTTTTTTAATATTAATTTATGTATACAATTTAGAAATAGCAGGTATCTCCGTGATTTTATAATATTTCGCCTTGGGTTTGTGTCTCTTTAGCTGATGCTAATTATTATTTTTATTGTTAACCTATTATTATTATTATTATTATTTAAACTTATTACTATCATTTAAACTTATTATTATTGTCATTACTATAATTGTCATTATTATCATTGTTATTATTATTATTATTATTATTATTATTATTATTATTCGGATGCGGTGTTGTGGAGGTAGCGTGTCCGCCTGTAGATCCGAAGGTCGCGGGATGAAACCCAGCCGTGGCCGTTGGATTTTCAGAAGTCCTGGGCACGGAGTCCTCCGGAAGGGACTTTAAGCTGGACGGCCCGTATCGTAGATTTACGGTACGTAAAAGAACTCCAAGCCTAAATTAGAGCCTCTGGACGAAACTCCTCGGCTCTTTCACGTCCAAGTAATACCTTAGTTTCTGGAGGGAAGTTTTTGAAGTGATGGTCTTACCACCTGTCCCATTATACTCTCTCGGAAAATAAGTGTAACAAAATCAATCTGGGTACCACTTGGAGCCCTTACAAGAAAGAGTTATTATTATTATTATTATTGTTATTATTATTATTATTATTATTAGCTTGTGGATCTCATCTCATAGGTCTTGAAGTTTTCATTTCTGACCAATGGTTCCCTGCCTAAAGTAGGCTACTCAGTTTAGATTTTGTATAATCTGTATTATTTTCATACAAGAGGCACCAGATATGTATAATAGGCTACAGACACAGGCTTAATATACTCACATTCTGCAGGACAGTAAGTTATAATTGTACATTATGCAACTTTCTGTGTGTTTGTGTGTGTTTTATATTTTTTATTTTTATTTTTATTTTTGGAGTAGCATCCACATCTTCGTTCATTACTACACTACACTACTACACAACGAATGAACAAATAGCCTACCATTCGTTCGTGTTAAGAAGTCTCCAGTAGGTTGACCTCGATTACGTCACACTTGGGTAATTGAATTGTTCAAGTGCCTGTATTATTTCTAATATATTCAAATATGTTTTTATATGCCATATAAATATTTTAGTGAATCAACTAGTGAGAGTTGATAAGTACTTTAGAAGTAGTCTTTACAAGTCTGGTTAGAATCATTTCGGGAGATTTCTTGATTGAGTTGCTACCACGGTTTTAAGTTAATTTCCCCATGTGGTTTCTATTTTTAAGAAATCTGTTGTAATGATATCAAAGTTCGGTAATTTCCACTCACAGCAAGAGGCTCTGATATTAGGGGATTTTCTTAATGTAGGCAAGTTTTCGTGATAAGGCTACTTCCTCAAAGCAGCTCTAAGTTATCGGAAACAGACCTTATGTAATAACATAACTTAAACTTGATAAGATATTTATTATACAAAAAGTGCGTCTTGTCGAAACACTGTTGTTGGGAATTTCAATGGTTTCTGCGGTCATTTTCAGGAAGGATATAGCACCAGCGGAAATAGATAAAATCTTAGTAAATCTAGATAACGTTTCTCGTAACTTATTTCTAACTATAATATTCCTATTTAAACTTGTCCACTTCATAATATGTCATGACTTTAAGCTTAAAATGTATAAAGTGTTTCAATTTTTTAGGGTGTACAATATTCTTAGTGCCATTTTCAGTCCCAGCACCTACTGTCTATCGTTATCTCCATTTTATAACCTTTGTTATTTGTAATATTTAATCATAATCATAATCATGTTTATTGAGCCGTTAAGTACAGTACAATTGGCCAGGTAATAAAATAAATAATTAGTTACAACACATAAAACCTCAAATAGTGCTAAAGTCTAAAGTAAAAAAATCTTCAAGATTATACAGAGGATTTCAAATGAGCATATTTTTCAATTTTATCCTAAAATAATTAAAAGATGCTTTTACAATTATTTCAGGAAGTGAATTGATGAGTCTAATACCCATATAATTTTAATTTGTTAAATAAATTGATTTAACGCACAGATTTAACATTATATCCCCAAGGGAATGAGATGGCATTTTTAAATTACGTTATGTTTATTCAAATGTCTCGTTGCCGTATATTCAGCTCATTCATAGTATTCTTCGTATGAAATTTTCAGTCTATCACGATTTTTTGTTCGTTACAAAAGTGCTTCATGGAGAAAGATGATGCTAATTTTGGAATTTTTTTATTCTTGTTTGTTACGAAGAATTTGAATGAAAACTAATTTCGTCGGCTTGGATCGCGCAGTTAGTATCGCGCTGGCTTTCTTTGCCCAAGATTGCGGGTTCGATCCCGGCCCAGATCGATGGCATTTATGTGTGCATAAATGTGACATAACTCATGTCAGTAGATTTACTGGCACGTCAAATCACTTCTGCTGGCCAAATTTCCGGCACATCGGCGACGTCACAGGCCTAAGTTGCAGTGCATCCCCGTCGTTAAATAACCATACACCAACCTACCAAAATTAATTTCTTTATGCAAAAGCGTAGGCCGAATATTAGCTTTTCTAATTTAATTTTTACTGAAGAAAGCTGTTACACCAAAACATAATTTAAATTCAGTAATTCAAAGTAGGCCTATATGTAGGCCTAACTAGCTTAAACAATATTTCCCTTTGTTTATTACCTGTAGTCTAAGGAAAGTGTAAGTTATACTTTTTTTATAGATATATAAGCATTCATGAGCCACAGATTATTGTCTCTGTTGGACACTACATGAGAATATTATAGGAGAAAAATTCCTCCGGCACTGGGACTTGAACCCAGGACCTTTGGCTATTCGCGCCAATGCTCTACCAACTGAGCTAAGCCGGAGCTCAATTCACAGCGCCAGATGGGCAAATCAGTCATAGGAGAGAAGTTCCATCTGGCGCTGTGAATTGAGCTCCGGCTTAGCTCAGTTGGCAGAGCATTGGCGCGAATAGCCAAAGGTCCTGGGTTCAAGTCCCAGTGCCGGAGGAATTTTTCTCCTATAATATTCTCATATACTTTTTTAGTTGCTGTAGGCCAATTCTGATCAATTTGATCAACCCTCTTTACTCTTCTGTCATGATGTTCAACTTCATGGCAGTCATTATTATTGCATAATAAACTTTACTCTTCTTATTTTAACGTCTAGAAGAGTTGGAGAATATAACAATATCTTCTTAAGCATTGCAGGTAATAACGTCTCCCTTATCAAGGCTCTCGAATAATGTATCTGAAACAAGACAGAATTATATATCTTGAAACCGAGCTAAACACGAAGTAAAGAGATTTTTATTTCCACGCGTTGCAAGGCTTAATGAGAATGTGCCATTAATTCGGGCGAGAAGATTAGTGTTGCTTGGATCGCATTCAGGAGCCCTGGAGCTAAAACAGGAGTAGCAGCTCCTCCCACTTTCATCAGGAGGCACAGCTCCATTGTTTTTGTTGCTGTAATATCATATAATAATGATAATTGCCTCCAGGTGATCTACTGGCTTAGTACCTGGAGGCTACCAGGCCCGTCTAGGAGGTTGCAATGTAACGGATACCAGTGGGCTTGTGGCCAGTTACAAATCGAGTTACGAATAAATAATTATGAATTATAACTAGGGGCGGATTTCTATGACCTAAAAAATAGGATATATGCATGCATTTATAACCTAAAAACATTAAAATATGACTATTAAAATTTAAAATACGACTTTACCACTTAAACATTGTGTATATTATTTTTTTACGTTTCATTACAATACGTTTTATTAAAAGAGAGTGTTAATTATTTAAAATATCTGTCTATACTGAAAATATTTGCAGTTTATTACATTTCATCTCAGCTCATTATGGTTTGAATAAATGCATTTTCATATTAGAAATTCTCAAAAAGTATCATTATAATGCAACATTTACAAAATATGATGTGAATACTAAATATGCTACAATAGTTGAAAATTTCCTAAATTTGCAGTTATACGCACAATAAAAGCAGTTCTATTCTCACCAGGATGCTTGGAATCGGGTTTAAATTAGTCGTAAACCTGAAATAATGCAAAGGGGAAAAATATGATATGTCATAGAAATCCTCCCCCTAATTATAACTATCCTACCTAGTTTCCGCAAGTGACGAATTCCCTTCAGGGATTTACCGCCACTAAGTTTAGTTTAATTTTATTTATAATAATCCTTCATTGGTGCTCAGAAGAGCATACATAATCTCGTGGGCTTACAAGCAAAATCCACTAAGTCAACAGCATTTCCATAAGACTTAGTGGATTTTGCTTGTAAACCCACGAGTCTGTTGATCTAAAAACTTTGCAGGCTTGTCGAATTCAGCTGGCGTTCAAAACTTGGGATCAGGAAACTGTAAATTCATTGAAAGTAAGTTATTTGAAATGGATCTCATTCAGAATTTAACTCACACTTTAGTTGTTTAATTTACCATCGTTAGGCCTATTAAGAACTTAATATTAAAGACTGCTATAAGTAGGCTAATAAATAAGTAATAGTAAGGGTGTGTTCAGAACTATGTTGAATTTGTCCCCCCCCCCCCTTTAATAAATTTCCCAGCGAGGCTCCTCGGTTCAAGGTAATTGGAGATTCGATAATGATAATGATAATAATAATAATAATTTTATCACGTTGGTTTTCCTTTTCAAGATCTCTCGTTTTAAATATGCATTAATATAATTATATTGGGTTGTTACCATAGCTCAGGATCGCTGCGGTTATTCTATGTCTGTGGAAATATATCTATAATATTTAAGATAATCTTAGTCTTTAAATGAGCTTCATCTGTAGATGTGGAGGCCAATCCTGGACCAAGTGGAGGACTATTATAGCAAGCGAGCTGCTCTAAGTAGCGAGTAACTCGACTGTTTCTCTCCAAATGACATTCGAACGTGAGCGTGCGATGATTGGGGTGACTACTGTACTGTCTGCCCCGACCAAAATTCCATTTATCCCAATCCATCTCCCTGTACTTCTTGATATCCATACCAGTTTGGCTTTTTCGTTTAGATGCTTTGACAAACTTTCCTGGGATTTTCTCCACTCGTAAAGGTAAAAGCTGGAATGGAATTTAGGCCTACTTAACATTCATCCCAAATATTCCCTATCCGTATAAAATGCATTTTTTAGAAGTCTAAGGAGGAAACCTTAACTCTTGCTTTTCTCAAACCATGTCCACTTCAAATATGTGATCCATATACTTGATTTATTATGCATTTTAAGCTTCTAGAAAATAACTTTCGGGTTAATAAACTCAATTAAATCAACTGAACATGAAGGTCTCAGGTAATATAGGCTAATTAAAATATTAAACATACAATTTGACGCTATTATTTATAATTATTTATTTATTTATACTGGCGTAGTTAAGGCCATAAAGTCTTCTCTTTTACTTCCCAGTAAAACTATAGGCCTATATATTATACATAGGCTCTTATATAAAATTTGATAAAGATCTAGAAATAAAAAATCTGAACATTTTCTAGGCAATAAAACTCTTACAAATTACAAGTAAAAAAAATTGATAAAATGAAATAAAACAAGTCTAATTAATCAAATTAATGCTAACAAATTTGTTATTGTCCAACAAAATGAATATTCAATTAATTTCTAAATTGTAGAAATTTCGAAAGTCTCTATGATATGATGAGGCAACAAATTCCAAAAGCGAGGGATACACACTAAAAGGGGAAGAATAAAATTATGAGATAATGTAGGGGAATAAGAAATAAGTTTTGATTGTGCGTTCGTGAGGAAGAGAGAATAGATTAAAACGAGATTGTAAATAAGCTAGGGCCTATTAGTAGTGCAAAATTATAGCGTGTACATAATTTACAGAATGTGATTGAAATTAAATACAATTAAGATTACATAAATGTTACTTATATTAATTAGGCCTAATACAAATATTTATTCGAATATATTAATGCTATGTTTGCGTTTGTGTAACAGAGCCCTACGGTACTAGAGCAACTATGATAAGTCACTTTTAATCGACAGGGAGAAACCATCTGTAGTGGGAAATATTAATGGAGGATTTAAAAAAAATTGTTTTAGGATGGAAGATACTTTGTGCCGGTTTTTAAATTTCTCTGATTTTTTTGTAATAGTATTTAATGTTTTATTGCCTTGAAGTCTCACAATAGGAAGAAAGAAGAATAGTGGAATAAAAGAATAATAATAATAATAAAGTGGAAGACGAAGAAAGACATAGTAGACTTATCATATCTCATTATTAATACTCTATGTGCTGCGAAAAATAATTAAATAACTAGCCAATGCATTTGATCTGGTGATGGAAGTTGAGACTGTGATACTTTAAAAAATAATAATTTGTTAATAAAATTGTAATATCCGACCTCTGTGTTTGCGGTAAGAAAGCTATCAATAGTTACTTCTTTTAAATTCCTTTGCGAGTAGAATAAAGTAGCATCGGTTAACCAAAAAACCACAGCCGCTGGAGTTTCAACTTCAGTGATTTACTGAATGGACAATGTCGGACAGTACCGGTACCGGGTTGACGTTTTCATTTACTCTTCCTACTGTGGAAGCGATTCTAGGATTCGGGATCAAGGTCAGGATCTTATTAGTAGAAGCTATAGACCTAAAGTGATTAGATTAATATTATTTTGCATTAGTATTAGCATTATTGGGGTACGCCGTAGCGTAGCGGTTGAGGCGCTACGCTACAAACTGGAAGGTCCCGGGTTCGATCCCCGATGAGGTCGTTGGAGTTTTTCAATTGGCCTAATCCTTCTGGCGGCGCTATGTCCCTTGGCTCGACAAAGCCTCTGACAGAAATGAGTGCCAGGAGCAATCCTGGGGGTAAAGGCGGCAGGTGCGTAAGGCTGACAACCTTACCACCTTCACATGCCGAATGTCTAAAAATCTAGGAGCCTTAACCTCCTGGAACCCTCTAGGCCTCCATGGCCTGTATAGGGAATACTTTACTTTTACTATAAGCATTATTAGTATTATTAGTATTATTTCTTGTAGCATAATACTCTGTTTTCATTGAATATCGTTCTCGTTTTCACATTCATACAAATATCCGGAAGATCGGCTTCGTAAATTAAAGTAATTTGATATAGTAGATGAAATAAAAATTAGAGTGACGGGTTTTACATAGGATATAGCTGAATATTTTCCAAAACATTATAAATATAAAGGCATATTCATTTCTCATATTTCTGGGCACAAGAATCCACTTCCATGTTTCTGTTTTAATTAACGTATAATGAGTGCGGTAACCAGCAAATTCGTGACGTTAGAACTTAAAAACTCGTTCTAGAACTGAGGTTTCCAACTTTAAGAGGCCCGAGGGCAATGTTATGTTCAGGCGTCAATTAGCGGGCCGCACAATTGGGGGGGGGGGGTAAAGTTAGTCAATTTGAAAACAATTAAATGAAAATACAACAAAAATTAGATATTACTTTGATTTTTTTAAAAGTGTTAAATTGATATTATTTTGCTTGTATCGTGTGCGGTATTCACATAAAATTTTGACTTGCAAACTTTAACTTGACCTGAATTTCTAATTTAGGCGATAAAAAAAAAGAAACATAAGTTAAAATTTTATACTTGAAATTTATTTAACTTAAACTGAATACCTTTTTTATGACCAACATTTTTTATAAAAAAATTAATAAATCATAAAATTTTACTTCTGGGCTGCAAGAAAAAGCCTCGCGGGCTGTATTCATCTCTCGGGACGCCAGTTTGAAACCCCTGATTTAGAATCTCACCTGGCAATACGACTGTGCAATTGGAATGCAAGTTATTCTACTCAAATAGTATTCTTATAGAATAATATTCTTCTAAGTTTTTTTTTTTTAATTTCTAAGTAAATAATGTTTTGATGACACAAGTCATTGCTGAGCAATCCAAGCAATCTGGCTGTTGCAATTCTGCGAAACCTTAATACCTATTATCTAAAAAAAAAAAAAAAAAAAAAAAAAAAAAAAAAAAGCATCAAGATAATCACAAAAATTCAAAATTGGTTTTATATTTTATTGTTGTGTTCATTGTTCACAATGGGATTACATCACTGAAAGATCTCACACCTGTCTGGTTGAAGTTCCACTTGTTATGGATGCAGGTGTAACGTATAGTTTAGTATAAATGAAGGAACGCTGCAGTAGCAGGATAATGAGAAAACAAAACGTGCTCACTCACTGCGTTAGAAAGCAATCACATTCTCAATATCTCCGGTTAGTAATTTCCCGGGACAATTCAACGATATAAAAAGTTGGTACTACATTGAGAATTTGACATAGGCCTTCTCTAACTGTCCACCAACAGCTCAGATGAACATACTTTTGAGTGGTAATAATTGTTTATAGCTGTTACATATTTTGATCCTATTTAGTATTAAAATTCATAAGGGGGTTCATCGCTGATTAGTGAAAAACGTGTTATAATTTTCGCCCCTACAATATATATATATGTATATGTATATATATATATATATATATATATATATATATATACACACACACGTAACACTTCCTATTTGTATATTCCTTATTTCAACACAGAAAACTTTGAACCAAGATTTAGAGCTCATTATACAAACTTTTCTACAACAAGTGTTGCTTCAAAGGATTCACAAACTTTATTGAATTTCTATTTCTATTCTGTAGCTTGTAAGTTTAATTTTTATATACCCAGTGTTTTCATTCATTTTCTTTAGTTTTATAGTCAGTTCAATTTGTATTCAAACAACAACCCTAACATACACTCGGGGGAAATAGAGTTTGTCTGGTTGAAGACTCCATAGATAGACAAATAAATAAATAAATAAATAAATAATAATGTCATCAAGAAACTGACCCTAGTGATGAACTTTTAATATATCAGAATAGTACGAAAGAAAAATTTGTCTAGCCTATAATATTTTTTTTAGCAGTTTGCTTTGCGAAAATATAATAGTTTCATTCATATATTTTACCGTAAACTTAGTAGTATCTCTAGACTAGTATTTTTACAAAACAATTTGTAGAAATTCTGAAAGCGTTGGTAAAATTTAAAGTAAATTAAGGAGAAATATCGGTCACAAAAAACTATCAATAACGGCCATGTCGTCGGCAATCTGACCACATATCCCCAATCCTGCCACCTGCCCATGGTAGGCTATATGATACAGCGTTCGGATGAAAGGTGCTGACCCACAAGGGATGTAGCACCGTGGATTTTATATTAGTTTAAGGAGAAATATACTAGATTATAATTTCAGTCTTTTACAGTTTGTCGATTAATTATTAAAGACTATAGAAATTAATTAATTATCCGGATTCAGGATAACCAAGGCATTTAAAATCCATTGAGGTTACATTGGTGTTCCAAGTATGTGCTTAAAACTTAGATTATTTCATGCAAATGAAATATATATATATATATATATATATATATATATATATGAAGTTAATCCAAAACTTGAAAACAACAGAAATAAAATTTTAAAATTAATTATACGAGTAGTGCACATTTGCTTCATTTGATAATGAATAAACAATTTTTAGAATAACTTAGTTAATTTTTTCTTGGATGCATGGTTTAGACATAAAAATTAATAATCTGTCAAAAAATTGGCTACATGCACTTCGAAGTAAAAATCGTTAGGCTTATTTCAAAATACAATTAACTTCTAACTTTTACTCCCTCCCTCTCTCTCTCTCTCTCTCTCTCTCTCTCTCTCTCTCTCTCTCTCTCTCTCGCTCTTACTCTTTCTCTTTCTCTCTTAGCCTATTGTCTGCTTTCCACTCCTCATCTATCTTCCATCAGTCCATCTAGGGTTAAAGTGCAAACTTGCTGTTATAGCGTCCTTTGCCTTTATTAATTGATTTACAATTATCATGGCTCGCCTTTGTCGTCTTGCGGTTAGCTTTGCTGACTCAGGATTCGCAGGTGTGGGTTCGTTGCCCGTACCTCAGATTTTTGGAACGAAGTGTACTCAGCCTCGTGACACTCTGAGGAGTTCCTCGATATGCTCCAGACATCAATAATAGCCGTGGGAGTATTCGTGCTGACCACATGTCCTCAATCAATCATCTGTCTATGGTAGATGACTTAGCGGTCGGATGGTATGCCTAGCCCTAAAAGGAATGTGGTGTCTCGGTGTTTAGATTTAGAACTATCGTCCAAAAGGTCAGCATAATCATATAGGAAGTGTGTTATATTGTTTAGAATTTTGCTGTAACAGAACATATCAATTGCACATAAAATGTGTATTATTATGTATTCAAATTTATTCTGAAGTCACCGAAGAAGTTGCAACTTATTACTGCTCTTTGTTCGTAATGCTAATTGTGTCTGGATATTTCAGAAGATTCGCTAAAGGACAATTATAGAAATGTTATGAAACAGCACGCGTTTAAAACATAATATTCCTATGCTTCGTCCCTTTTAAGAAGGAAATGAAACAATATATACCGGTGTATTACTTTTAAAAATATATTTATGTTAATATTAATTATATGAATAATTTCGAATAAATCATACGTGTTTCACTACTCGAAAGACTGAATTTATCAAATCTGAACAGAGTTATTTAGAAAAGATTCGAGCCGGGGACTCCTATACTGCCAAGGTCGCTTGCTGCATGGCGCTGTGAGACGCTAGGTGCTGAAGAGGTGTGAGGAGGGACCATCACGATTTGGATTGCCTTTAAATTGCAGGTTTTCTTCTCGGTGAATGAGAATCATCAGTCAGTACTGCATCCAGAGTCTCCTGCTGAATGAGAAACTACTAGGAGCTTCCGTAGTGTGACCTCTGCACCTCCCAACATCCTTACCCAATTCCCAACAATATCACGTCTCAAACCAGCAATGTTTATTTCCCCAAAAATTTGATGAAGTTGTAACTATATAATAGATTTTACTGTTGGTTGTTTTTGCAGATATTCATAAGCACGACATTATTTTGTATGAGAATTGTTAATAACAGGGGTATGCCGTTTTGCAGTTGGTTGAGCACATGAAATGAAAAGGTCGCGGATTAAATTTTCCGATTAGGTCACTGGAAATTTTCAGTTGACCTAACCATTTTGGAGTCGACTCAGCTTCTAATGGAAATGGGTACCAGGAGATATCCTGATTCATAAATGCCATATTCATCTGCCAATAGCTATAAAATCCAGGAGCCTCAATGTTTTGGAACCCTAAGAGTTTCTAAATTTTGTAGGCTCTATAGGCAGTTTTTAGCATATTGTTGCAATACAAGTAGGCCTATTGGCAGTCTCTATATCATTAAAACTGTTAAATTGTTTTGTTAAATATTCCTGACTTATTCTCAATCTTGTACAAGAATTACTTTTCAGTATGATTCTCGGGAGCTTTCATTATTATAAGAGCACAATATCGTCACTATATTTCCAGTTCTTTTCAATATTGACGCATTTTTCAATATTGTGCGGACAGCAACTAAAATTATTATTTGCTATTTAACAAAACAAAATAAATTCTTTTTTACGTAAGAAAAGTGATACTGAAATAGAAGCATCTACACCTAATTAGGAAGATATTAAGAAGTATTTTTTCGTACGTAATCTCACGAAATATTACGAGTTTATCAATAGATTCGCGACTGCGAACTAGTCTTAATAAATCCCACTCGAGTTTACGAATTTCATCAGATAAATTTGCTCGAACTTCGTCCTCTCAAATATATTGATAAACTCGCAATCTCTCGTTGAATTACCTATGATAAATAGATGGTATGGTTTGTAAATGTCGCACTTGTTCCAATCATTTCCATCTGGCACTTTGTTTTGTAAGTTTACCTTATTTTTATTTTTTTTAAAGCTGGTGTTGTTACCTTCAAAACTTGTTACTAATATATGATGGGTTGGAATAATATGTATTATTAACCCTAGAATTCCCCCCTTTTTTTAGTGTCTGGATTTCGAAGAAGAAGGCCTTCAAGTGAGGTACGTGAACATTTTATTATTTTTCTTTTCATTTTAAACTGATTTTGTGAGCTTTGAAACGTGTTGCAAATTGTTGTAGTTTTCTTGTTTGGTTTTTACTTCTTTAATTTCGATGATGTCAGATCTATACTAATATTTTTGTACATTTATTATAATCAAATAACGTTAAAAACAAAATTATTTATATAGTACAGAATTGAAAAGTCGATTACTAAAAAGGGATGGTTCTGCGAAAATAATTGAAATAAATAAAATTGAAATAAAAAGTTTCAGGTTCAACGAGGCCTTTATATTCCATAATGTAAGTTTAAAGGGTTAAATTGTGATTTAGCGAAATATAGACTAATTAAAAATGTTAAAATTCATGTTATCTGCTTTTGGTTTTAATACGAGATATATATACGTTATATCATATCATTCAGTAAAGTTTATACTATTAATATACAATATTTTATGGCAACATATTGCACAATATTCAGTACATACACATTTCAGTTCACTGGTAAAAGTGTCACGTGGCAGCAGTGTATGATCCCCATAGCAAACACTGACTCAAAAATTACTGCGCCTTAGACAAATTACTAATCATTCAAGCCAGTTACTTTTCTTTCTATTGGATACAGAATCCACCCTTTACGATCTATACTTATAGCCCGATTGTAACTTAAACAAAAGTTCCTCCAATCGGTATGGTGTTATCTTGACGTGTTAGATGAAACCAGACTAGTACACTGGCCTAACTATTCCAGTTTACAAAAATAGTCAGAAAATAAAATCGGAAGTTAAGCAAGCGTAGAAAAAGCAGAATTTAGGCCTCCAAAAATAGGCCGAATTTAAGGAATGTGAGAAGTGTTGATTTAGCTATTTTGGTAAAAAATGTTTTATTTTTTATTTTAGTGTAAAACTCAATCATATCCTAAAATATCGTATAACTGTGCAAAAATTATTATGTTTAGGCATATAGAACAGATGCAGTTGACGACATTTTTAAAAGTACTGCAGTCAGTTAAACACCTCTTTGTGCTTCAAACTGCCAGTAGTAGTGAATGCAATCTTTAATCGCTTGTTTCCTCAGTTTCAATTTTCATGTTAATGTGTCGTATTCAAAATGTATCTTCTCACACAGAAATAAAGATTTTGCTATTAATTTTTTTTCTTCACAATGTACTTCAGAATGCTTGTGGGCTAATGAAACTAATAATTACTTATTGTATATTCCTTAGTTATTTTTTTTTAAATTGTATAATCATAGGCCTACGTCATTTTTTTTAATTT
Organism: Ectobius pallidus; assembly: GCA_964059195.1. Lineage (NCBI taxonomy): Eukaryota > Metazoa > Arthropoda > Insecta > Blattodea > Ectobiidae > Ectobius > Ectobius pallidus. Next base: position 96,948,470 of record CAXKWD010000006.1, read on the forward strand.
TCATTTTTTGAAGTGTAAACAATAAAAAATCCATCAGTAAATTTTTAAAACTAGCATGAGAAAATCTCACATAAAAACTCAGGTTCTCACTACGGATTCGCAGGTCTGGATTAGTTCCCCGGCATTTCCTCGGATTTATCTGAGGTAGGGATGTCTGGGACGGGGTGCACTCAGCTTCGTGATACAAACTGAGAAGCGGCTTGATGAAGAAAGGCCGTCTCCGGTTCAGTAAGCCGACATGCTGACCGTATACCCCCCTACGGTAGATTTTGCAGCGATCGGACGGTCGGACTGCAGGCCTAGTCCAACAAAGGGATTTAGCGCCATGGAGTTTAGTTTCAGTTTTTATTTTTTATTTTTATTTTTTTTTTATCTGTCAGAGGCTGATAGATTTTAATTAAAAAACAATTAAACTAATTAATATCGCAAAAACAAATTAGATATTAGAGTGGAGTTGAAAACTTTAGATTCTGTTTACGTTTTTAACTAAGTGTGCAGAATTTCAAGTTTCTAGGATTAATAGTTCAGAAAATCACTCTCAGCACTTCGGTCATCCCTTATTTGCTGTAGAATACTTTTAATCATTATCACCATCTTCATCATAATTATCATCGTTACTTTTATTCACGTAATTGTTGTTAAATTGGTCACGTACCGTTTGCTTTGCAATGATGCGGAATTTTCTCTACGCGATCAGAGCAAAATATGATTGTTTGATTTCTCTTCCTGGATGACGGCCGGTAACTTGGGAATGCCGAAACATGGCTCCCACATTCCGAAGTGCTCCTGTTACAAAACCACAGTAGTGAATCACATTGCTTTTGGAAGTATTAACTCTTCTTGCAGATTGCACTTTTTGCATTTATATTTACGAAGAAAAATCCATTTCTCTCACGAAATAAACATGTAACTTGCTACAAAGTACAACTTCATGGTTTAAGTTATAGTTTCTGTGAAGGATCGTTAACTTCTGAACGATAAAAATCATGAAACCAGTGATTGCTAAGTCCTTAATTGTTAGAATTTTTTCTCTTATGTGTGGGCCAGCCCACTTTATTAAACGAATTTTCAAAACATTTAAAAAATGAATTTGATGCTGTAACCGATATAAACGTTTATAAATTGGAGTTCGCTGCGATAGTGAAAATCATCTATATTCTTTCATAGAAGTCCTCATAAGGGACTGGGAAGAACTGGATGTATTTTTTTTTTCATTTTTGGATTAACCATAGTTTTCTGAAATTAAAAACAGACTCTATAGGTTTGAGACCTTTGCAAGTTTAAATGCCTAAATAGGCCTAATTGGATACAAAAATGGCGATGTATATTCCACGCTTTACTTTCTCTATTTTATTTTTTTGCACTCATTCTCTACTATGGAGAATGTTTAAAACTGTAGGATTAATATATATATTTTTTTTGCAACTAACCTATGACAATCCTAGAAAAAAATCCATATTCTTATTTGTTCCTTCTCTATATTAAGACAGACTATGGTAATGTAGTTTTGTGACTAGCTCTCAACTCACTAATAAGCATATATATTTATTGCTTAGTGCATAGAAGATTAGTCTATTTTTGATAACAGAAGAAAAAAAAGTTATATATTTAGGTCCTATATGTATATATAGGAAATGCAGTCAGTAGCTCTTCCCAGTCCCCTTAACAGTTTAACACTGCTTCAAGGCATTTAATGATAGATTTCTTGACCGGAGTAGCTGTTTCTTTAAGAAATAACTCTTCAGGTTGTCCTCACAGGGCTGTGTCTACCCCAAGCCTTCCTAACTCGAAAAATCTAAGTAGGTGGCGCTACTATAGGCCTACCTCAGTATCCTCAAGTTCTTCATTGGGAGCCGGAATAGGCCTAAGTCTGGAAATCTACCTACTATCCTTTATACAAATTATATGATATATAATACTATTTTCACAACTGAAGCATCCTTAAAATATTTCCTAATTGAAACATTTGCTTCAGTAAGATTATAATTTCTCAGCGATCAAACAGAAAACTTCTATTCTTAGTCAGCGACGCTAATCACTAGACCACATGAGTGGTCAATTTATTAGCCTGTATCAACCTAAGATTAAAAAAAAAGAATGAATACCGGAAACAGACGAGCGATAATAATGGTAATAATAATAATAATAATAGCCTAATAATAAATAGGGTAAGGTGGTACATTTTCGAACACTTAACAAATATTCTTATTTTATGAACACAATAAACATAAGACAAGTTCAACTGTATCGTAATCATAAAGTTGGCAGTGTAGTTGACCCTTCAAAAAAATATGGAAGTCAAACAGCTGTAAAATTGGTCATGGCAATCAATCTTTCATTTCCAGAAAATCGTTCGAAAATGTACCACAGTAGGTACAATTCTAAACACCAGTGGGTACTATTTCGAACAGTGGCATTTTCAACGAACGAACTGCTTTCTTCCAAATATTATATTTTATTATTATTATTATTATTATTATTATTATTTATCAATAATATGAGCGTAATAATGAAGTGTCACGTTTTGAATAGGCAGATGACAGGTTTGGGGCAAGTGGTCAGTATGCCGACTCCTACGTCAGTTATTGATGGCTTACTGAAGCGGAGCCGCTACTTCTTTATGAATTAGCTCTGCGGTTGGTGTCAGGAGGCTGAATGCACCCCGTTCCAAATCGCCCTACCTCAGAAAAATCCGAGGAGGTACTGGGGATCGAACCCAGACTTGCTGGTCCGTAGTCAGCAACCACTAGACCATGCAGGCGAGTCTGTCATAACATCAAGAGCAATAATAAAAATACTTAACAACTCCAGAACGATTTCTGTTTGCTATTCCGTATTGCATAATTGCTGAGATGTAATAACAATCCAGAGGAAGTGCAGTTCATAAATCTTCGTTGAAATAATACCACTGTTGAAAGCTGTGTGAATGCCGTCGTTTTATTTTTGACTGGCACAGTTAATAATAATAAACATACAGAATGCTGTGATGGCAAATCAGCTTTTCCATGCAGGAGATCGCGGGTTAAAGTACTGTTCGAAATTGTACCTAAAATTTGTTCGTATTTGTACCTCGAGCAAGTTTTTGTAAATTATACATAGTTGCAAATTCCACTCACGAATGACCATTGTTGTGCCAATGACTTAGGTATTAAAGACTACGCTATTTGTTGGTATGAGTTAAAAATTGGTCCTCAAAAATATATTCCAGTAACACAACGTGGAATTATAAGCAATTTTATAACGTGCCATTTTTCAAGCATGGAGTTCTTACCTTTGATTGGAAAATAATATTTTATGGCCGAATGAAACAACTTAAAACATCATTCTCGCGGATACAGGTTAACAAAACAATCAGTATGGACGCTATGTAATTAAAAACTGGTTGGCTAACATTTGAAATCCAAAAGTGGATAAAAATCTTAGTCCGTTCAGAATTGTACCATGTTCGAAAATGTACCACCTTACCCTAATAATAATAATAATAATAATAATAATAATAATATAATAAAGCTAATGACAAGAAGAGAAAAGGGTATATAGGCTACACTATTAAGTTTAGTACTGTCACAATAGACTCTTATTTTAAGAAAAAAGGAATTGTGGATTAAGTTTGATTACTTAGATTTGGAAACTTTTGGTTCCTGTTTTGGTAACACTGATGTCTTCGTGCACGAAACGACCAAGCCATTCTAAAATATAATACTATAAAAATGAGCATAGAGATTATATGTTCTTTCACTGAAGGAATGCAGGGGACCTCACTCCTACCGAAATTGCTTATTTACAGTTTTATAAATACTTCCTTTTTCTGTCTTTTCATCATGTTTGCGATTTTACTTTCCGGTAGCATTGTAACTGAGGTATAAAATTATGTATCATTATAGAATATTGCTCGTGCGATGTGGAAAGACGATGATGGACACATGGACAGCTCGTGCTCTTGTGGCAAGCGCTGACCCATGTGATGAGCAGGCCTCTTTGGGTCAGATACACGGAAGTGTTAGAAATTGTCTCCTCTATACAAACACAATATATGCTGTAAGTTGATATAACTTGCTAGTAGCAAGCAGCTGAATCAGGAAGGCTATCTTGTAAAGTGAGTGGTGTAGTCGAGGATATACTTAGGTATACGCTCTATATCCTTTGCTTAAGGATACTTATTAGCGAATGCTTTCTGCTTCTGTGCATGTAGTCTACCTTCTGTTTTATTTTATTAATTTAGGCTGTTTGTCTACCTACTTATTTATTTATGTACCTATTTAAATGTTATCTATTTACTTATTATTTTATAAATATATTTATGTATTTGACAAATCTGCCGTTGACTTGACAGAGAGAAAATGTACAAAAAATTCTGGTGCCCCCCCCCCCAAACAAAAATACTATGCGGAGCTTTCTTTCTTTATTTCTTTCTTTTTTTAAGTTCATTTTACTATCGAATCAAAATAGTGCGTACTTATAAGGTATAAAATAGGCCTAATTCTTTTGAGCAAATGTGATCGTTAAAATGTATTTTATCTTTTAAAAATACAGTGTATAGGCTATTTGGCTTGCTTAATATGACTCTTTCATACCAGATTGTGGGTATAAATTCGTTGTTATTGCTTCACTTTGAAATCATAAAGACTTCTTTCTTTTTATAAGTTCATTTTACTGTCGAATCAAAATAGTGCGTACTTCTAAGGTATAAAATAGGCCTAATGCTTTTGAGCAAATGTGATCGTTAAAATGTATTTTATCTTTTAAAAATACAGTATATATTTGACTTGCTTAATATAACTCTTTCATACCAGATTGTGGGTATAAATTCGTTGTTATTGCTTCAATTTGAAATCAAGACTTCCTTGACTAGAAAAATATTAGTATAGTAGGCCTATTTAATTACATTATTGTAAAATACAATAAGTTTACTTAAGTTGGTATGGTGAGTAAGTTCGTATGGTGAATAAGTTCGCGTAGAAGTTAAAATCACATTTGTAAGTGCGTACGTCAAGCACGTATTTAGAAATCAGTTTCCGGGCGAGGCCCTAAACTGATTAACCATAAATTACTGACATATTCCCTTCCTAAGTGACACAAAACATTGGTTTTTAAGTAATGCTTTAAAAATATCAGATTTTCAAGGGAGGACCCCAGGATCCCCCTTAAATACGTTCTTGGATTACGCATATAAGAAAGGGTCAGCTGCAGATTTTTAGCTTGGTAGATATTATCCCGAGTCTAGACTTAGTAAGTGATGAACTACAGTAAGTTCATGTAATTTGTGTAGTGAATTAGTCTATGTAAATTACGATCACATAAAAAGAGCGCGTGAACATAAGAAAGAGCCAGTTGGAGATTTTCAGTGTAGTGTAACATATTCAAAAAGAACGAATTTTCTAAATTTCACTATCAGCGTTTTAGTAGGCTATTTCTTCATATTCATTTAGCCCTACATGAACTATGAAGGCAGATACATATGAAATTATTATATCTATTAGAAGAGTAGATTTGTTCTCATTATTTTTCCAAGTTGAGAAAGTGTAGGGCCTTCTCTACCAGTTTCCCAGAAGATGGACTCAGAGATGAAGTCCGAAAGCTCGGAGTTATTTAAAACCTCGACTCGGCTGTTAACCCGTGAAGAACTTTTACAAAATAAAATCAGTTTAACATGTGTTTCGTAAAATTTTTTCCTTCTCTATCCGTAAAGTAGATAGTTGAAGGTAGAGGAAATACAGCATTCGACAATGAGTTTTTATTAATGACCTTTTCACTGCTACTGTGGAAATATGAGTATACGCATATTACTTCTATCAGACATTCCACTGAAATTTATCTTATTGATTTCAAACTAATAAGCCATTGGTGATTTTATTTAATGAACGGTTGTATTACTTATGTGTAGAATTCAGCTCTGAAATGTTGATAATATTCACATATCTTATAAAGGTTTCTATTCAGACACATGTCTTTGTATGTGTTTCTGTTAACAGTTTAGTTCCTACATAACATTATTTCTTCAATCTTCAGAAAAGGTTGTTAACCATACACTACTTTTTTTTCAATACTAATGGATTACCAAGAAATATAAAAATAGACAGACTATACAATGAATAGGCGATGTCTCGTTTAGTGCTGCCGAGGATTATGTTTCCATGTCAAGTGTAATGACCTTCGATTAAACTAATTGGGGTCCCACGATGCTATGATCTCATGGCTTCTACAGTTTTTTTTAATCATTTTCCTAACGTGGGAAATACGAAACTGGAAACAGGAAATGTCTACATATCCCAAAAATCTTCTTTTCCTGTCACAAAACCTTGATTCTGGAAAAGGCGTTTGGTTTTGAGTGATTAAGGAGTTGAGACTAGAGCTTATTATCGATATGAAATCCGTCGATATCTATTGAATGTCACGTAGCTTCACGGCCTTCTGAGTCAGTTTGATGTTTGTATCGTGTAATTCGTGTAAGTTAGACCTAACCAGTTCTCTCTGTCTCTCACACACACCTTGCGATGAAGTGAGATGAACAACTACAAAAAACATTCTCTGTACTTTTTTAAAAAGCTATTAAGCGTAACATTACAACGTTGAACAATATTGTAATCTACTCATGCGGCAAAACTCTTAGAGTGGTTACTGAAGGAAAAAGATGCTGAGTATCATTTCATACGGGGTCTTCAAGGCTGGGCATTAGGACAAAAGAGAGAAATAATAGACCGCTGCTTTATTGCTTGAACCAAGGTCTTTAACTCTGCAAGTGTAGTTATTTGATAGTACAACTGGTTCGATCTTCCTGCATCTTCAGGTTGGAGTTAATTAAATTTTGTAACGTGTATTTATTCTTCGACCTATGCATGAAACCACAAGTGGTTGACAACACCTAATGTTTTTAAACATTGATAGTTTCTAACTGGTTTAAGAATTACCAAATTGAGCTATGATTAAAACGATTTAAGGTGAAACCTGAACCATGTTCTAGCACAAACAAGGCGTATTACCAATAAACAGGTTTGCCTAAATCAACGCTATCTTACCGACAAAAAACCTTAGGAAGATTTAAAACTATATAAGTTTATTTACTTAAATTTATAGATTACCGATAAGTTTTCAGGTCATATCACTGGAACGATATTGTATGACGGGTTAGGTGAATTCCTACAATGAAAAGGTTTATATGATTTTGATAGTGAATTCCTAAAATTTGATAAGTGAATTCCTAGAAAGACATGTTATGTGAACTACTACAAAGCCCAAAAGTTCTCTATCACTCACAGGCTTGAGACTGAGCAACTTTTGTGGTTAAATCTTTTATCGTTTTTCATTGGATAAAATTATAACATTGTCAAAAGTTAGTCATTAAAACTATAACACTGTGAAAGCTAGGCATTAAATTCTTTGTCGAAATACCGTTTAAAGTAAATAAATACACAAATATGTCAAATACCTGATAAAAGAAGACGTCATTTTCTTTACGTAATCAAATCTTGTGATGCGCCCACATAAATAGGCTATATTCATTCAACGTCTATCTTGTTACTTTCTTATTTTCTAATAAGACATTTTTTAATGCACTGCGTGGTTTTACGTGTGTTTGTTATATTTGTTTACTTTTTTGTATTTTCTCATCACCTCTAACAATTTGAATATGTGGGTGGTGATTATAAAAATGAACATTAAGGTCTGTAGGAAAATTGTAGGAATTAGCATGTGGTCATTTCTGAGATTGTAGTAATTCACATATCCTCGTTTCCCGAAAATGTTTACCTCTTATGATTTTATAGGAATTAAATATACAGCGACCCTTTTATGATTGGGGGAAAAATTGTCGTTAGTGGGAATCTAACTCTGGTTTCAGCTTGATAAGCTAAACCTGAAACTACGCGGTTCCTCAAGAACATAATAATTAGCGGAATATGCATTCAGAATTTGATTGGGTATGTTCTTCTGAAGATTGGTCTCTGTGTCTACGTACCAAGCTCAAATCCCAATTCAGTTCCCGCCCAGCACAAATTGTTCTCTGTAGAATATACTTCAGTAGGTTACAGTATTTTAAATGTTATTGAATACTAAAAGAGTAGGGGAAAATCACCTGGGCAAACGCAGTGGTTAAGTGATTAACCGTTTCGCTGCTCCTGACGTATGCGTCACATCGAACAGCTATTTAAAGCAGATATATAAACATAATAGAATAGGCCTAATACTTTATTAAGAATGTGAGAATTTTTACCCTCATACAACGATTGTTATATATGAAAACCAGTTATTCTACTGAAATTATTTTCAATGATTTCGAACTTAGAGCCCACTGATAGTTTAACTTGGTGATTGCTTATATAACCATATAAATTCAGCTCTCAAAGGCCTACGTTCCTCTATCTCAAAGGTCGTGGTGAATTTTCTGTCATATTTTTATGTTTGGGCTATAATACATAGCTGTACATAACATAACAAGATGCATTGCCTCGTTTGAAGTAGAGATGGGAATCTGTTACTTTTTTTGGAACAGTTACGTTACTGTTACAGTTACACGAAAGTAACTGTTATTTATAACCGTTACCTGTTACTTTTCTTGTATATTACGTAGTTAATCGCCAGATCACTTCCCACTTGTAGGGGAATGCCCTTTATCTCCCCCCCCATAACGGTTATGGACGTAGCCAAGGCTGGGGCTCTAGGGAGGGACCCCCCGAAATAAAAAACAGTTGTAAAATTTAGCTTTCAATTAGGGATGATAATCGATAGTTAAAATATCGAGGTTAAAATCGGAGATAACCATCGATATGACGATAATATCGGCCTGAAAACACCGATGTATTTAGACAAAAAACATCGATGTATATTTAAAAAAGGCCATGGTATCAGAAAATTAGGCAAAATTCATAAATAAACAGAAGTATTTCCATGAAAACAATCGATGTAAAAAATCAATGTTTTGTGAAATTAAGCTCATGTAAATAAAATTATATCGTAGAACCAAGGTAGCCTATTAATCTTCTTTTTGTTACAAAAAAATCCATGTCGGGGAGAAACATCGATGTAGCAAATACATCAGTTGTTTTCCATCGATGTAAAAAACATCGATTATCGTCATGAAAATAAACTTTTTGGAATTTTCCTGTGGTTTACAGCCTAAAAGATATAAGACCAAATTTCTAGTTTCTAGCTCATCTGGAAGTGGGCAAGCATTCATGTCAGTGAGCGAGCCCTTTTTTCGGGGGTTTTTAGGGCTAAAAATATAAAAAACTACTTTTTGGAATTTTCCTGTGGTTTACAGCCTAAAAGTTATATGTGTACCAAATTTAAAGTTTCTAGCTATAATGTCAGTGAGCGAGCCCTTTTTCGGGGGTTATAGTGCTAAAAATTAAAAAAAAACTTTTTTTGGAATTTTCCTATGGTTTACAGGCTAAAAGCTATATGTGTACCAAATTTAAAGTTTCTAGCTCATCTGGAAGTGGGCAAACAGTAATGACAGTGAGCGAGCCCTTTTTCGGGGGTTATAGGGCTAAACATTTTTAAAAATTACTTTTTGGGAATTTTCCTATGGTTTACAGCCTAAAAGCTACATGTGTACCAAATTTCAAGTTTCTAGCTCTTCTGGAAGTGAGCAAACAGTAATGTCAGTGAGCGAGCCCTTTTTCGGGAGTTTTTAGAGCCAAAAATAAAAAAAACACTTTTTGGAATTTTCCTGTGGTTTACAGCCTAATAACTATATGTGTACCAAATTTCAAGTTTCTAGCTCATCTCGAAGTGAGCGATCCCTTTTTCGGAGGTTTTTAGGGCTAAAAATAATAAAAAAATTACTTTTTTGAAATTTTCCTGTGGTTTAGAGCCAAAAAGCTATATGTGTACCAAATTTAAAGTTTCTAGCTCATCTGGAAGTGGGCAAACGTTAATGTGAGTGAGCGAGCCCTTACTCGGGGGTTTTAGGGCTAAAAATTAAAAAAAAAAACCTTTTTGGAATTTTCCTGTGGTTTACAGCCTAAAAGCTATATGTGTACGAAATTTCAAGTTTCTAGCTCATCTGGAAGTGGGCAAACATTAATGTCAGTGAGTCAGTCAGTCAGTCAGCCGTGTGGCTTTATATTATAGGGATTTTATTATTAGTAGTAAAATTATCAATATTATTTCGAATAACTTACTACAGTTATTGAATTCATATTTCATGCTATATACCCACATTCTAAGTTTAAATTATCCAGTAAAGGCAATATCGTATTTTGATAAATTTTTTAAGTGGTATGTAAAGCAAGAAATATATATGAGATCAGACAGCATGAATTCTATGCATGAACTCTTTACGCCCATTAATAATTAAGAAAATAACTTTTTTTTAAATTCATTTATTTTATTATTTTTATTTTTTGTTATTTTTTATTCTTATTATTTTTTTTTTGTTTTTTATTATTTTAATTTTTTAATTTTTTATTATTTTTTTTAAAATTATTTTTGTTTTTCAAATATTGGAAGTAACAGATGTAACGAAAGGCGAAAGTCACGGATAAAACACTTGTAACAGAGTACTCCCTATTAGAATTAACTGTAACAGGTCAGAGTAACTGGAGCAGGTGGAAATAACAGTAACAGGTCAGAGTAACTGGAGCAGGTGGAAATAATAGTAACGGGTCCGAGTAACTGGAGCAGGCGAGAGTAACAGTAACAGGTCAGAATAACTGGAGCAGGTGGAAATAACAGTAACGGGTCCGTGTAACTGGAGCAGGTGGAAATAACAGTAACGGGTCCGTGTAACTGGAGCAGGTGAAAATAATGTAACGGGTGTAACTCTCGACACGTTACTTTGTTCCAGACCAGTTACATTCGCTCGACACCGACAAATTTCTCAACGCAACTAATAATAACAATAATAATAAGTAAATAAATAAAATAAAAATCAAAACAAAAAATAAAAGTATTAAAAAAACCCTGAGAAAAAGGAGAGCTGCTGAGAAATTTGGAGAAACTATACAGAATTCTTATATATTTATATATCTTTACACGCTAGCGGCCGTAATTTTGAAGATATTTGAACCAAATTTTATGATGTTATTTCTAGGCCCAATAGTTAATGAGCAAAATTGGCCCAAGTGGGGGGGTTGAAATTTTGAAAAAATTATATCTCGGCCCCTATGAAGTATAGAGAGAAACTTTGTTGGAATAAATGAGAGTACTCCCTATGGAGTTCACAGTGACAGTAACGATTCGGGGGTTTTAGGGGTACGAGTAGGGGTGGGGGATGGAAATTCGAAATTTTTGAAGCCACGTCTTGTGGGGTATCGTTGAAAAGCTCTTGATGAGTACTCTACAAATCAATACCTAGTTTCTCGATAGCTCTCATATAAGGCGAGATTTGAATGTTTTAAAAAAGTGCTCTTTCCTCTTTTTTTGCAGTTATTATTGCGGGTTTATCATGCCAAGGCTAAAGAAGAAGAGAACTGCGCAGTGACAATAAATTAAACCAAAAGCACTTCGAAATCTACCTCAGCCTGTAGGCCTTCCTAAAGGGATTTTATTTCACTTCACACAAATGCAATTAATAGGAAATGATCAATCTCCGCCATTTCATGCAGATGTCTAAACTTAAATAGATGAATTTTCGCTTCTCATTGTAATGATTGCTCGATGGCGTAGTGGGTAAGATGAAGGGCTAATATGCTAGCGGTCCCGTGTTCGGATCTCCTTGGGTCGAACATTTAAAGGATAGGAATAGATAGGTAGGGTAAAGGAGAAAACGGATTGAATAGTAGGAAAGGGTAAAGAAGTGGTGAAAGGGGGGGAGTCAGAATTTCCAATACTGCTAGTAGTTCCACCATTCACATCTAGATGTCTCGAGTGGGAAGAGCTAAAGGGACGATCTGTTTTTCCCTCGTTTTTTAATAAAAAATCCCGGGGGAGGACCCCCATTTTTTGGATTTCCAAATAATAGCAAACTTTCGTCTGTGTCGGTCCCTCCTTTCAGTATTTTCTGGTTCCGCCTTTGGTTGAGACGAAAATAAGATATCCTATACAGGGGTGCCCACCCCCCCCAAACTTCATGACGCACCCCCCCCAAACTTCATTGCTCACCCCCCCCCCCCAAAACTTCATTGCTCACCCCCCCCCCAACCTGAGTGAGTGTCGACAAGGGCGCCCATATGATATTTTCTAGGGGGGGGGGCAATTTTTAAATTAATTTATTTTTTGTCACTTTAACTTCTTGGGCCACTTTTGTAACATTATATTAATAATATAAAAATATAAGTGCAACAATGATTTAGCCAGAAAATAATTGCGAAGAGGGTCGAAAGTGACGGGTGGGTTGGATTACCCCTCAAAAAGGGGGTCGGGGGTCCACCCCCAGAACATTTTTAAATATTGAACTAAAGAAAATCACATTTTACTCTATTTTAGCACTGAAAAACTAGTTAGGAAATTTGTTTACCATACTCTAAGACATGCCATTGCAAATAAGAAATCATTAGGCCTACCTAATTGGGGGTCCACCCCCGGAAATTTTTAAAATATTTAACTAATGAAAATCACATTTTACGCTATTTTAGCACTCAAAAACTAGTTAGGAAATCCGTTTACCATACTCTAAGACATGGCAATGTAAACAAGAAAATGTTACCTAAGTCGGGTGTCCACCCCGGGAAATTTTTAAATATTGGACTAACGAAAATCACATTTTAGTCTATTTTAGCTCTAAAAAACTAGTTACGAAATTTGTTTACCGTACTCTAAGACATGCCAATGTAAACAAGAAATCATTACTTAAGTGGGGGCTCCACCCCCGGAAAATTTTTAAATATTAAACTAATGAAAATCACATTTTACGCTATTTTAGCACTCAAAAACTAGTTAGGAAATTTGTTTACCGTACTCTAAGACATGCCAATGTAAACAAGAAAATGTTACCTAAGTCGGCTGTCCACCCCGGGAAATTTTTAATTGAACTAATGAAAATCACATTTTACGTTAGCAAATTCGTTTACTATACTCTAAGACATGGCAACTTAAAAAAGAAATTGTTACCTAAGTTATAATACTTATTATCATTTATAAGAAAAGTTGAATAACACATGGAACAGTGGACATAATAGGCCTACTCATTATGTTATGAAAAGAAAATAACTGCTGTATCATATTTGACACACCAACAAATCTTGTTTAATTAAATAAATATTTATTTTAAATACAAATATAGAATTTTAGGTTTTGACTTTTGGGGTCCAAACCCCCTGGACCCCCCTTTCCTATCCACTGTGGATTCTGCTTCCATGTTGTCGATTTGGTAAAACTTCTGGAAACTTTTTATGTCTTAACTGACTTTAAAATAATTGTCATAAAAGAAAAACACCTGACTATAATAATGATTAATATACATTTTTTTCCTTGCACCTCCTCCCCCCCCCCCGCCCCTGGGTATGGGAGCCCATGGCTGTCGAAATTCTTCATCTTTATCTTGAAGAATCTGCTTGGGATTTACATCAATATACGGTTTCCATTTATCTTCGCCACTGCTTTTACTTTCAGTAAACTTCTATTTTATGTCTAAATTATGTTTCAGTGTATACGGATGTTTCTTTCTTGCCATATTTTGTCATGCCTAATAATGGCATTGCACAATAATTCTAAACACTTATATTTAGATTGCTGTTTTTTTTTTTTTTTTTTTTTTTCATTTTCGGGATACCGAGATGGACTGAAACCAGTAGCCATAACCTCAAGTTTCAAATTAAGAATGCAGCATTATTTATAGACAGATTTTTCCACACCTTCCCTCCCGTTATTATAAGGTGGCACGTGCTTTTGAGTGCAGTAAAATCACTTCCGAGAATAATATTATTCTTGCAGGCGGCATTGTACAAAGACTGTAATAACCCAGTAAGAACTAATACTCCAATAATTATATTATACCAACAAGCGAAGGAAGAACTGAGGTCAGCGATAACAATGAGAGAATATTGCAACGTTGCTTTTGTTTTGGAAAGCGGAAGCCAGGACTGATTTAGTCAGATCTATTAACATAAAGAAACACAGACCTAATGGTTTATTTCTTTAAAGCCTCCTGGCCACGCAATGAATACCTCCACTATACTAACAATGGTACAGTTCGCAGTCGCTGCTATCGGCACAGAGTGATCAATTTCGTTTCGTGGCAGTTGTTTACAAGGAAATGCGTTTCGCTAATTTGTTGACTATTCACTTCTAAAGAATTAGAAGAGACCTTTTCAAGTTATCAAACTTGACCGTTTTTATTTTTAACATATAAAACGCTAATTTTGCAACAATTTTTAACCCCCCCCCCCAGAAAATTCATAAAACGATAATATTTTGCCCCCCCCCAGAAATTTCAATGACGCAGTCTGCGTCTTAACCCCCCCCCTGTGGGCACCCCTGTCCTATATAGGAGGAGCTTTGGTAACCGTTACTTTTGATTTTTTGTAACAGGTCGTTACCGTTACATACATGTAACAGTTACAAAGTAACAGTTACAAGAAATATTCCCCATCTCTAGTTTGAAGTCCTTTACGGTACTAACGGCCACAATACAGGACATCGTCTTAAAATCTTGACAAATTTTGAAACGTCGTTCTTTGATTTAGTTCTTTTTCTGTTCTTTTGTGCTTTGTTCTCATCGGTTCTATTTAATAGTAGTATGTGCTTTTTTATGTCCTTACTTTGTTCCACAATTTATTTAATAGATCTATATAAGAGGCTTACATTAAATTGCTTGATATTCTGTGCCTATTAAATATTCGAAACCAGCATGAATAAATTAATAAGTGGTAAATGAATGTCGGATTCTTCTTCTTTCCTGGCACTTCACAATCAGGAATAATACAATTTATGATTGCTTTTAAACTGATTCTAGCCAAACTGTTCATGGTATAAAAATTTGAAGACTACTTCCATCGTACAGTGTAAAATTTTCTACAACTTTGTTCTTGTACATTTTTGACGTAACTCTAATGGTTTATTGGCATGTCTTCTGTTTGTTTGCAAGTTTTTTAGTTGTGCAGTCACGAACAAATGTTCTATTTTCTTCCAATATGGCATGAATGTTCCTTGAAGTCATTAATATCGAGGTATGTATAACGAATTTTATTTCTTTTTATTCTATTTAAAAATAAATGGGAGATCTTAGATTTTTCAGGCGCGAGGTCTTTATAGGTTACTAGCTGAAAAGGCCCGGCGTCGCCCGGGCTTTGTATTTTGTAATTTGAAATTAACTTATGGAGGACTTTCGATTTTGAAACTCTAGGTCCTTATATAATGTATTCCCTCAGATAACGATAGATATAGCTTTGCTTCTACACACCATGCCTGGGAGGGACTGAAATAAGAAGAAACAGAAAATGTTATTTCTCACTCTCATGTTAGGCTACCATACAACCATAGAAATAGAAAAGAAATTCAACATCACTTGCATACTTTCCTCCCCAAAAACCTGGGATATAATATACTACGGGCATAGGACTGAAAATGTTCCATCCTATTTTGTCTCCATTTAGATGCTTAGGATTTTTTACAGACTTCTTTATAGCATACTCGTTGGCACAGGCTGTCCCTGCAATACGACTTCTTATTCAACATCAAGATATGAAGTGAGAAAACGATATTCTTCATGTCCAGGGCAGAGAAAGTTATGTGACTGTATGACGCTGTGCATTATTTTCGTGGATTTTATTACAGTATTCATTATTTATTTTCACACCAATGTATTACATCGCTAGCATCAAAATTTGTTAAAGTCCAGTTTTATGTAGTTGCCAAAGCCATAAGTGATCACAGTAAACAATACTCTGTTGTCATGTGAACTGAACTGCATTTCAATTTTTTCACTATAATATTCTCAGAAATTATATAATTTTCAAGGGAAGGACTGGTTTGTTTGAATTTTAATGTTGACCGCGTTACTTCCCGGGCTTAATTGGGTATGTGTGCAAAATTTCGTACAAATTGGTCAAGAAATGTAGATTTGTATAGGGAACATACATAGGCTACATACATACATACATACATACATACATACATACATACATACATACATACATACATACATACAAACATACATACATACATACATACATACATACATACATACATACATACATACATACATACATACATACATACATATCCACACACATTCGATTTTATATATTAGGTTGCAAGAAATGTGAATCAGTTACCATTAAATATAATTGCACACCTTTGGTGATGTTTCAACCATAGGCTATGCATTTACGTCTATAAACAAGTAAATCCATTACATGCTATTTTCAATCCGACTGTAGGCTAATTCTCACTTCATTATGCAATTTGACCCAAGCCTACAAATGGGAAGAAAATTGTTGGTTAAAGACTTGAGGTTTTAGAATCAACAGTTTAAAATGTATTTAACTTCCATTTCCACTCATAATAGCAAATAATCTTGTCAACATTCATCATTGGCAGGTTGTAAGAAAAAACCGACATTTATAATTTGTAAACTATGGTAATTGTTATTAACGGGGAGGAGACCCTTTAATTCCTTCTTATCGAGAGCTTAAAGGAACCGACCCGGACAGTTACCTAACGTCCCATCCTTACCTTCACGTGGTGCAGCTGTTAGTAGTCATGCTCAGCATGACGAACTAAAAAAGAGGGGCTACTCACCTATTAATTACTTAAAGCGCTGGTCAGCTTGGTGAGCTTATGACCGAATCTAGTATCATTCCCATCCCGCGAGAGGCAATGGCAAATCTCCGCGGTATCATCCTTGCCTGAATCACCTCAGACGAGTCGTGGTCATCACCCCATGGCTTCGTCCAGGGTCTGGACCTGCCTTCGGGCAGAACACTCATCATCATCATCAAACTATGGAAGCAATTTTTATGCATCCCGGTTCGGAGACGCAAAAGGCAATTTATGTAACCTTTTATCTGGGTAGGCAATTTACAGTTAAAAAACTTAGCCTAGTAATGTAAGAACACACATGATATTCCCAGGACATTAATGACTTCAATGATGTGATTGGCCACCGACCCAAATAATAAGGGGATGATAAATAAATGGTAGAGCTAAGATTATCCGGATAAAAGTTAACTGAACAAACTGAACAGGTAATTGCTCAATTAATTATTATCTTTCATCCAAATAAGAGGATAACAATTATCAGATAACTGGGTAATGATGTCGTTTTGACTAATAATCCAATTATTTTTAGTTATCATTATACGAGAGTTAAGTTGATGGCACGTACAGCCGAATCATCAGTTCAGTGCAGGAAGATTGTTGAAACTATTTAATCATGTTTTAGAGTGGCTGAGCAATCGTGTTGTCTGCTTCTGGCAACTGTTTCTGTGGTATTCTATGCATGACAAGCACAGAGAAGCGTACAGTACGTAGACCCAGAGAATAATTAAGCATAATTAACTGTCTTTGTATTGTTGCTTACTTATTCAATGGCAAATAGTCAATTCCTAAACAAACTAAAATAATATAATTATCTATTTTGTGGAACTGGGATGTTCATTGCCGAGCTTACGTGAGCCCCCCATTCAGCCCTATTCTGTGCTAACTCCATCCAACCATCACTCGCAAATCCTACTGCTCTTAAATATATCCTTATATTGTCCTCCCGCCTACGTTTAGGTCCCAAATAGTCTTTTCCCTTCGGGTCTCCGAGTCTATATTTTTTAGATAATAAATCTTTCCCCCTCCATGCGAACAGCCCTTTTCATCCTCCGTGATTTAATTGGGCCTATCCTTACTATATTCGATGAAGAGTAGGCCTATAGGTTATGAAGCTCGTCACTGGCTATGGTTAATCGTCATAAAAACCAGATAACTGAAAATAACGTCCTATTAGCTATGTGCTCGAGTAACAGTTAACCTTTTTATTTTGTCTGCAGTTAGCAGTTAACAGTTAACAAGTTGTTTATCCCAGAAGTAATAGGCAGACACACAGAATGTTAGTGTCCACGTTGTCACTACTCTAGCTGCTTAGAGTGAAGTCCAGAGTAGTAAATATGTTTCTAAATAGTAATTGATCCAAAACCTTATTTATTTTTCATTGCAGCAGTTGGGTAGTGTCAGAACTTTCTGTTTATTAGTTAAGTGATATTAAATCATTCTCTTCACTGGAATTTCTGTTGCTGTAATTCGTACATAACAGTAGGCTTAAGTGGATACAACATGGCCTTCACATCTACTTAGATATGACATCTTTCCAATCCGCTTCAATTTCGAAAATTTAGGTACGCTTATTTTTTTGAAGGTCTAGAAAACAAAGGGACAGATAGTTAACACATCGCCTATACAACCATCCAGAGGAGTTAAAAATATTATCTGAGCTGAAAGGGCCAGAGAGTTTGGTCCAGAGACTCTGATTTAGACTTTTTTTGTTTGTTTGTTTGTTACGGCACGGAACCAAAGATCTATAGAATTTAGATGTACATTAATGTTTATCGTATTCAATAGAATATTAATAACTAACTAACTCCGTTTCGCTAACATCCCAGAAGGGACAAGGCCTACCACCCAACCGCTGCGTCATCTACCATAGGCAGACGGCAGGATTGCCGACCCCCCACGGCCGTTAATGGTGGTTTTCTTGACCGGAGCCGCTACTTCTCTATCAAGTAACTCCTCAATTTGAATCACGAGGCTGAGTGCACCCCTAGAATATCAATAAATAGGCATCTATTTGATGAGATAGTAAGTTATCTTGTGTGCCAATGGCAACACTATAGGCTATTCATATTCTTGCAGTGACTTATCATATATATTCTTACATATTCTCCATTCAGGGGAAGATTATTTCACCAGCCACAAGGAATAACAAGATTCTGAGAAAACGGAAATGACTGAAGTCGTCCGGAATTTCCTACGTTCACTGTTGTGTAATATACCACTACGAAATTGCACAATCTTCGCCGTAGGCCTGCATTAGTTGCTCACAGCTGGCGATTTTCAAGTGTTAGTTTGCATTACATAAGAAGTTAAAAGCAATTCAAATATCAAATCTAAATTTTATACACAATATATGAATTGCTTGATTATTTAATAATGTAATGTAACACCGAAAAATTATATTTTTTCCAATATTTTGTGTTTTTAAACAATGGACATTTATATTACAGTATTTCAATTTCCAAGCAAGTTATGCTATATAAAATATTGTGTTTTCATTCTGCTCACTGGCAGCATGTGACGTATTAATCACCACACGTTGATGTCTCGTGTCCAGTAACGTGCTGACGTTTTATCAAATAAAATTGCATTATTGCGTTGTTATGTTATTTCTAGGCCCAATAGTTTGGACAAGTTCGTTAATGAGCAAAATTGGCTTAAAGGGGGGGGGTTTGGGGAGGGGGTTGAAATTTTGAAAATCTTATATCTCGGCCCCTATGAAGTATAGAGGGAAACTTTGTTTGAATAAATTAGAGTACTTCCTATGGAGTTCACAGTGACACCAACGATTCGGGGAATTTGGGGGTACGAGTGGGGGTGGGGGATGGGGGGATGGAAATTCGAAATTTTTGAAACCACGTCTTGTGGGGTATCGTTGAAAAGCTCTTCATGAGTACTCTACAAATCAATAACTAGTTTCTCGATAGCTCTCATATAAGGCGAGACTTGAATGTTTGAAAAAGTGCTCTTTCCTCTTTTTTGCAGTTATTATTGCGGGTTTGTCATGTCAAGGCTAAAGAAGAAGAGTACTGCGCAGCGACAATAAATTAAACCAAAAGCACTTCGAAATCTACCTCAGCCTGTAGGCCTGCCTAAAGGAATTTTTTTAGCTGATAAGTCAATTGAAATGAATTTATACAAAGCAGCCTGCGTTAGTAAGATTACAATTAACCGATATTTAGCAGACGAATTGTATACAAGTTTATTTCAGGTTTAATGAAACACACAAGGCTTTGTGGTCCTACTTAGAATGAGACCTAGGACCACATAACTTTTAGCATAAACTCAAGTATGGACTGAATGCATGCAGATGTAATTAGTGGCACCGGAAGTAGCGGGAGATTCCTCTGCGCTTACCTTCACAAGGCCGTGTGTTGCATTCCGGGAAGAGTACTACTCCAATCCGCGGGGGCGCCATCCCGCCCACACATGCCGCCTCTCACATGTTGATTAACAAGCGGCGAGAGAAACGAATGAATAGGACAAAGTCCACGCGTGAAACCTTCCTTGTAAATACCTATGAGATTCCGCATACTATTCAAGGTGAAATGCTTGAACTCAGCACTTCTCGAAAAATCTATAATAAATTAACACACCAAAGTAGACGGTCATTGGCCACTACTCCAGTCCGAGCGAAGTTTTTGAGGGGTTTCCCTCGCTCTAAGGCGAATGCCGGACTGGTCAATAATCTCCTCAAACAGATACACGCACTACAAATTTCCAGAATGCATCACAAAAAAATTAATTTAAAAAAACACACACACTCCGAAAATATAGCACATAACACTTATCTACACTTAGGTCAATCCTGCGCCAAAATGCAAAGACAGAAGTACACAGCCCAAACATGTCACAATATCAACATCCCTTACGGATGTACAAGTAGGGGGAAAAAAGCGGACCTACTAAAATATCGGCAACTTAGATATTTTAGTAGGTCCGCTTTTTTTTTCCCCTTACCTGTACATAAGGGCACAATAGGCATACACACATCACATATGGTTACCAAAATTTGGTTTGACTGGAGGTTTAGGCTTGGTTGCTTGGCACTCCGGGGATAAGGGTGGGCACAAAAAAAAAAACCCTTGAACTAAATAAACCATCGTGAAACTTTCGCACTTCCCCCTTTTGACAAAAGCCACTAGCCAGGGAAAATGAAATTTAGCCTATAGACAGTCGAAGGTAGGCTTTTAACGGTAGATGATGAAAATTGAAAGGAGAACATAATATCCTTGAGTAATATAACATGATAATAGGCCCTACTCCAGGGTTACAGGTACTAATTTTGATTGCTTCACATGGAAAATACTATTTTAGTTTAAAATATTTGCATATGATTATTAAATAGACTCAGTTCGATAAAAAATTGAAGCAATTCACTACGCCTTTTTAAATATGAAATTTCTCATGGTGGTTGCAAAAATCGTCGTACTTGATAGGTGAGAAGCGTTCTCCTGAAGTTGGCAGCAGTGTACAAAAAAATCAATAACAGCTGTCTGCTCGCTCCAATATGGCTGGTTCTACAGAGCGTAATTCATTGCAATAAATACATTTATTATTATTATTATTTCACAAATTTTAATTACACAAAAAATAGTGTATGATACCCACGGTAAAATGCTTTTATTTTGCTCTTAGGATTCATGCACTCGACCTTACGGGCTCGCTTCGCAAACGTCGGCCTAGGTGGTGCAGTTAGTATCGCGCTAACTTTCTGTGCCTAAGGTTGGGGGTTCAATCCCGGCCCAAGTCGATGGCATTTATGTGTGCATAAATGTGACGGGCCCACGTGTGTAGATTTACAGGCATGTAAAATAACTCCTGCAGGACAAAATTCCGGCACACCGGCGAAGGTGACAGACCTAAGTTGCAGTCCATCACCGTCGTTAAATAACCATAAAATTATCAATCGTTTCTCAAACATAGCTACTCGCAAAATAAAATCCCGCTCTTACCACTTGGATCATATGCAATAGGCTACAATCGTTTATAACCGCAAAAGAAATGCTTAAAAATGCCGATTTACAAAATACACTGGCAATTAATGATGCTTGTACGTGGTTCACTGACGTGTAGGCTGTGGACTTAGTAGGGCCGTACAGATTAGTACAGGAGTACAGGGAAACCATCTTCGGAATGTAGCAATCCTTCAGCGAATACATTAATATTGATGGCTTCAATAAATGCATAGACAGCTATAAAAAAGATGGTAATTCAAGTTAAAAAGATACTGTGAATAGTTATTTTGTTACACGTGTTTAAATATTGAGTATAAATTGATACTTTTCGTTTTCCCTCGTCTTGTTGTTTAAAACTTTAGAAATTTATTACTACTGTATAATAGTAAAATATTGATTATTTTTGTTTTGTTTTTACAATAATTTAATGTGTCGTCTTCCCACTCATAATAAAAGAAATACATTTGTTGCAATTTCAAAATTTCCTCCCATGGTTTCACTTTCTAGAGAATTGCCCTTATACATATTTTACACTTGAACTATTTCGCAATTACTCTTTCCCCACTTCGCATTCAAAACTTATATAAAACTAAAACTAACAATAATAATTTAATTATACTGTTTGGATTTATTTGATGGTTGGGGTATTTTAGCATTAAATTCAGCTTCAAAGTGAACCGTATTGTTGTCATTTGCTTCGTTTCTGTGAATTGCCCATGGAACGATCGTTGTAGCAGCGGTAGCTAAATGGGTGCCTTGGAGCCATGGGTAAGGAGACTGTGAGTTCGAGTGCCGCCTCGGGTATGGATTTTTGTGTGTAGTCAGAAATAAACAAGGAACAAAGGAAAAACAAGGAAATATTAATAATAATAATAATAATAATAATAATAATAATAATAATAATAAAGTGTTGTATTAAAAAATCGCCCATGGGGCTTCGAATCGAGATATTGAAACGGAAACATTCACTTCGACTTTAAAATATAACATTTTAACTGTATTTTAGTAAAAAAAGAAACCTTAAAAATCAACATTATGCAAATTAATCAAACCGGAAAGAAAAAAATCTTTCGATTAACACCTTTCTTGTACGTAGGCCTACCAATCCAGTATTCGTTTTAAAATTGAAATGACAACAGAATTAATATAAGTAAGGTAATGATCTGTTGATTTTGGTCGCAGATATGCCGGAATTTTGTCCCACACGAGTTCCTTACATGTATGTAAGTCTGCAGACATGGTAGCCTACTGTCGTATTTACGAACATGCACATATGCCATCGTCCTGAGCCGTGAACTTTTTATGAGAAAGGCAATGTCTCTACTGATTTTTCCCAGTTGGATCAATAAGAAAAAGAACTCATGCTTTTGGAATCGGTAATAGGTACATTAGAGTATTGGATTTCTATGGCGAAGTACAGAGCTCGCCCGCAAACTGAAAGCATGGACCACGTCAGAGACAGAGGCGGCGGGAATTCGAATGCAAGCGAAACGTGCTGAGTTGAAAACATTGATGGTATCACGCTAGTATCCACGTGGTTAACTAAAGCGCGTGGAGCCGTGGACAATATTTTCACTGTGGACTTTAGCACTCCACGCGTGCGCACTGGCAATGACATGATCGAATTTTAACGGCCGCGAAGCTTTCAGATTCCAGGCGCTCTCTGTATTTTTCTGATCCCATGATTCACTAATGTACCCCTTAGGTTTTTCTGAAATATTTCATAATATAATGGAGCGGAGGATAACAATAGGCTTGTATTATAGGCTAAGGAGTATATCGGATTTTCGAAGTCAGTATTGGCCGCTGGGTTTCTGTGCCCGAAATCCCGACCCAGTTCGATGGCGTTTATATGTCAATAACTGTAACAGGCTCATGTCTATAGATATAAGTCTACAGAAATGAGAAGAAGTCCTGCGGGACAAAATTCCGGCACATCTGCGACGGTCACAGGCCTAAGTTGCAGCACATCCCCATCGTTAAAGAACCACCATCGGATTTTCGCCAGCAAATCATTCACAAGGTGAAATAATTATTTTATGGTCTAGAAGACCTCCCGCCGAATCAAAGGAGCCGGATCTTCTTTCGGCTATTGAAATTACTGTATTTAACTCTTCTCCCTAGGGGATGAGTTGGAGGGACAATTAATTGATGAATTCCCTAGCGAGGCAGGAAGTGAGGTGTGGATGGAGGCTCGTTACCTGGATGGAGGTTCTGCCCGGAGGCCTGCAGGGTGTAAACACTTCGCCTCCCATTCATGATGTCGGCGAGGTTTCCGAGAAGATAATCACACCATGAATCACGACATCTCGGGGAAATGAATGAAGTTCGTGGGGTCACGATTGTGGCGCCAAACTTGCCAATCACGTGGGTGGGACCTTAGTAGCAAAAAATTACCCCTTTTCGCACTTCTAGGAAGTACATTCTTTGTTACTTGTGAGCCTCGTATCTGTATTGACAAAATGTGATTTCTAAAATAAAATAATTATTTTGCCTCAAATAAAATCGTACGTAAACCGGTAAATGTCATTTATTTCTTTTGTTCGACCATACTATGGGAAATGTCTGTGATTTTGTTATTGCTGTTGTAAATCTATCTTCGGAAGAGCCAAAAAATCTATTAGGAGCAATGGCACCTTGATTGATCGACGGAACGGAACACGTGGTATTATTTTCAAGTGATGATCAATATGTAAATTATATAGGCTGAGAACTTTAATTTTAATTTGAACAATATAAACTTAAAAGAAAAAATATTTAAGTAACTTCTAGTTGTATTATTTTTTATTATTTCTTCCCGAGGAAGGAAAATGGGCAAGAACCACACTTTCTTATATTACGAACATAGAACATTGCTTACATTGCATGTCGGAAATTATACATTTAAGAATTCATTACCACGTTAACCTAACTTGTTAAATAACCTGTAGTTCATTTCTAGTATATTGTATTCAAACCTAACCTAAGAAAAAATTGAAATAGAAACACACTTAAGCGTCAAGAAAGATTGTTAATTCGTACGTAAGGTATGGACTTAGTAGGTGAGTATGATTATGATAGCAGAATTCTGCACATAATTAGGCCTACACTAAACTTTCACAAAATTTAATGTTATGACTGTAGAACAAATTTATAAGCTCACACTTCCACAAATACCGTAACGTATACGTAGGCCTATCTGATCCACATAACTACAAAACTAGAAGAAATAAAACCTTGCCTTTAATAGAACCAAAATACTTCACCTCTTCTGGCTCTAAACATAGCAATTATTATGATCCAAGACTCTATAACTCCATAATTAGTGATCATCCAGAAATAGTAAACATGGACAGCAAAAAATTCGATAAGTATATAAAAAATCTTATTTCATTGTTTATAATTTACATCACTCTGTAATTAGTAGATATTTAAGGAACCATTTTGTTAGATATAGGCCTAACCCAGAATTTCAATTTTGTTTTTCCCATTTTGTATTCTTGTATTTTTCTGTTCTTTTTTCTCTTTTTTTATTATTTTCTAGGTATTGATTTCAGATTAGAGTTATATTTTGTTTTATGTATTTATATTTAATTTATATTTGTGTGTTCATTTTATAATGTAAATAACTGAACTGTGCTCTTGTGTTATATGAGATTTATATATACGAGTATATAAACATAAAGGGAAAATAAATAAAAATAAAAAGTAATAATAAACAATAAAAATGTTATTCATAAACTCTATGGCGGAAGTATTGCGAAAACAATTGTTTTTGAGACATTCAAAATGCAGAAAAGTCATAAACAATTTATGTTAGAAATAATCCCTAATATGGTAGTTAACTTCGATAAAAACACCACGCCTGAGTCAGCTCTAAAGCCATAACTTTTTAAAACATAATAAACTCTAATTAAATACGAAATGCTTCCTTATTTTGGAGAACATCAAAGGCTGATAGATGGCTAAAATTGAAAGGGGCAGATGTGATTACTGAAGTGTGACAGGGTTATCTGAGGGCGTGAAGAGGACTTGATAATTGTGGGAGCACAGTGGCGTCCTGCCGTGACCAATATATAATGACTTGTGAGAACATTGTACTGCCCCGGGTTTCTGTCTCCAAAATCGTCTTGATGTAAGTGAATTGTCGCAGATAACAACCCCATGTTTCTCACTGGTAGATTAGGCATGGACATAATTGGATAATGAAGGTAAAGAACAAGCATGTTAAGAAGAAATCCATCGAAAAATTAGCGAGATGGAAGAAAATGATAGTGAGGACGCAAAAGAAGAAACATTATAACTTACAGTAGGAACACTTTTTCTAATGTGACTTTAAATCATACCTTTTGATTATATTAGATAACATTTGAGGACGATGTCTCGTTACATTATTGTCATGACTGAAAGCTTAAAGAAACGAATTGTGAAGAAGGAAAAGTATTTTTAATCCGGCGTTCGCCAATAGGCCTATAAGAGGAAAACCCTATACTTAGGGTGGTGTGCACCATCCAGGAGTAAATCTTACTAAAGTAGTAAATTTAAGACGGAGACCTGGAGTATACAAGAACCAGTACATCTGTCTCACTCTTAAGTCATACTAATGTATGTGCTAGAGTGAGACAGACAAACCGGTTTTTGTTACGTAAGGTTCCCTTCCTAAATTTACTACTTTAGTGCTACTCTTTTAGTAACTTACTCTTTTAGTTGGTGTTGGAGAGCTCAATTCATAGTTACTTCTTTAGTTGTTACTAAAGTAGTAAGCGATTTTTACTAAAGAAGTAGTCGAATTCTGCGCAGAACAGAGCAGAAACGTTAGTGCAGCGCAGCAGAACACGTGCATTTCAATTGCCAGTATTATTCAAGTGTCAGATAATGAAAAGGAAAGGTTCGCTGAAACAATGAATATGAATTTGGGGTGTTCCAAATATTACTAATGACAATCTTCATGTTTTAAAATAGGTCTAATAGTAATGTTTTATTCATTACTAATTTTAATTCCTTCAATTGAGTATTTTCAGTTTAGTAGCCTACGTATGGGTACTGTGATTACAATTTTTGTGCAAACTATTTCTGTATTATAATGCAAACAATTGGAATTTCCAGTTGATTTTCATAATTGATTCACTGTCAATATTATATTTATTTCTCTCATAATAATAATAAAGTTCTAAAATATATTAAAATATTTATACTTCCTAAAGTTACATATTCTTCCCCAAAAACGATAAATCAATTATTCTATAGTTGTTTATCATAAATCTCACTATAATGAATTATTAATACTTATTGACTGTTTAACAATATTAATAAGAAATATTACACAAAATCATGAAAAAGGGGGGATAAAAAGGATAACAAAACTAATAAGGGGCATTATGTTTCTGTCCTTTTTCAAATGCACAGAACATTTACTTAAAAAATATTACCTTATAAAAATAATAATATTACAACTGAGAAATGTAATATTTAAACAAAAAATGGCGGTACAATATTTCAAAAGCTATGAACTCCAATAATAATTATGTAGATGGTTGTGTGTTTAAAAATAATTTCAGTGACTACTTCTCTAGATCCTGTGCAGCTTCAACCTCCGGGCCCCTCCTTAAAATTTTCTTTCGGCACTCATGTTGGCATTGTTTTTCTATATAGTTTATAATGCTTCTCACTTTCCTGTCCACAGGGTTAAATAAATAGTTAGCAGCATACTATAGACCTGCAGCATCTGTTATAGTTTATTCCCAAACATGAAAGTCTCGTCTCACTCCACCATTCGAGACTTGGGGAGTCTTTAAGGAATGGTTTTACAATGTGTCCCCTTCTCAATGTACGCTAATCCCAGAGTCAGTCAAATTTTCTTCCGATGTGGCCTGTTTGGACATTTTTACACCTGGGTTAGAAAAAAGGACATATTATTCATTAACACTGCGGGTGCAACTATTGAACTTTTAGCTCTTATAATTATTATTATAATCTGGCATTCGCAATGTTGTGCTTTAAGTTAAGCTATAGAAGTGTAATGTAATAAAATTAATTTACAATAATTACATTAAATCGTTTAACAATGAGAATCACCTATTGTTCAGTAATTCTATGGTTAAGTAGCAGGGGGAAGTGTTTTCTGGGTAACTCCAAGAACGGAGGCTTTCATTTATTGGAATGTACTATACCTCGCCGATATCTGTATCCATATGATTAGCTTCAAATACATCGTCGTTTTCTGACCCAAAGTTAGGGAGAACTGCAACATCTAAAGGCCGATCCAGCTAGGAAGATATTTAAGAGCACATGAGTTCCTTGTACCGTGCAATGCAAACGTCCCTTCCACTCACTCTTCCCCTCACCTTTGGTGGACGTCTTCCTAGTTGGATCGCTCTCCGCAATGATATTTCCACATTTGACTGGCTGAAATCACATGGATGTAGTGAGAATCTGACATCGTTTCTTCCAAACGCCAAAATTTCATGTAAGGATTTATGAGCTTAATTATTTACGTTATTAAATGCCCTACTAGGTATGGTTCGCTTAATATTTATTAAATCACTTGCCACAACTCTCATTTTTGGTATACAACCTTCTTCATCTCAATAACTTATCCTCAGTTTGAACTATGTAATCCATTTAATGTGATATGTAACTCATAACTCACGCAAATGCCACAGAACACACTTACTCCACAACTTTACTCCACCCCCTGAGTAGGAGTAAATATTGGCCTTATTTACTCCACAACTTACTACGTTAGTAACGTACTCCGTGTTGGTGCTCTCCACCACTTGTGGAGTAAGTTCATTTACTCTGGGAGTAAATAAATTGTTTACTTCTTTAGTACATTCCTCTATGTTGAAAGCCGCCGAGTTTAGTTTACTCCTGGTTGGTGCACGCCGTCCTTACTAAAAGAGTACGGTTACTAAAAGAGTAGCTTACTAAAGTAGTTAGAACTAAAGAAGTAAGGCTTACTAAAAGAGTAAATGGCATGAGTTTGGTGCACGCCACCCTTAGATTGGTCGTATTCAGTTTCGAACCGGCTGTCTCCGCTTCCTATATGAACTCTAGATTTTATAATCAAATTAAAGGCCGCCCCATGGCTGGGTGGTTAGACCGCTCGCCTTCCACCATTGAGACCCGAGATCGAATCTCGGTGAATCCATGTGGAATTTGTGGTGGATAAAGTGGGGTCGGAGCAGGTTTTCTCGGGGTGCTCCTGTTTCCCCTGCCATATTTCATTCCACCGTTGCTCCATTCATCACAGTATGACCAGTTGGTTACAATAAGGAATTAATATTATTATAATCAAATTAACTAGGCCTATTTGGAAGATAAGAATACAAAATAAAGAATCGTGCCTTCGTTTATTCTGCAAACCGTAGGGGCGTCTTTCCATGAAATAATGTTAGCAGTTTATTTTTGTCAAACCATAGAAAATCGTGACGTCATTAATGTTTCATATTTAGGCCTATCTATCCTCAATATTATGGGCAATAGACCTATCCAATTTTAAAGAAGGAGCAGTGACAGTAGCTTTATTATACCCTTGTAGTAATGTGACAAATATAAAAATGTTCTGATATCGAAGGCCTCCTGAAGGCTGAATATGAATTATGTAAAAAAAAAGTCTAACCAAATGTGGAATTTTTATTTATCACTGTTCAGAAATAAGGGTCAGTCTTGACACTAGTTCAAATAAGGACACGCATGACAGTAGGCCTATCTTCCAGTATGTCAAGTTATAAAGAAAAGAGTATAGGATGAACAAAGTTATAATTTAAAATATTTAGAAATTGCTGATTATCCTAGTTATGCATATGTCATACCCCATACATAACATGCTGTACATGAGTATAACTCAAGACATTTAGGAGTGCCGCTGGGCAAAGAAAGCTGCTGTCGTTGTTCACGTCCGCATTTAGTTCCTTGCAGGGAGTGAGAAGAGGAAAGGAGAAGTAATTAAATCTTTGGCAGAATGTCATGCACAGTAGTGTGCCGTGTTTTAGAAATACTTGCAATATTGGAATATCTTTTAATCCTGAAGTGTACCTACTGATCCCAGAGTTACGTATACTAACACTCGTAAGGTGCTGTCCGCAGCACGACACAATGATAACTCATCCGTTTTGAATTTTTGTCCCCCCCCCCCCCCAAAAAAAATTACGTAGTAAAATATGTTAATTTCAAAGTATCATAGAATTGCCAAAAATGATACTATCTTGAAAACTTGAAAACTGATTTCTTCCTTTTTATGCAAATAATATTTTGAACTAGGCATGACGGTAAGTAGCTAGTATCACTAGAAAAAATGAATTTTTCATAATTTTGGAAAAAAATCACCAATAACATTACAAAAATTCTACATCACAGTTGTGTTTTTCAGAGTATTAGGAAACACCTAACTCACAACATTTCCCCGATCATAAGTTTCATTTGATATATAAATGAATATTCTAATTCAATTTTTAGTATAGGTTTCGTTCATTTGAAGGATTGAAAATATAAGAAGAGTTGAGAGAAAACAAGGACATAGTAGCACTGAAGTGGTAAAACGTGTGCACACTACGACATTTAAACTTCTTTTTGAATGATTTCTTGTTGGAATTTTCACGTAAACTAGGTGTCATTTTGAAGCAGACAAATGTACTTTTTTTGTGCAATAAAAATCATTTTTTAAATATAATTTTCAGTGTGAATGCATACCTTAAACAATAGTAATAATATAGATAAAAGAAATATATTGATTACGTACTTTTCAGGAGCATACAAACCGAACAAAGCAATTCAAACAAAAAGAAATGTAGAAGAAATATCGGAAGAATTCTTTATATTCTCCATTGGAATGTAAATTGCAAATTTTACGCTTTCTTCTAGATTAAAACACGTTTTTCCCAAACTACCTAGCATGATAAATAGTGTGTAGCTAAGTGTTGTCTTTTGTTTGTTATATCATCCAGCTTCCCAGTACGTGAGGATGATGGAGAGAAAGTCGAGATGTGATCAATCGGAACGGGATCGAGGCAATCCGTCACAGATGTAACATTCTACGTGGTCCACTGCCTGCCTGGTAAACAAACCCCTTCATGATGTAAGTCTAGAAAACGTTACTTTCAAATAATCTGTACTTCGTTGGATTTTTAGATGTTTACTCCAACAATCTGCAGCATAAAATCATCGAACTTTGATAGTTAACATTGACAGCAGATTTAAGGACTTACGGACGCGAACCCACTTTTTACAAGATCTTGAATAATTTTACTACGACAGAACATATTTTCTACATGATAGTACCTTCAATTTGTATCTAACACGTCTGATAATTCTCTGTGTAATTTATATTTTGAAATGTTCCATAAATATATCTTACCTCCGATTGAAAACGTTCTACCACCTAATGTGATGAGGTTATTGCCAATTGCAGTAATTTTCCTTTTAAATCCGAGATTTTATACTAAAGGATTGACTTCAGTGAGCGTCATATCTGCTTTGATATTAAATCTGCAATTTAAAAAGAACTAAGAATTTTAACTTGAGGTTAGTCATTTTATATAAAATTGAACCAATGTATTTACCCTTTAGAATTTGATCGCACATTGAAGAAAAAAATTGTAATGGGCAATAACTTTCACACAATAAATGATATCATGTTTCTTAATAGACGATAAGATTCTTTTAGGCAAATCAAGTATGTAAATTGTACAGAGAGTTATCAAATTTGTAATATCAGTTATACCAAAATAATGATATGTATATTGATATGAAAATCTGATCAGTCACAGTCAAATGTTCAAGATTCTGTAAAAATTGCCCACGCTACAGTAGGCTACAGTCGCTATTGTATGAGTCCCTTAAAACATATTTGACCTTATACTGAAGAATGAATTGAAATAACTTTATTACCTTGAAAGTGGGTAGCCGAAAGACTAAGTATATCGTCTATTTTTAACTCCACAAACATCATATAGTGATTTTCCTTCCTACGTCAATGGTCTACGTGATGATGCTGATGAGGAAACTTGATGTGTCATTTATTGTGAACTAATATGGCTTGCGACTTATGAGCCACAAGTGTAAGTAAGCGTATCAAGCAAGGCCAGCTAAAGTTTGGTAACATATTGTAATATATTTGGGAAAAGATATTGACAGCTCATGTAGTTCCCCATCGGAGTAATTATGTCGCTAATTTATCATTTGGAAACTTTAACTTTGGTAAACGTTTCAAATAAGATTGGGATAAGATAATAGACATGTAATGGGAATTAAATTCTGAATTTTCACTTTGCACATCATCTACACGATCGTGACACACAAAAGTTCATCGTTAACAAGCAAAACCGGTGCTCTGAGCAAATGTTTCTTTTCGAATGACATGTCTGTAACCCAGTCTTCCTGGTAAAATCTACAATGTCATTATTCTTGTCGCCTATTTATTGTAATGTAGCTTTGTTATAGTTGAGTTTCTTCAGACTGAAGAGTATTTTTTTTTTTATTCTGGCACCCACGGATTTTTAAAATTTCTTCCCTATTTTGCAGACAATATGGCCTCACAGGCCTTATTATAGACCTGCAGTATTGTTTAAGCTGTTCATCTACTAGTTATTGTTTAAAATTAGGTTCCGGTAGGCTACTGTTAAAAATATGAATACGTTCACTTTTTAGAAATCTGTTGCAAGTATGCTTGCATGTATGATATTTTAAAGAAATAACAGATCTTTAAGGAATACAAATTCCAGAATTGAATCAGCAATGAACTGAAGTATATCAGTACAAATATAACTGCTATGTGATGCTGTTGTACAATGGATTTTAACAGCAACAAGATCTACCCCACGTAGTGATTATGAGAAGAGGTGGTTGGGCTTTGTTAAGAACCGTACTTACTGTACTAGAGATTTGTATCTTTGTACTAGAGAACTAGACTAACGATTTTTTGGGAAGGTATTTAAGATAATGCCTCTGCTTGTACCAGTAACAGCAGGTTTGAATAAATACGAAAAAAAAATACATATTCACTAATAGATCTCATATGAGTATTTAGGCTTATATATTAAACATCATGGACAAAATTAAAAGGGCTACTGAAAGGAATTACATCTTTCTCTGGAAGGAATGGTAGATTAGGAGTTCATGGGAATCGATTTCGTAAAAACAGAATGTTTCAAATTCATTCTTGTCAACAAATTTTAATTTTAATTAATTTTAATACAATATACGCTAATATAAAATGAAAATCCATTGATTAGGAACCCAAGCCTGGAAAAGGTGTAAAAGAGAATTTCATATCGATATCGGTTCTTAATGTGTAACATTACCTATTCATATCGTTTTGCTGAGACTCATCTTACTTAGCACCTTTTACTGATATGAAGGTAATTTATTTTATTGCACGCTTCATGATAGTGAACACTAGACTTCGGATTTTAGGTAAAAACCTATTTTAATCCTTAAGTGATATATGGCCGAAAACTTGTATATTCACGTTTCACAAGTGACTATGCCTAAAACTGATACTTTTATAGGACCTAAAACAACCTATTTTTACGTTAGAGCCTAATATTGCCTTTTTGCTTGTTTTTCCTCTAAAGTTCAAAATAAGTCAGTTTTGTTATAAAATCTAGCATTTATTTTCAGTTCGTACTAATTTTTTAGCTCGGAATGGGCAGTACATGACACATTTGTGACGTGGTTAAATACTAAGGAATGTTTCGTCTTCAGTAGAAAAATTCCTTGGAATTCCCAAGAAAATGTAGTGTTTTTCTCCCGACTCCCACATCCAGCAAAAAAAAAGTAGTTCTCTGAATCACTGAGGGGAAAAAAAGGGGTTGAATATGCTAGTATGATATGCGTAGCTTCTGGACGCAGGGATTAGGTTTTCACTGTTATGGTAGTAATATAGGCCCTAGTAATGGGCGTATATAATTCTGTGTACCGTAGGCCTATATTTTTGTTTTATCATGATTATTGATTAATGGTGACTTCAATAAATATAATATTCTCCATTGCAATTGAGATATTTCAGAAAATTGGCAACTTAACGATTTTATGAGACTATTTGACGATTTTTAGAACCTATTTTTCAATTTTTAGAGTCTATTTTAGGTACCTAAAACATCATTTTTAGCGACCTATAAGTCCGAAGTCTATGATCACTTTTCCAACAACAATAGGCCTATTCAGATGTCTAAAAGGACGTAAATAGGGTCGCACTAAATTATTAGATTACATATTATATACTCCATTAAAACCTGTGCCCTTGATTTTCAATTGAAGAAGATCTGTCCAGTTAGGGATTATGTGGAGATGACATTACGTTTATTTGTAAACAGGCCTTTGCGTACAACTATACCTTAGCATGGAGTCTTCCATTAGGCTGCAGTAGACTTAATATATAGTTTGGATTTTATTCAAGTTATGTGTATGTCTGAAAAGTATACAGGCTATGTCTGCAGGTGCTTGGTTCCTAAAGAAAGTACGGTAGCTGGAATATTAGATTATTAGAATTATGGAAATTAGGGTGTTGTGTCGGGTTCGCGAGCTGCGAGCTGCCAGTTGCGTCGCAGCAAATCCGTCATCTGGCCTGTAATCAGTTTGATTGTAAAATCTTTTCATATTTATAAATATGGAAGTCAGACCCACCATTCTAAGACAGATCAAAGGATTGTGCGTGTGTAGTTGGATGACAGAGGCAGAACAAAACATTTTACGGTAGTCGTGTGCCGCCATCACAGGGTTGTCCAATTCTGTTCCTTTTGAGGTAAGAAATGCAACAATCATTTTCTAGAATTCAATAGGCTTATATGAAAATTCTTTGTTTATTGCGGTTTTATTGGTACGTATATTAATCGCCATTGCTATTATAATTATTAGCAATTAATTATCTTACAAGTTAGTATTCAATAATAATAATAATAATAATAATAATAATAATAATAATAATAATTATTATTATTATTATTATTATTATTATTATTATTATTATTATTATTATTATTACTGTTATTATAACTACATTAAGAGTCCCGCTAATCCAGACCCAACTCATCTTGACATCTGGTTAATCCGGACGGGATTTAGAAATAATTTTTTAAATTTTAATCAAAGATGTTAATCCTACATCAGTTCGTAGGTTAAAAATGTAGTTATATGCTTACAGGAGCATTAAAACAAAAATTAAGCTGTAGGAAAACTTATGTTTATGAAAAAAACCTTCTCTTTTTATAGTTTTACTCATCTAAAACTACGGTATTCAGTTTAATCCGGACTTTCGATGATTCGGACAGGGTCCGGTTGCTTCTAGTCCGGATTAGCGAGATTCTTTTGTAGTATTATCATTATCGTTGTAGTTATTATGCATAATGTACCATAATAATCGATTAACATGTCTAATATATGTCTTTGATCTTTTAACTGCGACCGCGAAGAGAATTTGCTTAGTGTCGACAAGTATAATGGATAAGTCTATAGTAGTGCTTTATATTGAAATATTGCAGATCTTTACGAATATCACACGTAAAACACAGGTTTTTCATTTTAATTTTCCTCAGTGATTTAAAATGATCTTCCCATAAAAATTATTCAATGATATTGTTTGAAATTTAAAAGCCATTTATTATTAAAGAGCTCAATCAATCTGTAGCAAGATTGAGATCGGAAATATACACACTAAACTTCACTAAAAAGGTATATTTACCCAGAATGATCATTTCAACGGGTCTTCCCGCCATCATCAGCTGATTCCGACCAGCTGAGTCGGAATCAGCTGATGATGGCGGAAAGACCCGTTGAAATGATCATTCTGGGTAAATATACCTTTTTAGTGAAGTTTAGTGTGTATATTTCCGATCTCAATCTTGCTACAGATTTCAACACTTCACTGTAAATTTCCATCTAATATTTATATTGAGCTCAATCAATGTCTTTATGGAATTTATCGGGAAATGTCTAAAATATTCGTCTACTTTACTATTTCCACCACTATTTTTAGCATGAAACCAAAGTAAACCTAGCACAAATCATTCTCAGTGGTCGAGAGATTAACTTGTTTCCTTTGGATCCAACTAAAGACTTGGTTTTTTTTTCCGGAGAGAGCATAAAAGGCGAAACATGTCTTATTTCTAAATGGCTAGTTTACTCCATATTGAACAATCCTATAGGCTTAAGTCAAAAAGGGACTTTTCGAAAAATTGCCAACTGTTTCACTCCAAGCTGCCCCCACAGGGTAAGAAAATTTCTGTAATTATTAAATTACTGTATATTCATGTTTGTAACAGTACTACTCATAACAGATACTTAATCTAAAGAAAATAATATAAATTGCACCCGTTTAAAGGACATAAGATAATAGTGAATATTCTTGGTCACTCCTGAACCAGATTATGTTTTGTTCAGACTACTTTGTGAAAGCAACACGCACGCACATGTTTGTAGCGCTATCCAGATGGCATTATCATTTGCGTGCTATTTGACACGGTCTAGTCTTATACAATATCAATGAGCTAGCCCCACAATACATTAAGCACAATGGTCAAAGGTGACAAGAATGAGCTGCAACCCTAAGTACATCCTTGAGTTTTTGCGCTACTTGTTGAAACGACGTTGAAGAAATTACTGCTACCGTTTATCAATTAGGATAAGCATTCGGCAGCAAATTTTCTCCACTTACCATTTCGTTGTTCTTAGTACCCTGACCAATGTTCCTCTTTCTAAAGCATTTGGACTGGGTTCGAATTCGTTCTAACATCTTTGTAAAGTTTTTTTTATTATTATTTATTTATTTTTAAAAATGCCTGGGTTAGTTTCTTAAATGTAGAGTAAACAGTTAGAATTTAAATGGGTCCACTGCTGTGGCGTAGGGGATGCGTTTCGCTCCTGTCACGCATCGGGCCCGGGTCTGAATCTTGGTCGGGACAAGTTACCCAGGTGGGTTTTTTCTGGGGTTTTTCCTCACCTGTGAGACAAATGTCGGGTAACTTTAGGCCCTTGTGGTCCCCAGATATCATCTCATATTTGAAGTTAACATTTTAGAGGATTTATCAGTTTCATAGTGTTTGATCCATACCAGTGTTGAGTGGAACTTATAAATAATGTTCACATGATGGTATATTTTTCTTTTTCTTTTACAGAGAACATATTTAGGCCTAGTTCATTTTCAGTCCCCTCTTTAAAGTATTTTAAAATATTCCGTTCATTGACAGACACGCACTTTCCCCTAACCAAATGATTTAGGGACCCAATTTATCCTAATACATTCAAAGGAGGTGGAGTCACCATCAGTTGCTATTCTATTTATTTTACCTCTTTACAAATCCAACTGTCATAGAACACTTTCAGTTAGGGATTCGGACTCGAAACCTTTACTGGATACATTTCGTTGAATAATTCTTAAATGGTTAAGTTTTTAGGTCAAAAATCTTTCTAAAAATCTAAAAAGTATCTAAAAATGTTCTTCGAGAGAATTGAAAACGCTGTAAGTTATTCAAATTTTCGGGATAGAATAATACTCCAGCATTCACTACGAGAATATTATCACATTCCAAAGGATTCTAATTAATTCAATCCGATTGAAACATTGCCCTGATTTGTTACGAAAGAGCAACCACTGAAAGCCAGTTGCCGTCCTCACTTTGTTTCAGCGTAATTTCGTCTCTGCTTTTTCGTTTTTATAATTCCTTCTAAAATATTGAAGAATAAATTGTCTTTATAAGTTATCTAATTTACCCTACTGATAAATTAGGCCTCGAAAAATCCGTTTTGTTGGGAGCAATACTTGATGTTTGATATTGTTTTTATCATGATATTAATAAAACCGAACTGGTTGAAAATAAGCAGTAAGCTGTCCTGTCGAAATGTTTGAATTTCTTACCTTGGACAGGGGTAGTGGAGGCGCCGGGTACCTTGAAGCTGGTGCCAGAAGGTGCTGTTTCGCTCTTCCGCCGGTGGTGGAAGGACTCCAGCTCCCGGAGGTGGTTCGTGAAAGGGGACTCTAGGAACGGTCGCTGTCCCAGAGCCAGAGCACGGAATTGTTGTTGTTGCCCGGCTGCAATTTAAATTTTAGACATCAGATCCTACACCTCTTTACCCGTGCGGTTGTATTTATAACTGTTAAATAATTCAAAGGCATAAGCCTATAAAATAATGAAAGAATTTTTTTGTTGCTGTTGACTTAATATTTCGTCTATCGTAGACACCAAAATACAAGCTAGTGCAGAAGACTGATTTGACGACCTTTGGGAATCTTAAATACGAGGATAAGTCAAAAGGTATCCGCACTTTTTGTTTAATCCTTTGTAGGTTGGCTGTACCGTTTTGTGCTCGCGCACGTCGACATGTTGTTCATTTATCTCCGCTTGTCGAATGTTTGAGCGTTATGATTACACTGGGTGTTGCGCTGTTGCACATTAGACATGGCTGCACCGCTCAGCGTTTGTACCAAAGAAAAACCGCGTCCAGTGATCCGTTTTTCGTCGTCTGGAGGTGTACAAGGAGCTGAAATCCATCGAAGAATTTCCGCACAATATGGGGGCACTATTTTACCACGGCGAAGCGTGTAGGAATGGATTAAAAAGTTCAAAAATGGTCGGACGAGTGTGAAGGACGAAGAAAGAACAGGGTTTGAGGTGTTAGAACATCGTGCATACAGTCCCGATCTCGCCCCGTCAGATTTCCATCATTTTGGCCCAGTTAAAAATTCCTTAAGGGGTCGTCGATTCACCTCAGACCAAGGACTGAAGAAAGGAAGCGGTGCATACGTGGCTTGCTACTCAGCCGAAAAAAGCTTTTTTTCCTGAGGGCATCAGGAAGCTTGTGCAACCATGGATCAAGTGCGTTGAAAAATGAGTTAATTGAAAGTTTTGTATTGTTGTTGCAATAAATTTAAAAAAAAGAGAGTGCGGATATTTACTGACTTACCCTCGTATTGTTTTTGTAAGGAGAATGCCCCTTTCTTCGCAAATATTATAAAGTTCGATGTAAACGAATAATAAATAACAAGATTTAATGCTCTTGCTGAAGGAAAAAAGAATCGATGTATTGATATTAAATCGATTTCTCTATCGCATTAAAGTAATTTTTTGACGGTAATTCAGATGTGAATAATATCAACAAAGGCCCATTATTATCTTGATCACTTTTACACATTCTGATTTACAGATTTTAAAATATTGTATTCTTTATGGATCAATCTTTTAAGAGTTTTCAAATGGTGTTTGTGATTTGTACAACATTGCTATGTGCTAATATTAAAATGTTACACTTTCAAACTTCCGTATTTATTTTTAACCAATATTCATAAAACATAACCGAATATTCGTGTAAATGAATCCGAGTTTTCCTTATGCATATTGCTATTTTGGCGGAACGGGGGCGAGTTAATCGCGGGGATCCAGCTGGTTTTAAATAGGACTAAATGTTACGCGGTTCTTTTACTTCTATCCAAACACAACAATGATCAATAAATGAGGAGTAACTTATTCTTTTGCAATATGATCACCAATCTTCAATCCACAATAATAATAATAATAATAATAATAATAATAATAATAATAATAATAATAATTTTACTTGAGCACGGCTACTGCTGAATATGTCCAGCTTGTATAAAGAGAAATTAAATTAGATCTGTGGGTGCTTTTTTAATTAGGCCTCAGCGTGGATACCAGTACCAAGAGAGGTACCGAGCATCTGAGGTGCTACTCCAAAGAATGTGACAATAATTTTAAGGTATTTTTAACTGCAGCACAATTACTATAAATTTAATCTAACATTACTTCGTCGAACAATATGGTGATTGGTACAGCTATGCACGGGGTTTTATATAATCGGTTTATTGATACTCTCTGTATTTTAGCGAGAAAAGCCACAATAAAAATAGCAGTCAGGTGTCAGTGTAATTATTATTTTGTTTTTAATCCGGATCATCATTTTACATCTTTATAGAGGGTAGCACTGTATTTGAGTCGTCATTTCACATATGACACGTAATAAAAAGTTTATTTATTTTTTTTATTGACTTTAAATCTCTTTGATATTGGTTGTCTGTGTTACCAATATTTTTATATCGCTGTTATTTTTTCACAAAAATATCATCATCATTGACGTTTATGTTAACGACAAAAAAATTCAATCTTTTTAACTTTTTATATGGGGAGATTTTAATTTAAATATGGAGTTACTTGTATCAGTATGACGCTGGCCTTTATGGGTTGTAATCTGTCCAGATTTTCGTGATATTCCAGCAAACAAAAACGACTGAGGGGAATGAGGAATGCATCTGTTTTTGAGAGGGTGGGGTATCATGATTATTGCGCTGTCACCAGAAAGCGTACTGCCTGCTGCGGAAGTCATCAATACCACGCAATCAGCTACCCCCTCCCCCATCCCTTTCCACCCCCTATTGCCCACCTCGTCGCATTCATACTGAATTATTTGTTACTGTATTTCAAATACAACTGCATAGCCCATGCTTGTCAATTCTGCTGTATGAAAACGGCCTAAGTAGCAATGGGATTAATATTACTGCCATAATTGGATTAACAAAACTATTTTAGAATGGTTTTACCACAGTAATTGGGTTTTGAAAATAAAAATAATTTATTAAATGCTGTTGGCTTTGTGAAACACGCGCGGATGGTCATATGACGTGGATATTAAGTAGCACAACATTAGTGAAGTGAGTTATTTGATTCCAGGTGCGTAGGGAAAGGAGATCCTAGGCATATCAAAAGAATGGATAGAAATAGGGTAGAAAAATTAAACAACCCTCTTAGTTAAAGTGTTTATTTATTTACTTATGCGTTATTATATCGATATGTTGAGAATGTGTCCTTAGAAACTCGCACCTACGGCAAATTGCCTCAAAATATAATTGTTTCATGATAACTAGTTGACCTACTGTAGGTAGTTCAACCTAATCAATTCGTCTTTTTTAAATTAGTTGGTGTATCTAGTCATTTCGTGCAGGTACGCTAAACTGCAAAATATCTAAATTAATAACTTATATAGGCTATAACATTAAAATGATATACTTCTGTGACTAAGCGGTACTCATTATTGTTTTAGTTGAGAAAACTGCGACTTTCTTCACTTCTTTTTCTATCTTAGGCTATGGAATAGCCAAGGATGGGAAATTGAAGCAAATAAACAAAGCGTATCAACACACCAATTAGAGAGAGAAAACAGAATGGATGTGAAAGCATAGGGATAAATCAGCGCTTTAGTTCACCGGGACTGCCTTTCGGAAAATATTAAGCCTGAATTTAGGCCTATGTTGTGCTTTAATTTTTTTGTAGCTCCTAATGCAGCACATGCTAAACACTGAAGACTGTTAACATACCAGCAATAAAGATTATTCAAATACGAACAAATTAGAGAACATTGGCAGTCGTCAGTAGCCTACTCATAAGCGGAACCTAGAAGGCAGTCAATTAGGCCGTTACACTAGTCCTCTCCAGTCTATTAGGCCGGGTTACACTAGTCCTCTCCAGTCTATTAGGCCGGGTTACACTAATCCTCTCCAGTCTATTAGGCCGGGTTACACTAGTCCTCTCCAGTCTATTAGGCCGGGTTACACTAGTCCTCTCCAGTCTATTAGGCCGGGTTACACTAGTCCTCTCCAGTCTATTAGGCCGGGTTACACTAGTTCTCTCCCCTTTCCAACAGTGAACCCAACTCCGAGCTGTGACATTAAGCGATCCATCTGAACACGAGCTATCTCCTGCACTCGAAACCTCCAAGTGTAAAATGTGCTTGTTAACTTAACAGGATAGGTTTTCTACACAGTCACTCTTAAACGAGAAACTTCATCCAAGAATACCCCCGACAGTTCGCGCACTAGCCACGACCATTAAAAATGTTCGACAATTACGATACCTAGGAAAAGAACTAGAAGTAGGAAATACGAGGCGCGCCCATGAAGTAAGTTTCCCTGAGGAAGTTTACAGAAACAAAACACAATTTCATGGAAATATTTATTGCAACAGATACAGCAAGTATTCGGCTATTTTTCGACATATTCACCACCGGAATTGAGACATTTGTCATACCGTTGGACCAACTTTTGAACACATGTGACGTAGAAGTCTGCCGCCTGGGATCTGAACCACTCTGTGACAACAACTTCCATTTCTCTGTCATTCTCTGTCATTTCGCGAGATGTAAGAAAAGATGGAAATCACCAGGAGTGAGGTCCGGGGTGTAGAGTGGATGTTTAAACAACTCCCAGCCGAACTTTTGCAGGAGACCTGCTGGGAAGTGTCTAAACATTCACCCTACAGCCTGCACCTCGCTCCCAGTGAATTTTATTTTTTCCTACCCCTCAGGAAATGATATAGAAACGGAGGTGATTGTCACACAGTGGTTCAAATCCCAGGCGGCAGACTTCTACAACACATGTGTTCAAAAACTGGTCCCACGGTATAACAGATGTCTCAATTGCGGTGGCGAATATGTTGAAAAATATCCGAATACTTACTGTATCTGTTGCAATAAATATTTCCATGAAATTGTGTTTTGTTCCTGTAAACGACCCCAGGGAAACTTACTTTATGGATGCGCCTCACAGAATGGATCAACAGGTCGAAATAGTATATTGCGACACAAGGGCGGAAAGGCACGTTTACGGGTCGAGGAAACAGATTGAAAACCCGAGGCGCAGCCGAGGGTTTTTAAGTTTTCGAGCCCTTTTCGAGCACTTTCCGCCCGTCGCCCCTAGCAACAATTCACTTTCCGCCCGTCGCCCCTAGCAACAAGATTGCGTGTGGTAATGTCAAGTTACGAGCCATGTAAACAACTTTCGTAAGAAACACTTACTAGCTAAGGAGTGCAAAAAGATCTTTACCCATGGCTGTAAGTTTATTTTTGCACTCCTTAGCTAGTAAGTGTTTCTTACGAAAGTTGTTTACATGGCTCGTAACTTGACATTACCACACGCAATCTTGTTGCTAGGGGCGACGGGCGGAAAGTGAATTGTTGCTAGGGGCGACGGGCGGAAAGTTACTTTACCGCCCGCAAATGCTTATTTGCGAGCAGAAATGACCAAGGCCTCCCCGCTTTATAAATATTCGGTTGCCATAAACAATAACAAATGCGAATCCCTTTCTGAAATAAGCACCATTCTTCAAGTCTGTATTTAAGTTACATAATATTTTCAGGTAATATCACAATTCATATAATTAAATTGATGGGAAAAAATAAATTTAAGTCGCACCTTGGATGAATGTTCCCGCCCAGCCGCTCCCTCGCGATGCACTTTCTTTTATACCACTTCTTCTGTCCTCATATTACGTAGAAACTCGTGATTGGACGTTGGTAGTGTGACGTCATACCGGTAAACAAAAGCCTCATGTCTTACGTAAAAGTTGACAGGCTTACTAACGTCTGGAAGATATAATATGCCACATTTTCGAAACCTACAAACAGTGTATCGTACATTATTCGAAAATGCAAGAGCGCTTCGCTTCGGCTGCCGCCTCCGCTCGCGCACTTAACTAATGTGGTTAGTGTTTTGCATTATTTAGATTATGTGAAGAGGTGATTGTGGTCTGGTCGGGAGTGCCGAGTAAGCTAGAGGTTTGTCATTTTGGTGTATGGGTTGGTAGCTTGTATTTGGTACGATCGGGAGTTTGGAGAGAAGGAACGATCGGGTGTGCCGAGATAACAAGCGAACAGCAACGCATTGTTTGGAGCGTAAGGGGCGACTTAATCTTATCTTTAGCCAAATTGATATAAGTAACCGTCGTGCAAAAAATAGCATGCAACACACGGACCGTAAAGGCATTTACGGGTCTCGAAAACTTAAAAACCCTCGGCTGCGCCTCGGGTTTTCAATCTGTTTCCTCGACCCGTAAACGTGCCTTTCCGCCCTTGTGTCGCAATATACTATTCATACACTATGAAAATTTTCTGGCCAAACATGGGGGTATAAATATACAAATTATAAACGTTTATATAAGTCAGAATTTGAAACACTCATAACGTACGCAGCTTATGGTTGGGTGCTGTACCTAACAGTGCGACAAAAGAATAAATATCAGCACAAAGGATTAGATAAGCACGAGTCTAATAAACTACGTCGAATTATGCACCAGCATTATTAGCTGGAAAAATTCCAGTGGACTTGCTACTGTAGAGGAAAAGGCTAAGTGTGAGCCTATGCCCGATATAAAGAGTGTAATTCAGATAGGCCTATGTCAGTAGAATATACATAACTGACTCACACTTCCACCGCAACCAGACAACGTTATTGTTAAAATTGTCTTTCAGTACCAAAGGAATCAGAGTTGCCGTAAATATTATAGCACTTACTTCAATATAATATGCGTCTTCCAAACATAAGGCTACATAAAGCTAAAAAAAAGGATATTTACAAATCGCATACGAAAAAAGATACAATAGAAAAAGTATATCTAAAAGATCTTTGAAATTATCACTAACAAAAGTATTATCATAGATAATGCTTACGACTGGGTTTGAATGTCGCTCATGAATTTATTTAGGAGAGTTCAAAGTCACGAGTTACATTAATAATGAATGACTATTTGACGAAGAAAATGTAATAGGCTAATAATAAATTTATTTATTCGTGAATATATTGTATTTTAATACCATAAACAAAGAGTCCACCGCTATGACGGGTGTGTCTCGTCCTATGTGTATGTGTTATTTGGGAGGTGGCCCCGGCATTCGTGATGGCCAGGTGATATCCGGGGACCACAAGGGTCTACAGTTTCCCGACATTCGTCTCACAGGCGAGGAAAACCCCCACCCAGGAAACTTGTCGCAAGCGGGAATAGAAATAGGGCGAACGCATCCTCTTTGCCATAGTGATGGACTTTTTTTTTTCTTCCTCATTGAAAGTAACAGCAGTCTGCTACTTCTTTTGTCTGAGGACGTCGTTAAACTCCAATGCATGTGTTCAGTAGGCCAGGCCATCTCAAAGGCTAAAAACAAGTGGTAGAAATATAGGCTATATCCTGCAGATATGCCTTACCATATCGACATTTTGTGCAGAGGGGAGATTTTTAACGATATTTCTATGGAGTGTTCGAAGGCTCATTTCTCAATTAAATCTGTATTGTAGAAACACCATATGAAAAGGATGAATAAGGAACTCCATCAGTAAGTTACAGGTAAGATTTACATCAGTAAAAACCAGATCGATCTCCCTCCCTGTGGCTGCTGGTAAAGAAATAGTGAAATAACAATGATAATAATAATAATAATAATAATAATAATAATAATAATAATAATAATAATAATAATAATAATAATAATAATATGTGTATACATCTTCATATTCTTAATGTAAATTCGACTTAAACCAAAACTAATAATTCTGTTATTTTATACTTAATTTCTTAGGAAGCGTATTAGTGGACAAACAGGG
This sequence comes from Ectobius pallidus, assembly GCA_964059195.1. Classification (NCBI taxonomy): domain Eukaryota; kingdom Metazoa; phylum Arthropoda; class Insecta; order Blattodea; family Ectobiidae; genus Ectobius; species Ectobius pallidus. The sequence continues at coordinate 96,993,413 of CAXKWD010000006.1, forward strand.
ACATTATTTACATCGACATTCTTTGTTTTGCTTGTGGAGTAAGGCCTGTACAAAGAGATACTGTTGCAACTAAGTACACTTTTACGTAAAACTCATCACATTTTAGAAGCAATGGAAAATATAACTCCCTCTGGACATTTTTGTGTGAACAATATTCAGTGCAGCATTATTGACAAATATGTTTAATTTGCAACCTTTTCCCCATATTATATTAATTGGGATTGAATTTTATTCTATTAATTTATTGAAGAATTCAGAATACAAATTCAAAAAGACCAAGCGTTTGTGGTTAATATAATGTGTGTATATTTAGCATATCCGCTGCATAATTCCAGCGTTAGTTATTTATGAATTTAAATGGAAATACTCTTTTAATTTAGGCTTACTGTGCAAAATTTGAACCTTTAAAGATGTGTTCATAGACCGACTTATTTTTAATAAACATTATTTCAAATAATTTATGGAATTTTACTCATGTGAAATTTTAAAGATATAAGCAGTTTCTTTGTCGATTAGGCCTAGAATTATTGATGACCATATTTTCTTATCCCCTCTGATGGCCGCATGGGATAATATTAATATCGCTGAATATTATGTCTTTTCGAGACCTTTTCTTTTAGGGTTACTTAAAGGAAAATGCCTTGGTGAAACGCCCAGAAACTCTTGCTCAGCTATAAGAAATAATATGGCACGTATTTTGGTGTAATGAGTACAATGATGTTTGAACAGGATGCAGTTGATGGCATAATCTATTATGAACGTATGTTGCACTTGAATTTTAATTAAATTAATTGAGAAAAATCTCAATTCCGATCAGGGAGAAAAATCTTGCAGACTCCAATCATATTGGCCGGCCACAAGAGGAGAATCCACGGAGCCCTGAGTGCCAGTCAGTGAAGATGCTAATTTTAGGAAAGACTGTTTGGATAAATAGGCTACTATTGATGTTAATGGAAATTTTGGGGATAAATATGAAGCTAGTAGCAACATGATTTTCATCGAATTCCTTCTTTTATTCTCAAGTTACAGGCCTACTTGTTTAAAACCGCCCGCGTGGTCTTGTGGTTAGGGTCGCTGACTACAAATCCATAGGCCCGGGTTCGATCGTCGGTACCTCCTAGGATTTTTCTGAGGTAGGGAGGTCTGGAACGGGGTGCACTCAGCCTGTGATTCAAATTGAGGAGCTACTTGTTAGAGAAGAGCGGCTCCAGTCTTGGAAACCAAATAAAACAATTTAACGGCCATGGATGTCGGCTGCTGACCACAACCCCCAATCCTGCCATCTGCCTTTGGTAGATGACGCAGTGGTCGGGTGGTAGGCCTTGTCCCTTTTAGGTATGTTGCTGAACGGTGTTTAGTTTAGTTGTTTAAAATGGCAACCTTTATTTCCATTTCATTTCTTAATAGTCTATTCACCTATGATTGAATGCATAGCAGCTAAGTATGACAAGACTAGGTGTGAGAGCGTAAAGAAATCGATGTATTGATCACCACTAAGATTAAGTTATTGACTTTTTAAGGATGGTACCTTTAGAAGTTGTTCACTATCTCGAATAGCTGTTTGTATTTTATTGTTTATCACGTAAATAAACATATTTTCACGTATTTTTCCCTCCATTCTGTTAAAAAAACTCTGCCTACTACTTGGTCCAAAGCTTATGAAAAAAAATACACGAATATCTTAAACTAACAAAATAGTTATTTATACTAAAAGTATAAAAAACTACACTTTTTTGAACGCACGATAAATTTTCAGAACGCGCCGCAAAGCTGCCGAAAGCTCGGAATCAGCTCTCCAAGCACCCCGTTAGAAGCCTAAGAAACCATTATAGCGTGTGTCCGTAAAGTCATGGTGCAGAATATATATAAAGTTTCAGCGAAGTGCGCCATGACTTTACGGACACACGGTATATTTATTTTTATTCTTTCAAGGAGACGTGGGATGCTGCTAATAAGGTTACCAATGTCAATTTATGGCAGTAATACCAATTTCTCCTGTAGAGCGATTCCTCCGTAGCCTATTAAGCTATCCTCAATGTTTTCAAGCCAAAATCGTGTTCCTGGTTCTGACCAGATGCAAATTCTCCTTGAACCAAATTGGAGACTGTACATATTGACCATGACTGACATCTTGGGATAATAATTGGAACCATTTATCACTGCCTACTCATCTTTCGTTCCATTTATTGAGAAGGAATTGAGTTTATAGTATTTTTAATAAAGGAAATGGAGAATTGCTTTAACTATCTATTAATGTTTGAATACGGTGTAACACTTCATGCCATGATTCAGTTCAAGTTAGTAGAGTAGGCTATCTATTTGTTTTTAGAGGACTGGGTGGAATTCAACCCAAGTCTCCAAGCCGGAATGTTGAACATGAGTAGGCCTACTATACAAAAGCTCTTAGTTTTATGATTTTCAGCTATCTAACGGTAAATGCAAAATTTTAATTTAAAACGACAAAACGATTTTTTTTTAACTGCTGATGTCATTTTTTACCGGCTCTTCGATATTGGGTCCAAGTCTAGCATTAAGAATTAGACAAATATTAAATAACAACTCGCAAATAAAAAAAGAAAGTAAAACTAAACCAAACTTAATTACGTATAAATATTGCACCAAATTTCCTACAATAGCAATGTATAGTATTAATGAATTTCATTTCCACTAGTGCTGAATTATATGATAGTTATAATTTTAAATTCAGCCTTAAGCACTAGAATGTGGTTTTTAGAATCTAACAGAATACTGAGGCTGAAGGCGTAGATATTCACAATTTTTTAGAATTTATTGTTAGTGACGTATATTGATACATTTTTATATGTACATAAAGTAAGGTTATTTCATAAGTATTTTTACCTTTTAGTTTATCAAATACATATGATAGTCATAAGAATAATTACATCATACAATTTCAACTACAATTACAACATACAATTACAACTGCATCAATACACGTCACTAACAATAAATTATACAAAATTGTAAATATCTACGTTTTCAGCCTCAGTATTCTGTTAGATTCTAAAAACCACATTCTAGTGCTTAAGGCTGAATTTAAAATTATAACTAGCAATATAGTAGCCCACTGTAAATTCTGAATACAATTATGATGTTTATTTAACTATGTTAAGAGTTTATTTTACAAACACCAGGTAGCTAATTTTGTTCACAGGAGATGGAAACCCTAATAATAATGTAACTAATTAGAGGAGAAACTTGCAGTAAGCGAGATACGCATTCTACTGATTATTATTTGAAGAAATTTGAAGTCTTCCCCCACACTGCAAATTCCAGAGGGGAGAATGCAGTTGGGTAGCGTGTTCGTAAACTGATTTGCACGCTCACCCAATATTGACTCACTGACACACTGACTGACCAACTCACAAAATTGAAATTGACAGCTTCATCGCCGCTAGGGTAGAAGGTTTCCATACCCAAAATTAATATATGTTCATGATCCAATTATAATAATTATGCATATAAAGTTGAGTACACCATTTGAGGCCTTTGTGAAACAGTTAGGAATAGGCTTTCTTTTCCCAAGTTCGCAGGTTCGGTCCCTACCCAAATTGATGTCATTTTTGTGGTAAATGTGACAAATCTGGTGTAAAACAACTTGAGGGACAAGGTTCTGGCATACCGGCGACGCTTGCAGGCTTAAGTAGCAGTGCATAACTGTCGTTAAATAACTATAACAAACAAACAGAACTACAGCTGAATTTTACAGTAGTGCAGATTTCTGAATGGAATAGCTCAGATTTCATTGATTTGGCGTAACTTATGAGTTCTGAATTCAGTATGTTTATAGGCAAGCAGTCAGTTCTTCATTTTATTATTCACGTTAACTGATTCCTCACACTTGAAATTCTACCCATACGGTACCATAGATAATTATTGTAGAGGAAGTAGCTTATTGCATTTCATCCTGAAATTCGATATCGAGTTAAATATTTTAAATCCTATTTAGATCTATGATAGGGCTTATCATAGCTAAATTAATAAAGAATGACCTACATGTAAAACGTAGGCCTATATCAAGTAGAGCTATCTATATATTTCATTTTCAGTTGAGGAGATGTTTACAAATGAGTAATAAATCCACCTTACACCCTCAATAATAATGAAGAAATATGATGTAACATTTTAGTTATTAATATTTATGCCTTTGGTATGTCGTCAAATGATAAAAATTCACTACATACAAATTATAATTTACACTATTTACTTTGTTAAAAAACTTAGATCCAACAGACCATATCAAGATTTTAGAATTTTAAACTACCTAGTGATTTTACTAAACAACCTAAAAATTGAAGAATCTATGTAGGCTACTGTGCGTGCTTGGTATGGAATACGTTTCAACTTTTAACATCTTGTAAATAATATAAGGTAATTTTAATTTGTACATATTTAACATTTTATACATAGGGATTGTATTTTTTGGTAAAATAAAATGGCTGGTTTCGGTGTCAACTTCCTTCTTTTATTTAGCGAAATAACATATTTTATGCAATTAAACTGCATTTTACACCGATAAATTTTATGTGGTTGCTACGACACTTTGGACACTGTGCTTTTATAACCAGGATAAATGACATTATTTGAGGTTATAACGTCCTCTAGAACCCATAGAATTCAAGTATATATAAATCGTGAAGAAATGGTCACTTTTTTACATAAGATTCATAAGATTCGGTAGGTAGTCATGGCATGGTAAAGGCGGAGGAACTGTGCGCAGAATCGAATCGTCGTGAGAGAAACGAAATTACTTTTAATACTATTGTTAAAGATCTTCAGTGGTTGTCGCATATCTGATGTAGCAATAATAGGTTGAAAGATTGATAATAAATTAAAAAATAAAAATATAGCTACTCCATACAAAAGTGCCAACAACTGTGGATAAAATAAGAATTCTGTTAAATCTACACTCTTTGCTACAATGTAACAAAGGCATCCCAAATCCGGCATAGATCTACCAGAAAAGGAGTGTATCGTGATCACTGAATAGCGTACATTTCTCACTCTTTGCCTGTAATCGATCACAAGTATCGATAATTTCTCGGCAATCATAGCAAAAGCACAAAAGGAAGCATGCTACAAGAAATGAAGGAAAAAATCGCACTAAAACAAAATATTACGATTATAAATCAATTTTTTGTACACTTTTTAAATTTACGTGTGGAATGGGCGTATTTCGCACTTATTTAAACATTTCGCACAATGGAACAAATTTCGCGATATACCGTGGATTCAGTTAGCTTAATATTGGTATTTTACGCATGTACAAAGCTAAACATAGCTAAGGAAAGCTGTTTTGTAAAATTTCGCGCTTATCGCTGTTACAAAAAAAAATACGGTCCCTAATTAAACCCGACGTCTATGTTCATAGATATTATTAAGCTTTTTAACAATGTAAATATTGTAAGTAATAATAATTTGTGTATAGTGAATTTTTATAATTTGACGGCATTGGCCTACTAAAAGATTAGACATTTCTTCATTACGATTGAGGGTATAAGGTGGATTATGTTACTCTTCTATATCTAGTAGATTCACGATATTCAAATGTGATTTTATATAAACCGGAAATGTACAAGAATAAGACCTGAACATTTTAATATCTCAAAAGAAACAATAATGCGCATTCACGACGTTTTCAAGTAACACAGTTGCCAGTTACGAAAAATTAACTTCGACATTTTGATCAGAAGCATCACTTTTCTTAAAGCAATACAGAACTCGCTGCACTGATTCCAAATTCAATCTCCAACTTAGTTTGCGGATAATTTGAATCTTGTTAGAAAAAAGAATCATGTGATAGATGGTAATATGCCTACCATTGCTGATAAGAAAATTTAATAGTTTCACAACCATCAAAATCGAATTTTAAATCCATTATTTAATGTAAATGAAAATTGAAATAGTTTGATTCCTCTCCGGCTTACAACAAAAGTTTACTGGTAATATTTTAAAGTTGTAGCCTATCCATAATTCTTTTAAAAGTGTCTAATTGATATTAATTATTATTTTCAGATTTGTATTCAAAGTAGCTTATAAAATAACTGAACAAAAATTAAAATTATGGGCTTCTGAGGCCACCCCTTGATACTCCTGAAGGGTATTTTCACTCAGATAACACGCAAACCAATAACTTTCACGGCTATATATTAAGCAATTGCAGTACCGCTATACAAAACTTACAACATGGTGCAATGACTAGAATTTACATAAGTTATTATTTTTCGCTATCACTCTAGAACTTTTTTTAGAATCTTGAAGCAATTTTATGCACAGTGATAAGACAGTTAGATTAGATTAGATTAATGAGGGGTAGTGTAAGCCCTTTGGCTTCTCAACACTGCGACCTTAATAGATCTATTGTGAATACCCTATTCCCTATTCTAGCAGTCACACCCACAGCCTTTGATTTTCCTGGGTGATGTCCAGTACTGAACCAGGGGATTTTTTGTAAACCCACTACCCGGCCGGGAATCGTACCCGGACCGCCAGGTTGGAAGGCAAGTATGCTACCTATACACCCTTGGCGGCGGACAGTAAGACAGCTAAATCCGTATAAAATATGACGGGTTAACGCAATTATCTAAATAGAATACCATGAAAACCGAATGCTTTGATCAGATCTTTTAGATTTAATTTTTGAAAAGAAAATTGAGCTGAGAGTATTTCATGGTTTGTACGTTAAAAAGTAGTGCTTTGTGAAGGCCGTATAGGATTCACGCTCCTTCGAAATCCGTGAATATGGAATATTCTGGTAAAGATTCCCAGCACGATAATCACTTCTGTAGGGACGTTTGAATGGGTTATGTTTAAATGATCTCCTTTATTCATACACTTTACTTAGTACACTTCACTGGAAAACAAAGACCTCATTTTTATTGTAGCTTATAAATAAGTATATGCCTATGCGATTATTCGAATCTCGATATCGCCAATCTTACCTGTCAAGACTGGATACTGCCGAAACGTGTTTCCTGTGATCACGTTGCTTCAACATTTTATGTAAATCTCCAAACAGCGGGAAGTTGTTAATATTAAATTGCAGTCTATTTCTATAGGCTCACGCAGCAGGGCCGGGTTCGAATCCTGGTCGGGACAAGTTACCTAGGTGGGGGTTTTTCCTCATCTGTGAGACAAAAATGCCAGGTAACTTTAGGCCCTTGTGGTCCCCAGATATCATCTGGCCGTCATTGTCATCTTCATCCCATCCTCGCCTTGTTTGGAGTGAGTGTGTGTGTGAATGGTGTGTCTCGTCCTATGTGTTCGTGTTGTCTCGGAGGTGGCCCCGGCATTGGGCTGATCACTCATCCGGGGAGGCCCTCCATGTCCTTGTCTGGTCAAAAAAGTATGTATGTGATCCCTCTCCCGACAGGTCGCGGCCCTGTAAGGCCCGGGCGGTTTGGATTGCTTAAATCCTAAAAGGGAGAGGTAAAACTAAGACAAAAAAGAAAGAAAATTTCTATAGGCTACTTATGATTTCTGTATTTGTTCTGAAAAGCATATATCTACTGTCCGTTTATATGAATTGCAAACTTTTTTTTGAATAGGCTGAGGGTACGTGTGGCATCCTCTACCGAACTGCTGCTGGAGGCCTATAATGAGACATCATTAACTAGAGAAATCCTACCACCCGTCCATTCTTTCAAACTGTGTAATGATAACTGATCGGTCCTCTGACATGAGAAGAACCATACGAGAGGGAACAGAGGGGCGTGAAATGTCGGCAATTTTGCTTTAAATTATTCAACTTATTTTCCTGACAGTGAGTGAAAAGTTGTTTACTTACAATTAAGCTTACTTCAAAACTTCAAAACATCGATCTTATAGCAAACATACTGAGTAATTTTCTGATAGCGCTTGACGTCCTTATAATTTTATCTACAAATAATGAAAAGTATTTTTATTTTTAAGTAATTTTACGTCACAAGCTGTTGATTTACCTATAATGCTACTGAAAGTATTAATCAAAGCATATTAACTTCAAAGAAGAGTAGGCCTACTCCCACATTTACAAATTTTGAGTACCTTTGACTTTTCTGAGGTGGACTGAATTTACGGATATAAGTAATCATCAAGTGAAGTCATCAGTGGGCTCTAAGTTTGAAATCTGCGAGAAAAATTTAAATGGGATAGTTGGTTTCCATCAATGACACTATTACCACGTACATAATAATCCTAGTATTTCATATAAAGCAGTAGGCCTACTTTAGTCTTATAGCAGTGAAAGGGTTAAATTTATGATGATGAAATTATGATTAAATATCTGTAACTGCATTTATTCTCCTTCTCTCTGCTTTTTTTTGTATCTTCTATTAATATTAAATGCTTTTCATATTATCCTATGGATTTCATAATAAACGTTTGCTATACATTTATCAGCGAGGCGATGGGCTTACCACCTGTCCCTCTAACCTCTCTCGGAAAATAAGCATATCAAAATTAGTATAGGTAATGAAACCTCCATTGGAGGCCCCTTCGCCCCACCTGGGGATCATAGGGTACCAGACAGACAGACAGATACATTTATCAGGTTTGTTCTTAGCCGTGCCAAAATATCTTATCGCTCTTATAATATGGAAAATATAGGCCTATAGTAGCATCTACACAGCTTTACACACTTGCACATTTCGCCCTCAGTGTCTTTTTTTGTTGTTTTTGTTTACTTCTCGAGGATTTCTTTTCGAAAGTGCAACATTTTACAGCTTATAATAAAACGATCCAAAATTTGCTACATTCTACCAGCATTGGCCCAGTAGTATTTCAATCTGAGAATTTATATTGACTGTTAATCTTAAGTATGATCTGCGCCTTGTGGCAGCTGTTAACTCATAAGAGTTTTTATAACATTAATTTGAAATTCTCATGTACACTGAAATTAATTAGTAGCCTATCTAATTTTTCCATATACAGAGCCTTAATCCCCTAGTAGGCCCTATAATTTACGTCGATTTAGATTTAAATGGTCCACAATCTAAAATGTTGGAAGCAGTAAGTTTGCAGTTAAAATATCCGAAGATTAACAATTAAGTGTAGGCCTATTTAGAATATTAAACTTTTTCACTTCAGGAATATATTTTCATGGATTATAAATAACTTATCTTTGATATGTAGGGAGAGCCTTAAATGGAACCTTGTCTTTAGTCCAATATGAGATTATTTTTCTTTGTTTTCTAATATGGGATAGCACACTGTAGTCTCACAGTTATTTACGCTCTGAACGATTTTTTTTTTTTTTTTTTTGAAACGAACTGGAGATGATATTGAAAGTGTAAGATTCTTAAGAAGAAGTATAGATTTACTATTGGGAAGGAAATGGTCACTTACCGGTACTGTACATGACGAATATGTTAAGTGGTGTATAAATGCTGCCATGCTTAGGTTAATTAACAGAAAAACGTTATATTGACTTCAGAACAAGAGTAAATTAACAAAGCACTCGTTAAGCCTATAAGCTTATCATAAGCGTGTATTTGTGAAGGTTGCCAGTCATTTCACTTTTTTATGAAATGAATCCGATGCCAGTGGGAAGGGGTGAACTGCATATTGCACCAGAGTATTAGGTTTTACACAAATCCCCAGGTTTGCTTGCAAAACCATATTTCTGTTGTTTTCCCTTCCACCACCCTAATATTGAAAATCCCCCCCTCTATTCCCTTTTACATCAATACTGCATTATTTTAAATCTACTACCGGACAACACCACTCATATGCAGTTGCCCTCCCCCAACAAGTTAATACTGGATTATTTGAAGTTTCCACTAGTATTTCCGATTCCCTCCCCTCCCCCCTAGGGCAGCGGATGTTGATGATTACGCGGCGGGAATGCAGTGACATCTGTTAATGACTCGCTCTAATTAATCGGACCGAACCAACCCCCCCTACCCCTGCCCCCTCTTAGTGA